>NW_006499810.1:1504849-1551740 GCF_000471905.2 Amborella trichopoda | reverse complement strand
TTCCCCAGTAAAAGATCACATAGGTCTTTCTTTCATTGGTATCAGAGCAATTGATACTTGATTTTATTAGTTATCTTTTCTCTTTATTGAGTCCAGATCAAGCTTGAGAATGAGATATAAGAAAGCTAATGATCTTTGTGGTCAAGTAATACACCCTGGTTAAAGAATTATTGGAATATTCAAATATCGAAAAGGCACTCTGCATAATGGGTATTACGGTTTTGGATCAATGATATGAAGAAGATAATGATGCATTTTTAATATTGTGTGTCTTTGAGAGTAGGATCTACCTACAAAATTTCAGTGGGAGATCCTAAGGGAATTGAAAGTAATGGACTCATCAATAAAGGGTGTCAGTTCTGACCCTGCAAAATCCAGGAACTGTCTATTGAGTTCCATGATTTTTCCCACCAATGATATCATTTTATTTCTTGCTAAATTTTATTGTAACTCATAAAATTGAGCGTACTTTCAAACAAAAACCTTTTTATCAAGAAATTCCTTGTGGTTTAAATGATATGATCGATTTATTAAAGGATGCGCAAGTGATGTTTTCTGCAATGAAAATTATTTCCATGACTTGGAAGTCAAGATTTTATTTCTATTCTTAACAGAATATTTTATGGTCACACTAGGTTTTTAGACTTCCATTCTAAGTCTAGTTTCTAATAAAATTTATTTGAGAGAGAATTATCTATGGGAAGATAGGAATAGAAACTTTGGATTGAAGAGAGGTCATCCTGAATTTCTGCAATTTGGTATATTCTTCATTAAGACATGAATATCTATATTTATCAAGCCTACTTAACAAAGTGATGTAAGGCTTGTCGAAATATATGTGTTACAATTATATGTCTACTTTCAAATAAAATTGGTTTGAAAGTGAAAGTCCATGAGGGTAGAGAGAAAAGACAATTTTACTAGACAGTGTTCATCTTGAAATTCTACAGTGTGATTTATTTTGTGATGTGAATATCACTTATTTATTTCTCTGAAGAAAATTATTATTTGGGATTCGTACTATGATTTTATGATTTGGGTTTGAGTCTAGTTTTCAACAAAAAATATTTCAAGAAGAAATTCTTTGACGATTGAGAGAAACAAATTTTTATTGAGAGGTACTCAACCGGATTTTCTGCTGAAAAAATTGCATTGTAACGTAAGTGTCACTAAAATAAATACTCACTAAATGGTATGATTTAAGGATGGAACTGAGCACTATTTCATATTTTTTGAGTCTATTTCATTACTCAAAAAGATTCGAAAATAAACTCTTTATGAGTTGAGAGATCTCATATTTTTATCATGGGATGCTCAAGTTCTATTCTGCAGTAAATTAAAAGATATGACATGACAAGACACATATTTGGATTCCTAATTATGGTGAACTTTTTAGGGCTCATTTAAAAATGTTTTATAGTGTGCCATAAGTATAATTTATTATAGTAAAACTTCCCATATAGATGTAAAACTGAGTTAGCGAGATATGACACTCTATATGAAGAGTTTTCGATCTGGGAATAATAGAAAGAAGAAGAAACACAATACCTATAAAAGCATATTGGTATCTTCAAGAAGAAAGGATATATAGATAGACTTTGTGGTAACAAAGAAACGCTAAAGATCAGTGGGAGAATCGAAATTGTGATATTTGAAATGAAAGGATGAAGAAGATTATTTCTTCACGGTGTGAGACATGGAGAATCCAAGTGTCAAAAAGATGGACACTTCATGACATGTAAAACCGATGACCAATATATTCTCCATCAGTTGTGTGCTTATGCTCTTTCAAGATAACAAAAGCTTATCAAATCAACAAAGCCCAGGTACCACACTACATGATTTTGAGGTATAAAATCTATCACACATTACAAGGTCATATAGGGAAAGGTGATTCAATAACCTTTTATTTTATGTTTAATAGGCTTTGTTTATATTTTAGCTAATTGTTTTATGAATATGTATGGAATGTATGGCCATTAAGTGATGGGTACTAAAAAATTTGAAGGAGTCGATTTATGAATACGCTGTGTTGTAGTGCCTCCTTGTACTAAAGTATGAACTACTTAAAGTAGTAGTACTTATAGAGATGTGATTTGATAGAGGGTTTTGAACCCTAAGGAAGAAACATGAGAGATGGGTGTGGCTCATTCAAATATGTAAGCACAAAGGAAGTGTTTTGATGAAACTCGATCTTAGTGATCATCTTCTCAATAATGTCCATAATATGACGTATTGCATGTGATGATGACGACTTGATAAATTCTTCATATGTGCCAAAAAGGAAGTACTTTGTCAAGGCTTTAATAACCATTCTTTAGTAATGTTTTATTTTGGATAAAATTATAAGATAGTATATATGATTTACTTTTTACCCACGACCTTGACTTAATAGGAAATTAAAGGTGAATGCGATAAAATGATTTATGAAGGATAAGTATGTATTTTAAAATTAAATTGGGTGATTTGAGAAAAACCTAAGTCTATGTATATGGTTTTGATAAAACCACATGGTCTTACAAGGTCCACTAAGTCTTTATGAAAATCATTTTAAACTGTCATACTATTATATTACTATTGTTTGTGAATGCATATATATATATCAAGTCAATAGTTATATTTATTTTTATTAAAGAGAAAAGCATTGTGTCTTGAAGGTATTTAAAAAAATGGGAGAAAAACTGTCATGCACTGTTTTTTTTTAAATACCAATTGCCTTGACCCTTCTTTCTAGTTATTTAGAATCATCGATTACCTAAGACCTTGAACCAAAGGGAATGTTGTAGGAATGTCATCTTGCTAACTGCCTTGATACTTGTTGTGTTGATTAAATAACTTGCTTTGTATGGATTTACTACCAAGATGACTAGTGTGGGTGAACCTGTGTGGTTTATGATGGTTTTACATATCTTGAAACCAACGGGTATTGAATTACATATTGCATGACACTTGCTATGCTACCTCATGATATATGCATAAGAATGTTGAGAACGTATATGTCGTATGTGTAATAATTGAGTGGGATCTGCTACAATCCCATGTTTTTTTAACTGCTTAGATATTCAGATATACAGGTGCAAGTAATCTCACAGATCCAGATGATACGAAGTCAACAGCTAGATATGTGTTCATGCTTGGAGGTGGTACAGTTTCTTAGAAATAAAAGAAACATGATGTGGTGGAATTGTCTACCATGGAGGCAGAGTACGTGGCGTACTGTTTGGCGACCGAGAAGGCCGTATGGATTTAAAAATTCTTAATCGACGTAACTTTCACTTCGTGCGTTGTGAAGCAGTAAGGACTTTCTACAACAGCACGACGACGATATGCGTGTCAAACGAGTCATGATTCCTTAAGAACTCCAAGCATATAATACCATATTTCTATCATTTGAGGAATGAGGTGAGATTGAAAAATCCAGATAAACTAAATATTCTAGTGGGAGCACCTGCTAGAATTTGACAGGCCATCTGAAACAATAGACTATAGTGTTGTTCACCCATGAAACCTTAATGTGTGACATTGGTTGTATGGTTATAGAAGGGAGCAACGTATTTGAAGAACTCCTTTGAACCCATGAACATATGACCCCATGCGATGAGGGTACATGATGGTTTTCTACGACAATAGGTCCATGATTCGTGATGCGATACGAAAGATGAGCTACAACCACTTTTAGGATGAGATCTGAGCAAAAAAGAGAAAAAAAAAGTGTTGTCTCTATAAGTCCTTTTGTAAAAGGATTGAGAGCGAAAGCCATGATTAATGTATTAAGATAGAATAAGTAAAAATGCTTGAGAAAGATTGTAATTGGGAGGGAGAGATGAGGATGAGAGAAAGTGATGAAGAGATAATGTAAGACCTCCGAAGGCCAAGTGGGACATGTTGGGTTTATGTGGCCTTTTAAAGGCCTTATGAGTGCTTATGAAATGAAATAATATAGTGGAACACGAACGCAGGTGGAGTGTGGTCCCTTATGGACCATACCATGCAAACGATGTTTACAGATACCGGACTGTACTTGATGATCTGGGCCAGTCGGTTGGAAAAAACCCATGTTACCTGGGCATAGAGAATAAACCGAGAAGGGTTCTAATGGATCATCTCTTGATGAAGTTGGTGCATATACCCTGATTAGTGAGCCGAGGGACTGTGTGACCCTTGTGTGTAATGGTGGCCTACAGAGACGGGGGCCAAAACCTCATTCATGTGCCATCACACAGCATGCATATTCATAGATTGTTCGGGAAAGCAAGTTAGCCATCTTTCAGGGTCAAGCGTATGCATGTGCGAGATATACCCCTATGCATCATAGGAGCTATTGTCCCATCAGGTCTAGGTGACTTTAACTCATCTCTAGGGGAGGACCTAAAATCAACAGACTAGGATTGCAACCCCTTGGCTCATCGGCAAGACTTTGGTGACCCGCTAATGAGCCCTTGCTTGGACTGTGCATCATGAAAAACACTGGGTCTGTCTGATAAAGCAAATGTGGTCTGTAGTCCACAGTTGAAGGTAGAGTGCCCCATGATTGTTGATTCAATTCCTAAACCATATGAATCTTTTTCCCATCAAATTAATTTAATTGTATTTGTTTAATGATGGAATTATTTTAGAATTATTATTTGAATTTGAAAATTAATTTTATAATGGTTTAAATATTCAAATAATATTCTAATTATTTTTATTAATTTTAAATATATAAAAATATCATGGGGGCTCATTGTGCACATGGGCCCATCATACTTCTAGAAGATGCGGCCCATGAGTGCCTCCCTTAGGTGGCACACCCCACCCTTTATTCTCTTTCCTATTTTTTAGTGATTTGGCATGTGGTCATATGGTTGGAAGATATTGACTAAATATTGATTTGATATCTTTGAAATATTTTGTGGAAAGATTGAGTAGACTTGTGCGATTTCATGCTACACACAATATTTTGATTAGATTTAATTTATTTAATTTCTATTGATGGAAAAATGGTTTAAGAAAAGGGGATAATAGTTTATGCACCTTCCATAATATTGATGGCTCATCTATAGAATGGATGACTCAAATCTCTCACCCTACAAGTCACCCAGGATCAATGGTTCATATTCAATCTCACAAAAAGAGGCAAGCCAAGAAAAACCCTAAGAAACCCTAGTATTGTTTAAAGCCTATAAAAAAAGGATTGTCTCGACCTAAAATCTCTACACCTTATCTTTCTATCTCTCTGTTAAGAAAGTTTCTCTCTCTCATGAAAACTCAAAAGGGGGCACGCCCCACTCTCTCATTTTTTATCTCTCTCTCCCGCATTGTAAAAGAACCTAAGGGTTTAGGCTATGAGGTTCGTCTCTATCTCATCTCTCGACTATGGATTTAGGGCTACGGGTTTTATGGTATAGCAAAAGAGAATTCTTCTTTCTCAAACTAGGTTGCTAAGGAAATTCACCTAAGGTTTGAGTTTACGATCAAATGGGTGGTTCATGTTCTATTGGTGTGGCTTGGCTTAAACTTGCTTTCCCGGTTGAGGTAATCTCCGGCACTCTTCATTTTTATTACCTGCAAGCTTATCTTTTTATTCTCAAGCATAGTGTATAGTTATTTCAATGGCATCAAGTTTTAAGATCTTGGTTTTATTGTTATGTTGATTTTATATTAAAGTATGTGTTATTGTAATAAGACCATTTGTAAGTGATCTTTTGCTAAAACAAAAAGGGTAAAAAAAAGTTAAAAAAACAAAATTATATGATTCCCCGGTAAAAGATCACACAGGTCTTTCTTTTATAAACAATTTGATCAAAATTAGACAGCTCAACTTATGGCTGTTGTTTTTCTTCAAGACACCTGCAGCATGTGTGTATGCTTGCGGATGTAAGAATTTGTTTTCTTTTTTAGATTAATCTTTACATTCAAGAAATTATATCCTGGAAATCTTCTGGTCATATAAATGCACGTTGATAGGCTCGACAACCATCCATTTAATTCATTGACTTTTGGTGATAAGCCAAAGTCTGACGTCAACTTCTCAAGCGTTTGACAAAGACTTGGAAAATCCAATGAATCACACCTGCAAAGCTAAATATCTGGAGTGAAATGTGTCACTTTTTCATAGTTTATTGTCTGGTCTCTCATTTTCATAAGGGAAAATATATAACAAGACAATTTACCTTTGATACAAGGTGGTCACAGTTAATCTAGACTATTGGATGTGAAATTGGGTGGCTGCATTTATTTCATTGGCCAAGCTCAAAGTTCAAACGAAATTTTTTCGAATTTTGTGACACATCTATGCTATCAAATTTCACATCGGATGGCTATAAGTGGATGTAAAAGTGGTTTTTTAAAAAAAAATTGAGTGGTTGAATTGGATGGCTTAAGGGATGTCAAAAAGTTTGATAATTGTTTTTTAAAAATTTTGAGTCTAGTCAATGGCACTTTTACAACCACTTGATTTTAAATATGATGGGCAAGAGTGTTATAGTCTTTATAGATCGAAAAAGTTACATCCCAAAGTTTGAGGTCCTAAAATTTATTCTAAATAGGTTACTACCTATGGGAATAAATGAAATCCTTTGTATGTAGCAAAAAACCCAAACACTCCAAAAAATACAATAAAGAAAAATGAAATATAGAAAGCTAATCAATACCTTAAAAAAAGATAAAAGAAAAAAACGGATGACCCCATGAAAATTCCAAAAACCGATGAAACTGATTAAAAAAAAAAAACTCAAAAAAAGGGGAGAGAGAGAGACTAAAAGTGGGTGAATAATGGCGTCCATCCTTAAGTAGATCCTTACTTGAGACGGATTGCTTCCGGTGCTTCCTCTTCCGAGCAAGGAAGATGATGGAGAAGAAGTTATGTTAGCATAAGAAAAGAAAAAAAGAAAAGAAAATAAATTATTAGGGTACATTGCATTGTATAACGTGGGCATAGGTATCTGAGATATTTCAAAGTAATTCCAATGATCATATCTAAGTGTCCAATAACTCATAGTTCAATTTTTCTTTTATATATATATATATATATATATATATTTATTTATTAAGAAATGATTATACAGTAATAACTAGGTCGATACCAAACATTCGGTTTGAAATTTTTTGGGATGTGGTTTGTATAGAGCCTAGGCTCTAAACAATCAAATTAGAGCCTGCCTTCAAATACTGTTGAGAAATGTGGTTTCAATACTAAAAATATTTGTGATAGCCTTAAAATGTATTTTAATTTTTAGATATAAAGTTTAAATCTTAAAAAATAGTGTAGATCAATAAGTCTATGAAAACTTGAAAATCTTGAAAATTAACAGTCCAAAAATACATTGCAAAATACAATATTTCCAAAACTTGAAATCCATTTTTTTCTCATGTCCATGCATCTTGATGCCGAGATGATCATTTTGAGGATATTTGGGCATCAAAACAACCTCTTCTAGTGAAAGTTTTGTGGTGGGCTCTAATTTGATTATTTAGAGCCTCGGCTGTCCATAAACTTTTCCCAAATATCTATTTTAACATATGAAATAATACAATATGGTCCCTTGAGAGCATGGTATGAAAGAAAAACTAATGTGATCTTGTTGGGAATGCATATTTTATTGTCTTCTTTTTACCCCTTTCCCTTTTCTTTTCTTTTTCTTTTTCTTTAGACAAAGATCACAACAAATATTATTTACTACAACAACTTTTGCTTCACACATAAAATAAAACTAACAAATCCAAGATCTTAAAAACCTTGACGCTACTTCTTATGTTTGAGAATATAAAGATTAAATTGTAAATAAAATGGAGAGTGTCGGAGATTACCTCAACCAGCCTTATTACACCCCACACCGAGTCACTACCATCCGATGGGGCGGGACCAACGATCTAGCTTCAATCCCAACCGGGAAAGCAATTTTAGGCCAAACTTTTCCATGGAACTATAAATTTCCCCTTTTGATCACAAATCTTTGAACCTAGGTCCAAACTCTCAAAGACCTAGTTGAACATACCCTCTATTACCCAACCCTTAGGTTTAATCAAGATGAGAGAGAATGAGAAATATCCTAGGGTTGGGATGTGCCCCCTCTATGGGTTAGGAGAGAGAAGTGGCTAGAAAGAGAAACCTATAGAGAGGAGATAGAGTGGGGCATGCCCCTTAGAGGGAGAAAGAGCTTAGAGAGAGAGAAGACATATTGGTGTGGAGAATAGAGGAGGGGAGGTCCTCTATTCATAGAAAAAAATTAGGACTATGATTTCTCATAGTTTGCCTCTTAAGTGAGATTGAACATGGACCGTCGATCAATGGTGACTTGTGGGATGAGAGATCCGATGCATCCATTCCATAGATGAGCCATCAACATTATAGAAGGTGTATAAACCATTATCCTCATTTTTTAGACCATTTTTCCATTAATAAAAATTAAATAAATTAAATCCAATCAAAATATTGTGCATACCATAAAATAGCACAAGCCTTCTCATACTTTCCACAAAATCTTTCAAAATATATCAAGTCAATATCTAGTTAATATTTAGTTAATATACTCCAACCATATGACCACTTATCATACCCCATAAAATTAGGGAAGAGAATAAAGGGGTGGGACGTGCCACCCTGGAGGGGGCTTTTTGGCCACACCTCCAACAACATGGTGGGCCTATGTGCACAATGGACCCCAATGAAATTCTTATATATATAAAAATATAGAATAATTTTAGAATATTATTTGAATATTTTAAGCAATATAAAATCAATATCTTTATTTTCATAAGCTCAAATTTTATAAATAAAATATCCAAAGATTTATAAAAATTCAAATAATAATTCTAAAATAATATTTATCAT
Organism: Amborella trichopoda; assembly: GCF_000471905.2. The sequence goes on along the minus strand of NW_006499810.1, from coordinate 1,542,928 downwards.
AAAACAAATATAATTAAACTAATATGATGAGAAAATGATCCATATGGCTCAAGAATCAACAATCATGGGGGCACTCCACCTTCAACTGTGGACTACAGATCACACTTACTTTATCAGACCGACCCAGTGTTTCCCATGACCCACAGTCCAAGGAGGGGCTCATTAGTGGGTCACCAAAGTTCAGCAGATGAGCCAAAGGGTTGCAATCTCAATCTGTAGATTTTAGGTCCTCCCCTAAAGACAGGCCAAGGTGACCTAGACTTGATGTGACCACAGCTCATATGGCACATTGGGGTATCTCTCGCACATACATACACTTCACCTTAAAAAGTGGATTGCTTTCCTAAAATGGTCTATCAATATGCATGCCGTGTGATGATACATGGATTAGGCTTTGGGCCTCGTTTCTTTAGGCCACTATCACACAAAAGGGTCACACAGTCCCTCGGCTCACTCGTCGGGGCATACTCCGACCTTATCAAGGGATGACCTATTAGAACTCTAATTGATTTTCATTCTATGCCCAAGTAACATGGGTTTTTCCCAATCGATTGACCTAGACCGTCAAGCACAGTTCGATATCAGCAAACGTCGTTTGTTTAGTGTGGTCCACGAGAGACCACACTCCCATTGAATTCATATTCCACTATATCATTTCATTTTACAAGCAATCATAAAGCCTTAAAGGCGACATAAATCCAACATAGTATACATTCTCATCCAATGATATCCTATCTGTAAGTGGTTAAACGAGGAGTTCATGCATTATTTGAGGTGGGCCATAGGTAATAGCATTATTTGAGGTAGGTCCTAAACATTGAAAGTTTTCATGTATATGGTGCATTGCATATACAGTTTGAAAATTTTTTGTCTTTCTCTCTCACCAGAGGGAGTAATTATTAAAGTGCCCTCTATTGAATGTAGGGTGCAGTTTCTATACGGTTGCAACCTTAAACAATCCAATTAAGGCGCACCTTAAAATTTTATCATACCATGTAATTTTGTTGTAAAAAATTCTTAGTATTATTTTAAAATCTATTTTCATACCTAATTAGAAAATTTTAAAATCCAAATATGGCTAAAATCATATAGATCTATAAATATATGAAAATCTTGAAAATAAACGGTCTAGATAATGTGTTGCAAGATGCACTATTTTTTAGACTCAAAAACTTTTTTTTTTTCATAATCATATATCTCAATGTCGAGATGATCGATTAGAGGGTCTTTTCAACATTAAAACAAAATTTCCCATAGATTTTTGATGTGCATATGTGATTCTACACTTTAATGTTGCAACCTTATTAAAACGTTTCCCTTGAATGTATATGGTGCATTGCATTATTTAATGTGGGCCATAAGCATTTAATACTTTTGACTATGGGCAGCCTATCCAACAGCTACTTTTTTACGTGGATCCTACAGCCAACTAGTTCATGAGAAAATAGAGCTTCAAGTCTCCAAATTAATCCAAATATTTACGTGGATCCTACAGCCAACTAGTTCATGAGAAAATAGAGCTTCAAGTCTCCAAATTAATCCAAATATTTCCAATCCTATCAAGCAGTCGATTTTGAGGCGAAACGAAAATAAGTACGAAGCTTAGCATTTCGTATTTTGTCAAAAGAATGTTGCTACCACAGGAGAAGACTATCCATTTGCTCCATTGGATGAATCTCAAGCTAGGAATAGTATTTAAGCATCCAAATTTTGGGAGGTAATAGTCATCAACATTAAAAAAACATTAAAAAGAATCTTATGTTTTGAAAGCTTCAAACAAATAGCATCCCATGATTGAGTAAGGGATATCCAGTTTTGAAAGGACAAGATCTAGGTGTCGAATGACCCCAATTCTTTTCTCTTTTTTTATTTCAAACTAATCATCTAGTTATTTTTAATTGGATCCCTAAAACTCAAAATAAGTAAAATATCCTCCAAAATGTCTCTTTGCTAGAGAGTTAATGTACAGTATGCTCCCTAGGGAGCATACCATACACATTGTTGAGTATTTATCCAGAAACACTGTTAGTAAGCAAGGCAAAGCAAATACAAGGAATCACAGTTGGAAAAGTAACCCAAGTCATGGAAAAAGCATCACTCCTTCCTACTTTACCTGGCCAAAAATTTTTCACTGTGATCATCGATGTTCATTAGAAGTTGGCTCTGCGGTTGGTAAAATAGGCCGTGAGATTCAGCATTTGAATGTTTTTGCATACTACTTAAAAGGAAAGCTCTTCCGGAGATGGTACTATTGTATCATTTTTGCTAGCAAAACTAGACAAATTGCTGGTAGATGAAGTGTAACTCCTTTCAGGATTGGAAGATGATATTCAGTGGATTAAGGATGAGCTCAAAGGCATAAAAGTGTTCCTGAATAATGCTAATAAAAAAAGAGAGACAGATCAAATGGTGGATGTTTGGGTTGGACAAGTGCGAGATGTGGCCTACGATGCTGAGGATATCCTTACAAATTCATCCTCTAAATTGCAAGTATGCGAAGAGGAGGAAAGGATTTGCCGGCATTCTGCTCTCACCTGTTTCCTATACAAAGGAACAAGCAATCAAGCATAAGGTCGCAACAAAGATAAAGAGTATTAAAGATCGTGTCGATGCCATTGCCAAGAGAAGGGACAGGCTCAATCTTCAAATGGGAGAAGAAGAAAAAGAAGGGAGCTCTTCAAATGCTATGGCAACAAGAGGGGCATATACAAGAGGGATTTCTTCGGTAGTTGAGAAAGCAGACCTTGTCGGAATTGATGATAGTAGAAGGATGGTTGCTAGACGGTGAGCAACAACTCAAGGTAATCTCTATCTTAGGTATGGGTGGATTAGGGAAAACTATTCTTGCCAAAAAAATTTACGATGATGGCCCTGTTAAGGAACATTTTGTTCTTCGTGCATGGGTTACTGTCTCACAATCATTCAACAAAATAGAGATTTTTAATGCCATTCTAAGAGAATTTGATGAAAATCATGAGGATGAATATGACATACGCTGTTTGCGAAAAAAAGCTTTGTGCACATTTACAAGACAATAGGTATCTTGTGGTGTTAGATGTTGTGTGGCAGGAGGATGTGTGGGAAGAGGTTCACACTGTATTTCCTGATTTACATAACGGAAGTAAATTCATCGTTACAACTCGTATGGCAGAAGTCACTTCACCAATATATGTATTGAGCAAAGTCTACGGGCTAGAACAACTAACAGCAGAAGATGCATGGCTACTCTTCTGTAAGAAGGCATTTTGGGAGGGAAATGGTAACTCATGTCCTTCAGAATTGAAGGAAGTCAGGAGGCTCATTGTTAAGGAATGCGAGGGTCTCCCCCTTGCAATTGTGGCCATTGGAAGTATGATGTTCAAAAAAGCCAAAACATTTCACGATTGGGACAAGGTTCACCACAGTCTTGCATTTGAACTGGACAAGCATAAAGGTGTGAGGCGTATCCTGACGTTAAGTTACAGGGATTTATCACATTTTTTAAAATATTGTTTCTTGTATTGTTGTTTGTACCCATAGGACTATGAGATTACTCGTTCCAAATTGATTAGGCTTTGGGTTGCAGACGGATTTTATAGATGGGAATCCTCTACCCATTGAAGCCTCCGACTACTCTTGAAAGGTTAGAACTCGATTGTTGTCTACCAAGTGGGAAGCTGCCTAATTGGGTTGGGGTTGAATATCTCCCATGCCTCTCTGAACTAGTCTTATACAAAGCCCACCTCACCCCGGACCCATTTGTTGTCCTTCAAAGGCTGCCCAATCTCATGTTCCTCCATCTAGGCCCCGAGTCTTACATGGGCAAGCGTATGGGTAAATGTGATGCTGCTGCCTTCCCTAAACTTCAAAAACCTTATTTCATTCGTTTGAAAGAATGGGAAGAATGGGGAGAAGTGGAGGAGGGAGCCATGGCATGCCTCCATAAATTATCTATTTGGGGATGTAAGAAATTGAGAGGGTTGCCTCCAGGCTTCCAATACCTCTCTACCCTTCAAGAGTTGTTACTTTGGGATATGGGAGATGAATTTGTGAGCCGATTAAAGAGAGATTCAGGTGAAGACCGTTTCAAAGTGGAACACATCCCCACTGTTCATGTTCGGTTACCTGGAGTTGGGAAATTTTTTTTTGAAGATTTATAGAGTCATGTTCGGTTACCTGGAGTTGGGAAAAATGTTTTTGAAGATTTGTAGAGACGGGGAAAGGGTTTACGAAGATTTGTAGAAAGCATCCTCTGGTCGCTCCTCAGCATCAATGGTACTCCCCTGTATTCAATGAACTTTCTCCTTCTAAATAGGGGCTATTCATTGTTTTGTAGCTAATCCATCAATCTAGTTCTGTTTCTTGGATTACAAACCTGAATTCTTTTTATAGTTTATTTTTTCAAATAAATGTTCTGATTGATTCTTGTGAGTTTGTTTTTTTCTTTTTGTTTTTTTTTGTGCAGTGGGATTAATGTGCACATCCCTCATTTGATATCAATTCTTTCTTTTTGTTGGCAGTGGGATTAATGTGTACATCTTTTTTTCTCAGTGGGATTAATGTGCACATCCCACATGTGATATCAATTCTTTAGAAATCGATATATAAGATCCCTATGCAATTTTTTTCTGGTCTGTTTTCTCATCCGTAGAAGAATAGACGCTTTCTCCCTATAAAAAGTTCTCTAAATTTCGTGGCATAATTTGGCCTTTTTGCTTATTTCGCTTTTTGCTTGTCCTTCACTTGTTGGTTTGTTTTACTTGCTAAATATTGCACATAGATGTGTTTAAAAAATAAAGAAAAGAGTAACCCTTGTGATGAAGGAGAAAAATGGTACTCCTTTTTCAGTCTTAGCCCATGGATGTACCTTTTGCTTTTTTATGAGCATACAAACGTGAATGATTCTCAAAGCCTGCATTTTCCAAAAATTGTTCTCATTTTTGCATAGTTTTTGTTTGTTTGCTTTGACTTGCTACTTTACTAAACAATACTCAAAGAATACATTCTTTCTAATGGAAGAGAATAGTAGCTGGTTGATGGTGTCAAATAATCCAATATAGTTACGCATTGGTAATTTTGTGGTAGCTATTCGGTCATGGGCTTATAATTCTCTAGAGTAAAAAGTCATCGTAGATTTATTTGGGTTTTGCAGCAAAAGAGATGGAAACTATAATCATTTATTTTTTGTCTGTAAGCTCATTAATCGTATTGTAGTCTTAAAACCAACAAATTAGGGGCAAGACATTGGGTTTTAAATTTATATGCCTTAATTTTCTGTTTCCCTTTTTTTTTTTTTCTGACTTATTTCTTGCTATAATATTTTATTTTAGTTTTCATAATCCTCCTTTCTGTATACCTTTTTGTTTTTTTAGTCTTTTAGAGAATTTTAATGATGTTTATAACTTCTGCTTTTTACTGGTTTTTAATTATTTTTAACTTTTTTGTTGTATTTTTGGGTAATTTAAGTTGTTTATGGGCTCCTGCATGATTTTGATGAGTCCAATTGAACTCATGAGAGTTACTTGGCTCGGCCAGGGGCTAAGTCCTGATCCCGAGCTCAGTCTTTTAACATTGATACAGATCGATGGAATTCTTAAACCATCTCTTATGATTTACATCCCTATGGACTTCTGACATGGGCTTGAATAACTAACTCATATAATTTACATGGCTATGGACTTGTGACATGGGCTTTAACATCAAATGAGAATTCATTCTTTTTATTACATGTATACCTCATGGTTTTTTCCTTTGTTATGGACTCGTAATTATGACAGTTGATCCATTTATTGTATACCAATTTTATTGATTATTGTGCATAAAAATGTTCTCTCCTGATTACTCTTTTGACTGGTGCAAGAATTTTGGGTATGGCAAGGCCAGCTTCTCCTGTTGCCAGAGCCCAGGTGCTAGAGCATCAAAGATTAAAGCCAAACCAAATTCCCACTCCATTTCCAAATTCCTCATTACTTTTGTTTGAGATTCATCTTATGGCAAGGCCAGCTTCTCCTGTTGTCGGAGCCCAAGTGCTAGAGCATCAAAGATTAAGCAAACCAAATTCCTTTAGTTTTGTTTAAAGTTCAACTTAATAGTCAAGCCAATCTCTCACTGGTATATGCTAATAACTATCTCTGCTTAATTTATATAGATGATTTGTTTTTTTTTGGGTGGAACAGTGGACAACACATGCCCCTAGGTGTTTTAGAAATAATTATAGGTTTTCTAATGCATCGGTGGGAATGGAAACCTAGACCGGTAGCTGAGGCTCAGGTAATGCTATACTCTGATTCATAACTGCTCAATATGAGAATCAACATCAACCTAGGCACCGAGAATGACCCAAGGTTAACCAAGATTGGAGCCTCCTTATCTCCTGAGGTGTCGAAAAACATGATTTCCTTTCTCAAGGAATATCGTGATGTCTTCGCCTGGTCAAACGATGATATATCAGGGTTAGATTCCACATTGGTACAACATTACCTAATATTCAACGAAGGGGCAATGCCAATAAGGCAGAAACTCCGTCTTCAAAAGACCCACCTTGAGCTCAAAATCAAAGAAGAAATCAATAAATTGCTCAAGGCAAAATTCATTACCCCTGTCGATTTACTCAGAATGGTTGGTCAACATAGTAGTCGTACCCAAGAAAGATGCGAGGATCTGAGTGTGTGTCGACTACAGAGACCTCAACAAGGCATGTTTCAAAGACAATTTCCCATTACCAAACATAGATGCCATGGTCGACAACACTGCGGGGCAGGAGATATTGCCATTCATGGACGGTTTCTCGGATTACAACTAGATCCTCATGGCAGAAGAAGACCAGACGAAAACATCGCTCATAATGCACTGGGGAACTAATGCTACTGTGTCATGCCCTTTGGCCTAAAAAATGTAGGGGCAACTTATCAATAGGCAATGACTAGCATCTTCCACGACTTAATGCATATCATCATAGAAGACTACATCGATGACATCTTGGTCAAGTCAAAGGCCAGGTCCAATCAACTAACTAACCTGAGAGCCATTTTCGAAAGATTCCAGAAACATCAACTCAAACTCAATCCACAAAAATGTGTGTTTGGAGTTGAATCCGGCAAATTACTAGGATTTATAGTAACCCAAAAGGGTATTGAGGTGGACCCGTCGAAAATATGGGCCATCACCGAAATGCCCCCTTCCCAGAACATCAGAGAAATATGTGGGCTTCAAGGTCACATACAAGCCATAAGGCATATTATCTCACAACTGGTAGACAAGTGTGCACCCTTCAATTGGCTCCTCAAGAAAGATATGTCATTCATATGGGACAATGAATGCCAAGAAGCGTTTGACCAAATCAAGGAGTGCCTAACCAAAAGTCCCTTTCTTAGTCCTCCTAATCCAGACAATCCCATATTCCTATACATATTTGTGAAAGACAAGACCATAGGGGCAATGTTAGGACAATACGATGACCATGAAAAGAACAAACCATGTATTACATCAGCAAAACCATGGTCAACTATAAGACGAGATACACGAACATGGAGAAGCATTGCTTAACGCTTGTGTGGGCTATGAAAAAATTAAAACACTATGTCTTATCTCATACAGTCAAGCTCATCTCAAAAATAGACCCACTCAAGTACCTATTGGAGAGACTAGTCCTTAACGGATGTTTGGCAAAATGGAGAATGATATTGAGTGAGTTTGAGATCAAATATGTCATTCAAAAATCAGTCAAAGGACAACCATTGCTGACTACTTAGTTGAACACACACTGCTAGATAACACTCCCATTAACACGAATCTCCTTGACGAGAACCTCTTCACAATTGAGGACTAAATTGAAAGCTATACTTCGACGGTGCAAGAAATGAATATGGGTCAAGTATAGGGGTTATACTATGGTCACCCAAGAAGATTTTAATGCCAACAAGCATTAGACTGAATTTCCCTTGTACCAATAACATTGCTGAATATGAAGCCTTGCTAGGCCGACTCGAGAATGCCATAGAACTGAAGATCCAACAAATACGAGTCATTGGTGACTCCTTGCTCATCCTAAACCAAGTTCAAGGGATTTATAAGGTTGAAGAAGAAAAGCTCAATCCCTATCAAGAAAAGGTGGAAAAGACGATAACATATTTTAAGCAGATCACCTTCCAGCATGTAATTAGGGAAAACAATCGATTCGTCAACACCCTTGCAACCCTTGCTTCGATGGTCGACATTCTTTTAGAAGTCACCACATTGCCATTTTACATCAGGCACAAGCATGAACCTTCCGCCCCAAGGATAGAAAAATAAATAGAGCAAGAAAATGAAAACGAGGAGGAAGTGTCTTTCGTGACCTCAGATGCGCTAGTCAAAGCGAAACCATGGTTCCACGATGTGCTGTCCCTGTTGAAAGAAGAGTCATACCCCGATGAAGCCACCAAAAAGGATAAGAAAGCCCTTCAAAGGTTTTTTATGGGTTTCCTAATAAGAGATGACGTTCTGTTTCAGAAATCCTTTGACAACATCATCTTGTGGTGCCTCGACCATCTAGAAATTGACCAAGTATAAGCAGAATTGCACAATGAAGGAGGTCATTCTGGGGCAGCTGCTTGAGCCCAAAAAATCAAGCGTCAAGGTTATTATTGGACCACCATGGCTGAAGATTGTTTGAAATTCGTTAAAAGGTGTCCCATATGTCAGATTTATGGAGACCTCATCCATGCACCGTCAGTACCACTTAACTCAACACCACTTGTATGGCCTTTTGCCATGTGGGGTCTTGATATCCTCAGAGTGATTTCACCAAAAGCCTCAAATGACCACCATTACATACTAACAGCTAATGAATACTTCACAAAATTAGTAGAAGCCGCATCATTTGTTAAAATTGAAGGTCAGTATGTTGCCCGTTTCATCAAGAACAACATTGTATTCAGATTTGACATTCTGGAATCAATCATTACTGACAATGAAACCAACTTCAAAAATGAAAGGGTCACTAAGGCGTGCAAAAAGTTTGCGATAACACAGAAAATCTCCACACCCTACTACCCTCAAGGAAATGGACAAGCAGAGGCCACAAACAAAGGACATTTTAGAATTATAAACAGAATAATAGAAGGTGGTAAAGATTGGTACGAAAAGCTAAACGACACGCTATGAGCCTACCAAACAACTGAGAAGACTCCTACTAGCATGACCCCATACTCATTAGTGTATGGTATGGAGGTTGTGCTACCCATTGAAGTCGAGATATGTCTCCTCAAGTGCTTATTCATAAAGATTCTGATGAGGAACAACAGATCAAAGCACAAGTCACTGCCCTCGATAGTCTTGATGAAAGACAACTACGAGTAATACAAAATATCGTAGCTTACCATCACAGAATCGAGAGGGCATACCATAGAAAAGATGTTCCCCAACAATTCAGAGAAGGAGAAATGATACTCAAGAAGATCTTCCATACTCCCGCAAATCCGCACCCATTAGGCAAACTCAAACCTAATTGGAGGGGCCATTGGTGGTAACTCAAGTGCACTCAGGCAATGCCTATAAAATAAAAAATCAGGAGGGGTATAAACTCAATGACCCCATTAATGCAATGTATCTCAAAAAGTACTGCCTGTAACGGGCTAAAAAAAAAAAAATGGTATGAAAAAGAAAAGAAAAAATGATGTGGTGAAAACCTGAAAGGGCATCACAGGTAAAAAAAAAAAGAAAAATAGAAAAGAAAAAAGAGATGAAAATATTAGACATGACGAAAACTCAAAAGGGCATCACGGGAAATAATAATAATAATAATAATAATCCTCCAAAAAGGAAGTGCTAGTCCAAAATCTTAAGTATGAAATAAGTGCTTGAGAGCCACACTAATACTACATAAGCAAACCCTGAGGATGAAGACTTCTCCTGATCCTTATAGGTTCCCAATAGAACCAACCTGAGAAGATATGAGAAGGTTACATGAATTGGAGATCCAAGAAACTTCTACGAACCCCAAGAAGAACAACGAGACCTTTCCAAGAAGGAAGCCCAATAAGAACCCAAAGAATTACTCATGGTTCTACGAACTACAAGATGGGAGCTCCAAAGGCCAAGGGAAACGTCAAGACACTTAGGCCCTCACAATCTTACAAGGAAATTCTTTTCATCATATTTAAAAAAATGAATAAAAAATAAATAAAGAAAATGACCACCAAAGGGGCCACAGGTGGCAAAATATGTAAGGCCCGTCCTGCTTTGAAAATGCTTTTTCAAATTGACTGTTAAAATCATTCATTTTAAAAAATCTTCCCTTTCTAGAAAGTACTTCCTCTATCATTACCAGTGGGTAAACTCTTAGTCGATCTGGCCTCGCTTTCGAAGTCAACTTCTTATGCCTGCTATGAAGGCTTGAAACTAGCCAGGTACTACATGGTTGTATAAGTATAATTGTTAACTGTCACATATCGGAGATGGGTGAACCTCGCCAATAATGACATTCGATAGTTTGGTAGCTTTCTCTCTGTTGACTAAATCCCTTGAGGCAGAAAGAGGCGAACCCATCCCCATATGTGTGTATGATAGTTCGATAGCCGAAATTTTTGGACAAAAACCCTATAACTAGGGGGCTGAATTTGTCAAAATTCAGTCTGAAAAGTATGTGAAAATAAAATGTCCCTATCGTTTGAAGATATTTTTCAGCACCATAAGTCCCCGATGAGGAATAAAAGAGAGAACCCATCAATAAAGCTTGACAAACAGTGGAAATTTTGACAGTCTCATAATGGCCCTAGAGCAGGTCAAAATCTTCAAAAGGACTCCTAAAAGCCTCCTGCCAAGTTTCAACGCATTCCAACATCTCTAAGGCAGTATAGACTGAGAAAACATTTTGGTAGAATCAGCCTCTAGCACCCTGAAATGGACCCCCGTAACTAGAACTATAATTTTGGTGCGTCAAACTGCTGTTGGACCACCGCCATTGGAGCCAACACGGTTGAAAACCCCCAAGGGTCAAATTCGGCTTACTCGAGCACTTCAGGACAAAGTTATGGGTAAATTACCGAAAAGGGGTAGGTTGCACACTATTCTTGTGTGGCCTCCATGCACAAAAGCACCATTAAAGGTGACTGTTTTTGTAGCCTCGAGCAGGGACTTTCGGGGACCATATCTCATTCGTCCCGAGTCGGATCGTGCTCAACTTTTGTGAGTGTGTTCGTTTCGTCAAGACGAGTGTTACGACATGTGGCACGCTCTGTGACGACGCCCTAGCAAGAAAAAAAGCTAGAGATAAGTTGTTGATCCGTGAAGAAAGTTGCAGGAAAATCAGCAGCGACACGTCTCAGTCAAGCGGTCAAATCACGACGCTCGCACATCGGATTGACACGAGACCAGTTCCATCATGTGTGAAGGTTCAAGGCTATCTCTAGTCCGAACCCCGTACATGAAGAATGGTCTAATTTCGCACATGAAGCCAATAAATTGATTGTAAATACTAGTGCCGGAATTTTAGATTCCGACCAAAACTCCAAAGTTGCGAAATCTTCGTCCGGGGATGAAATCAAGCTGCGTTTGTTGCTACATGATTGTAACAGCATGCTCAGTGCAATTCCACAAAGAAATTGAGGAAAAACAATAAGCTGAAGAAGCATTATCAATCAAAAGTTTTCAAGATCTATTCAAATTTCAAGGTAGATGATTATGCCTTTAAAGTGTGATTCCTGACTTAAAATTATTATCAAAATGATCGTAGCATCGAGCCCTACACGATGGCAATCATCTTTTGTACATTCGGATGTCGGATCGTTAATGGATCGTCCGAGAAGAATCAAGAACATCCCTAGTTCTCAGCAAGGCTTGTTTTGGATTTTTTCCAATTGTTAGGAAGGGGGGCAAATCAATCATTTTTCACCCTATTTTATTTTTTTTAATTCAAATAAACCTTAATTATCATCAATTAGGGTTAGTTTTGGGTGATCCACCCACGTTTTAACCCTAGTCTATAAATATACACTATCGCTCATTATAAATGGATCTCTCTTTTGGACTTACAGAGACTCCTTTGATAATAAAAATTCCTTTTTCAAGAGAATGAGTTGGGTCACGTTTCTTCTTTGGAGAGAGAGAGAAAAAGTTTAGAGCGGTACCCCTCTTATCTTCAAGGTATTTTCTCTCTCTTCCCTTCTCTCTCTGGTTTTCTTTTTCTCTCTTCTTTTCTCTCTGCATCTCTCTCTTCTTCTTCGTCTTCTCTGCTGAGTCTTTCTCATAGGCCATGCACGGCAGTGGCAGTGCTGTGCATGCCTCTTTCTCTTTTCTTCCTCTTGTGATTTCGCAGGTCGTGCATGGTGATGGTAGCACTGCCTCATTCGTCTCTTTCATTCAACACGGTTTGTACACGACATTAGTCATCATTGTGTGTAACGCTGTCTGAAGGAGCACACGGTGAGTCAGGCTACACTCAAGCAGCGGGTTCGGCTCTTGTTTTGTTTTAGGATTGGCATCACGAGCGGTGATGTGTATCGCTGACCACATACTATCTTTCTTTCCTCTTACGGGTCGTAGACGGTGATGCCTATCGCCGCCTGTTGGGGTCTCACCCATGCTTCGTGTCTATCATAGACGGCAATGCGTAACGCTGTCCGTAGGCTTCTCCTACGCCATGTGCCTATCGCAGACGACAATGCTTATCGCCGCCCCCGAGGGATTGCGGCGATGCCTATTGCCGTCGGCAGGCTTCTTTCATGCCCTCTATACCTATCGTCTCCCGCGAAGGGTCGGTATTGCCTTCCCGTATCATAGATGGTGATACCTATCGTCGCCCACAAAGGGTCACTGTTGCCTTCGTGTATCGAAGACGGTGATACCTATCACCGCCGCGGAGGGTTGTTGCTGTCTCTCGGCATTACAGATGACGATACCTATCACTGCTTGTGAAGGGTCGTGCTGCCTTCTCGTGGCCAACACCGTCTGCAGTTCTCTACTCACCCTTCCTTCGCGAGTAGCAGTATCCAGCACCGTCTAGGGGCCATGACATTGTTACTTCAGGGCTGTGGAAGGCGATGCCTAACACTGCAGGGACCTTCCATCTTTGCCGTCTCGCTTCGTCTCTTCATTTTCTTTTCTTCTCTTTTCTTCTCTTCATGCTTGACTGAAGGATAGACTCGATCTAGCATTGCCATAGCGGTTTGGCTATCGAGCAGTATTGTCGTCGTACTAGTCTAGAGTATCATGCCTGTGTTGCTATCACACTAGATTAGGACGGTCATATCGACCTTGGTTTCGAGTAGTAATGTCGTCATACAGGTCTGAGTTACCGTGCCCGTCTTGCTACCACTCCGAGTCAACACTGTACTGGTCTAGCTATCAGGCTAGGCTCATCTCCTTGTCAAGTCCTATTTTCTTTTCTCTTTCTTATTCAAATCCTCTTCTTCATCACCATAACTTCTCATCTTCTCTGCCATCTAAATGTGTACATCTGTACATATTCTCCCCAAGACAAGGGTGGGTCTGCAACCCACTTGTCTTGCAAATTAACCATGTTAGTTCTTTGCAGAAACAAGGAGATTGCAGGTCAAGTGAGGCACTTCTGAACCCGCTGAAGAAGTTGGGGGGCTTTCCGTCACTATCTAAGTGGGTGTTCACGTGAGTCAGCCCAAGTAAGTCACGAACCCAGGTGAGGCTGGCCCCCACCTCACGTTTTTAATTCTTCTCTCACCAGTTGGGCACCTGCCCTTGTTCCGTGAACAAGGTTCCTGAGAGAGCGGTCTCAGGTCTCGGGTCTTTTGAGCCCAAGACACATGTCACCTGATCACCTAAATCTGGGGAGGTGAGATCGAGGCATCAGACTAGTTTGACGACTCCACTGAGGACTTGCTACCCCTTTGTCGGTTCGCTCTTGGTTAATCGACATCACCTTTTATTTTCTACACTGCATTCCATGGCATCTGCGTTATTCAACCAATTCATCTGAGTTGGGGATTTCCTCATCCTCGCACTCGTGACCGCCTCAGGGAAGCAAGCTTCTCAAGCCTCGTTCCCTACACTGCTTTTGACTCATGACTCACAGTCCGACTCCCGGGTTCTTTCCTGGATTGGTGTGAGAAGGGACTTGAAGGTCCTCCCCACTTTCTAGTCTTGGTGGACTCTCCACCAAGGCCTTTCGCATCGGTAGCACATTTGCTACCACCGACAACATGCACTCTGCTACTGACAAGTCCCTTGCCAGTCATATTGCTAAGGTATTCCCAAAGGCTACCATGTCCGCTTTTGCGACAGGCAAGCAGATTTCCATCGCTCTTGAGGGTCACCGTAAGGCCACCCCCAATACTCGTTCACCACTCCGAAGCTCTATGCGTAGAGGTTCGCCACACCAAGGCAGAGGTCCTAGGGCCTTCACCTCTCGCACACACCTAAAGGCTCATGGTCCGTCCACTCAAGCCACACCTCAGAGCAACTTTCATGCTGCCTTGAGCTCGCATCCAAGGCTAGGCCTTCTCTGGCCGAACCCTGCACGTGCCATGCATCTGCATCCCACAGCTCGGGGTAACACCAATCCTGCGCGAGCTCGAGCACATGGCGGTCGACCACTTCTTCGTCCCTTTCAGCACACACAGCTTCACCCTGTAAGAGATAAGGTCCTACTCGTTCCCTCATAGACACGAGCTCATAGGTCTTGGCCTCCTTAGGTCGAACCAGTTGGCCCAAGACACCTGGAGGGCTGCCTCCAAAGGTGCACATGCACCAGCTTCAAAGCTTCCTCCCCGATCCTGACTCTGGTGGAGTCGTGAGCTAGCTCCTTCTTCTGCCACCCTTCTTTTGCCGAGCAAGTACCTCTAGACCTGATACTCAAAGGTTTTCCCTAAGAGTACCATCTCGAGTAAGCCAACTCAGCTTAGCCATGCACCCGGACCTCACAAGGGAATTCAGGGCAAAGGCCTGATGGCAGATAGAAGCTTACAAACTCCAAGGCAACAACCGAGATTTCCCTCTATCCTTGGACCTCACTCTTTGATCCAGCTGATGGACACATCCCTCCCTTGCTCAAAAAAGACGGGGCAGTACAAATCTTAGGCTCAATTCTGTGGTGAAATCTATTGCAGCCTCAAGATCAAGCAGAAGAGAGGCCTGCAACTCTTGACTGGAGAGGCCTCTAAGGCAATTGAGGTTATTCTCGATGACCTCCTGTCCCACAATCCCTTCTACCCTCTTTGGATTCCAGAACCTGAGCAAGAAGTCCAAGAATATTTCTCGGTGGTTGCCGTCACAGAAAAAGACCAACCTAGCAAGAAGTCACGGTCTCAAGACCGTCAAGAACTGGTCCTCATGTGGTCAACGCACAAGACTCGAGTCCAGTCGAGGTATGCTAAGCCCTTATAGACCGACTTGCCACGTACGACTTGCCAACCCTGGCAGTCCACTACTCCACCTGGTGCTAACCTTCCAGAAGAAACGGTCAGCGTCATGGTGATCAACAAGCTAGGTGACGACCATGAAGAATGGATGAAAAGGTTCGAGGTGATGATGCAGTCCATTCTCGAAAAGATAGAGCTCCTGGAAGCCTCCAGGCCTCCTACTTCTCCTCCTCACCATGAGGCCAACTTCCAGTCTAGAAAAGACGTAACTCCGAAGCAAACTCTCCCACTGGCCTCCCAAGACAGCCCTGCTCCTCGCACGGTTTCGAAAGCCGATGTAGATGCCATGGTGACCCACAATCTCTAGAGTAAGATCCCAGGCATGCAAGGGGCACCGCTTTACCAAAAGTGGTACCCTTCATATATCGACCAGGTGCCATTTCC
Source organism: Amborella trichopoda (assembly GCF_000471905.2). The sequence continues at coordinate 1,527,194 of NW_006499810.1, read as the reverse complement.
CCCAAACTATCAAAAGGGGAAGCTCCCCTTGTTCAATGGCACTACATCCCCGCATCGGCATACCGCTCACTTCCAAGCGGCTCTTCGAGAGACGGAAACTGACCGGTGACTCCTCCTTCGTCCGTTCGTTGAAACTCTTGAAGGGCCAGCCTTCCAATAGTATGCTCGACTGCCTCCATGTTCGGTGCACACATGGTAAGAAATGGAGCAATTGTTTTACCATCACTTCTATGAAGTTCAAAGAAATCAAAAAACCATCATGCTTCTCACTATGACTCGAGATCGTGATGAGCCAATCGATAAGTTCATCACTCGATGGAGAGAGTTGGTAACCTGTCATGCCACTCCCATGACTGAAAGAGAAACAGTTCAGACCAGCATACGAAATATGCTACCAGAGATTGCTCTGCATGTTGAGGCCTCCAATCCACCCTCCATGTCAGAGCTCATCTCTAAAGTGGTTCGTATAGAAGGTCGGTCCAAGCAACATGGTGGATTTCACCAGCAGGCCTTTAGCTCGGGAAACGGTCGAGGTAATGGTAATTCTCACTCCAATAATCAGGGCAATGAGGAAAAAGAGGTGATTAGAGCTTCTGACACCATGACTGACACTAAGAAAGCCACCCCTCAAACCTTGGACCTCTTCAAAGGCGTAGTCACAATCATGGCACAGATACCTCAGGCTGGAGGCAAGCAACAGCAGTCCTATAATAAGGTCCCACCCCCTAACAATATAAATCGAAGTCACTACTGGATCCAACACCAAAACAAGGTGTACCCCTTCAAGAAGGAGTGTGTTCCTGTGCTGCTTCTATTATTACAAGAGAAAACATGATCCAGCTATCGGAGGCCAAATCCCCAAAGCAGGTTGGACAGGAGACACATGAGAGATAGTGAGCATATCACCGGAGAGTAGGCCACCCCACTCAAGAGTGCTATATGCTCAAAGAAATTATCAAAGCCCTTATTAACAAGGGCAAGATAAAGCTCGAAGATCTAAAGAAAGCATTCGAGTCAACTGAGGCTTCCCACATAGTAACAATCCAAGAGGATGATGAGGCACCCGCTGTCCTCCGTGCACTACTCTCTGTAATGCTCAAAGAAGGTCTCATCACGCCGAAGTCGACAAGGCAGCCCAAGTTCCTACCTCTAAGAACTAAGAACCTCTAGTGCTCATATCATTTGTTACGAGGCCAGGACCTGAGCGAATGGACTAGCTTCCACAAGCTCTTGGCACAGAAGATGCTGCAACACCAAGAAGTTCATGATAACCCAGAGGGACACTCTCAAGTCCTTGCTCCACCAGTGCAAGAAGACCTCTCGCCGCACGCCCAAGGAAGTGCACTAGACCCTCTGCAGACCCTCTATGAGGTGATGCTCCAACAGGGTCTCGTCACTCCCAAACCCTCCAGGCAACCTAGGCGTCTTGCTCAAGGCACGAAAAATCTCTGGTTTCGATATCACCAAGTATGGGGCCATGAGCTGAGGGAATGCTTTGGGTTTGAAGCTATAGTGGCGGAGAAGGTAAAGAAAAGCCACATTGTTTGCACCGTTCTCTCAGAACGCTTCCAAGCCATCACTCCCATCCAAAAGGAAATCTCACTACAGGTCCCCTATGAGCCTACACTAGACCCTTCAAAGCCCTAGACTTCTCAGCCCTGGGAAGTCTATCATGGATGAAGTAGGTGTTTGAATGCATTTTTTAGCACCTTGGTCCCTGATGCAGAACAAAGGTGAAGAATGTCAATAAAGCCTACAAAACGGTGGAAATTTCTACAGTCTCAAAATAGCCCCATAATAGGTTAATATCTTCATCAGCAATCGATTTCATCACGATCAGACATGTCTAAGGCAGTGAACACAAATAAACAATTTCAACAAAATCAGTCTCTAACACCTTGAAATGGACCCCAGAACTAGAACTATATTTTTTGTGGGTCAAATAGCTATGGTACTATCGCATTAGATTTGGCACGGTAAAAAATGCCTATGGGTCGAGTTTTAGCTTAATCGGCACTCTAGGATAAAGTTATGGGTAAAATACCAAAAAGAGGTAGATCGCACACTATTCCCTTGTGGCCACCTTGCACCAAAATACCATTAAAGGTGGTTGTTTTCACAGTCAAGTTTAGTGAATTTTTGGGCCTATATCTTACGCGATCTAAGTCAAAATGAGCTCAAATTTGGTGAGCGTGTTCGTCTCGTCAAGACGAGCGTTTCGATATGTGATACACTCCGTGATGATGCTCAAGCAAGGGGAAAAACTAGAGAGAAGTTGCTGATCTTTGAAGAAAGTTAAAAAAAATTCAACAGCAGCACGTCGCACTCCGACGGCCAAATTACGACGCTCACTTACCTGATCGGCATGAAATCAATTACATTTGTGCGTAAGGTCCGAGGTTATCTTTGGTCCAAACCTTGCGTATGATGAACAGTTGGATTTCACACATGGAGGCGTCGAAACTTCTATAAATTCCAGTCGTCGGAATTCAAACAGGCATCAGAACAACCCCGGATCAGTCATGGAAGATCACACAAGTTCTCGGGCAGCAGTTGGGACTATTCTTGAATTCCACACATTATTAAGCAAGGACAAAACATTCCTTTTGCACCCATTTTTAGAATTTTTTTTAATTTAATTAAATTGTAGTTATCTTCAATTGTGGGTAGCTTTTGAGTGTCCACCCATGTTTGGGCCCAATTCTATATAAGCATGTAAAGCCAAATTGAAAAATCCCATTGGGATCATTCTTAAAGATTCAATAAAGACTTCATTTTTGCTTAAGCTCGTGGGTGCGTCTTGGAGAGAGAGAGAGGAGAAGAAAAGGGTTTGTATCCTTCGGTAAGGTAACTTTCTCTCTCCTCCCCTTTTTTTCTCCTCCCCTCTTTCTCTCTCTTCTTCTCATCTCTATCTCTCTTTCTCTCTATTCTTCTCATCTTTATCTCTCTTTCTCTCTCTTCTTCTCATCTCTATCTTTCTCTCTCTCTCTTATTCTCATCTCTATCTTTCTTCTTCTCATCTCTATCTATCTCTCTCTCTTCTTCCCATCATCTATCCGCTTCTTTAGACACAGTTGACGAAGCTCAGCACCGACTGCGTCCCTTCTCTCCCCTCTATCTAGATATAGTCAGAGAAGCTTAGTGCCAACTGCGTCCCCTCTCTCTCCTCTGTCTAGCCCAGTCGGTGAAGCTCAGCACTGACTGTGTCTTCTCTCTATTATTAGAACACAGCCGGCAATGCCTAGCGCCGACTGTGTCTCTCTCTTCGCTCTTCTTAAAACACAGTCGGCAATGCCTAACGCCGTCTGTGTCTTTTTCTCTCCTCTCTTCTTAAAAAAACACAGCCGGCGATGCCTAGCACCAACTATTTCCTTCTTGCCCCCTCTATCTTTAACACAGCAAGCGATACCTAGTACCGACTATGTCCTCTCTCTCCTTCTTGCCCTTTCTCTCTAACATAATTGATGATTCCTAGCACCGACTGTGTCCTCTCTCTCTCTAACACAACCAGCGATACCTAATGTTGACTGTGTCCTCTCTCTCTCCTTCTTCCCCCTCTCTCTAACACAGCCGGTGATACCTAGCGCCAACTGTGTCCTCTCTCTCTTCTTCTTCTAGCACTGCCGACAATGCCTAGCACCGACTGCGTATTCTTTCTCTTCTTCTTTCAATACAGCATGCAATGCCTGGAGCCGACTGTGTCCTTATCGCTCCTCTCTCCTTCCTTCTCTCTTCTCTCACACTTTTCTCCTTCTTTCTTTCTCTTCTCCTCTTATTCTCTTACTTCTTACTCTCTCTTTATGATTTTCATGCCTTCTGTTATCCTTTCGTTTGATTAAGAGGGGTTGAGATTAACCTCTTATGGTAGCCCTATCATCTAGATGTAATGTTGTTGTGCCAAAATTACTGTGGCCGCTTTATTGCCAGGACAGACTAACCATCGCGTCTAGCTAGTCAGCATTGGTATTGACATCTAGTAGTAACTATGTTAAGCCGGTTTAAGTTACCGAGCCCGTTTTACTTCCACGTTAGGCCAACTACCTACCAGCTTAGTCACTGTGCTGATCTCCCCTCCTAGTCAAATTCTTCTCTCCCTCATTTTTCTTCTCTTTTTCTTCTTTTCATCTTATGAATGTGAACGCTTGTGAACGTTCACCAAAGAGGCAACGTGAAGTCTGTTGACCCACCTATCTTATAACATTTGTCATATTTGTGTGATTGCAGAAAACAGGAGAATACAAGCCAAGGGAGGTGATTCCAAACCATTTTTACGACTGGGGGGCTTTCTTTGTGATCTAAGAGGGCGCCTACGTGAGCCAGCCCGAGTAAGTCCCGAACCCACCTTAAATTCATCTCTCATCGGTTGGTATTACCTGCCCTTGTTCTCGAATGAGGTTCCCGAGAGAGTGATCTCAAAACTTCCCGGGTCTCCCTTGAAACTTGAGACACGTGCCGCCCGATCATCGAGATTCGGAGGGCGAGATCGAGGCAACTAACCATCTTGACGACTCTATTAGGGACTTAGTACCCCTTAGTCAAATCGTACTTGTTTGGCTAGTTTCTCCTTTTTATTTTTTGTATTCATGCATCACTTATGGCTTGCGGGTTCTGTTACCCATTCATTCGAATCGAGGATTTTCTTATCCCCGCATTCGCTAGTGTCCCCAGGGAACAAGTTCCTTTAACTTCGTTCCCAACCATCCTTTTGAGCAAAGACCCCTTGTTTAGATCCCAGGTCTTAACCTAAATTGATGTGAGGAGGGACTTGAAGGTCCCTCACTCCCCATCTCCTCGCTCTGGTGGAACCTCCGTCAAGGCACCCTGCATTGGCGGCACTTGTGTTGCCACATGCAGCATGCACCCAGCCACCGACAAGTCACTTGTCGGTTGTATTGCCGAGGTGCGTGGAAAGGCTGCCCAGTCCCTCTTTACAGAAGGCAAACAATTTTTCATTGCTTCTGTGGGTCGCCACAAGGCTGCCCCCCACATTCTTGTACCACCACGAGTCCCTATTCCTAAAGGCTTAACACATAGAGGCAGAGGCCCTGTGGCTTCCACCTCTCACACACACCATAAGGCTACTGGGTCACCCACCTGAGCCACACCTCGAGGCAACTCTTATGTTACCTCGAGTCCGTATCCAGAATCAAACCTCTTAAGGTCAGGTCTTTCACACGCTGCTCATATGCATTCCACCACTCGGGGCAACGCCGTCATTGCACCAACCCGAGTATACAGGAGACGACCTCCTCGTCCTCCAACTCAGCACGCGTAAGCACACCTTGTGAGGAATAGGTGTCCACCTATTCTCCTACAGACACCTGCTCATAGTTCTCGACCTCCTAAGGACAGATCACTTACTCGAGCCCAAGCTTACCCTCAGGTCCCTTGTAATCCTTCTTCACGGGGCACACACGCATCGTCGGCATAGACATCCCCTCGCCCTCGACTCAGACCTCCTTATGAGTCAACCCTGCTCCTACTTCTTCGAGCAAGCATCTTCAGCCTTGGTATCCGAAGACCTTCCCCAATAGTACCATCCTGAACCAGCCCCATCATTTTGGTCGTGTCTCTGAAGCCCACAAGAGAGCTCGAGACAATGACTTGATGGAAGATCGAGTTCTTCATCCTTCCCGGCCCAAGATGACCACAGTCCTTGGCCCTCATCCTTTGCCGCACTTGGTGGAGACAACTCTCTCTTGTGAAAGAAGAGCTGACTAGCTGCAGTCTCGATCATAGTTTTTGTGCGAGGTCCATCAAAGCCTCAGAGCTAAGCATGATAGAGGTCTGCAAATTCTGACCAAGAAAGTGGCCAAGGCAGTCGGGGCAACCAGCTCTAATAACCCTCTCCACCTAAATCCCTTCTACCCTCTTCAGATGATGAAGCTTGAAGAAGAAGGCCACGAGCCTTGCACTGTGGTTAGTATCGTAGAAGATGACCCAGCCACTCAGTAGCCATGGTCCCAGCACCCTCGAGAACAGGTCCTCACACGATCTCCATACAAGAGTCGAGTCCAATCAGAGCACGCTGGTCCCCCTACTGACTGATCTACCGCGCATGACCCGTCAAGTAATGGTTGTAAGCGAGCCTAGCGACATGCAGGAAGAGCGCATGAACAAATTTGAAGATATTGTGTGCGCGATGATGGAAAGTATCGATCGTATAAATGTCGTACACCAATCAGCTAACCATGACGTCAATTCCCATCGCTCAGATGGTGCACCTCCAAGGCAGCCCCTGCCTTCTGCCTCACAGGAAAATTCTTTCCCTCACCCCGTCACTCAGGCTGACATTGATGCTATGGTGACCCATAGCCTTAAGAACAGACAAATCCCGGGGATATAGGGTGCGACTCCTTATCAAAGGCCGAACCCTTCATACATCGACCAGGTCCCATTTCCCTTATATTACAAGAAAGAGAAGTTTCCTCTATTCAACGGAAAGAGAAGTTTCCTCTATTCAACAGAACCACATCCCTAAACTAGCATATTGCCCACTTTCAGGCAGCATGTCAAGAAACAGTGGTTGACAGGAGACTTCTTCTCCGTCAGTTTGTTGAAACCCTTGACGGCCCAGCCTTTCAGTGGTATGCTCGACTTCCCCCAAACTTAGTACATACATGGGAAGAGATGGAGAAATTATTTTATCAGCTCTTCTATGAGGTTGAGAGAGAGGTCCAAACTATTGAGCTTCGCACCCTGACTCAAGATCCTGATGAGCCCGTGGACCAGATCATACCAAGATGGAAAATTTTGGCCACTCGCCATCCCAATTCTATGCCTTAGAAGGAAGCAATCCAAACTTGTGTGTGCAATATGCGACCTAAAATTGCTCTACATGTCGAGGCCTCTAATCCAACTTCCATGTCAGAGCTAATCTCTAAATAAGTCCACATAGAAAGTCTATCACGCCACCACGGTGGGTCACGACAGCACCCTGCAAGCTCTGCGAATAACCGAGGCAATGGTAGCTCTCGGAACAACACACAGGGCAGCCAACAGGTATAGGAACAAGGTCTACCCCTTTGAAAAGGGACCCAAACTTTGGACCTCTACAAAGGGGTGAGCACAACAAAGACACTGCCTAAGGCACGCAAGAAACAATAGCCATACAATCGAGTACCCCCACCGACAAATCTTAATCAAGATGATTATTTACCAGGTATAGGAACAAGGTCTACCCCTTTGAAAAGGAATGGGTCCCTTCACTATTCCGATTATTGTTGGAACAAAACATGATCGACCTTCTAGAAGCCAAGTTCCCTGAACAAGCTGGGCTTGATACTCAGGCCAATTATTGTGCCTACCATCGAAGGATCAATCACCCTACAGATGACTGTTACATGCTAAAAGATATTTTCGAGGCCTTGATCAAGAAGGCCTTCAGGGCAGCAGAAGCCCCCCATGCAGTAGCAATCCAAGAAGAAAATGAAGCCCTTATTATCCTTCATGCCTTCTTCGTTATAGTGCTTCATGAAGACCGAAGCCCGCAAGTCAGCCTCGACACCTTCCTCAGGGCACTGAGGATCGTTGGTGCCCGTATCACCAGATATGGAGCCACTACCTTTGGGAATGCACCAGTTTCCATGATATAATCGTAAAGAAAATGCAAGAATGTCAAGAATTTTATAAAGTCTCAGTAAGTGATCCCCAAGCCACTCCTCTGTTGATACAAGAGGATCTCCCAACACAAGACCTTCCTAATAATGAGTCAGATTCTGCTGAACCCTTGACTTCCCAGCCATGGATAGTCCACCATGGGCGAAGCAGACTCAAGTCCTTAAGATGAGAAGCAATTCACCAATCTAAGGTTGTTCACAAGCCTAGTGAGACGAATCAAACATCATCCCAGAAAACCAGAAGGAGACGGGCACCAAGGGCTGATTGCTAGAGAAACAAGACGATTCAATCGCCAGTAGAGCAGGAATTTCTCAGGCCCCTTACTGGATTTTATCCCTACCATGAACCTCCTTCCTTCTCATCAAGAGGACGTCCTTGATCAATCTTCCACTCAGAGCACATCCAATGAGGGTGACGATGTTAAAAGAACTCCCCACAGTCTAAGCATGGGAAAGATCTAAAAGACCCCCTGCACACGTCCAACCCTGGTGATGACATAATAACCGCCTATATCGGTCTGATGAGGGCAATGACTTTAAAAGTCCCCCACTTTCCAACCATTCTCCTTCTTCTTCTTCTACTACATCTTATCTTTCTTCTCCTATGTCTCCTGCAGGTACGACCTTGAAATGTCTGGACTTCGAGGTTCTCGGCAGAGAATTCAAAGGGATCAACATAAGCAGGACGCAACAAAAACAATTGAGAAAGACCCTGACACAAGCAGCAGGATTCCTAACAGTTGTTGATGCCCTGGCAGCCAAAGCCAAGGCAGAGCTACCTTCTTCAAATAATCACAAAAAGTCGAAGCCAAAGAAACCCCAGTGGCCCCTGTGCCCGACTTTGAGCAGATACTGAGAGAATCAAGAGGAAAAAGTTTCTACTCTCAGGAAGCTTTCCACATGGTGAAAATCTAAGGAACATCACCCATCACAGGGCAGATAAGTCTCGGATTGGGGAGGACGTTGCAACCTCCACCGCAAAAGTCGGGCACCTTGAAGTTTCTTAGTCCGTCATTGCCACCTAATCCAAAGACTAATCTGCCTATCTTACAGCTCCCTAGGGTCCTTCCCAATCCCAATACCTCAAACAATCCACCTATTCTGCAATTCCTTGGGACACCTCTGATCTCATATACTCAATCACTTCCAAAACCTCAAACCTCCATCACCTGAACTAAGCCCACTATGCAATCGACTTAGCCTGTAGGCCAAAATAAACTTGTTCCACTCAAACTTGCTTCTCAACCCAACATACCACCCAAACCAATGGCAGGATTAGGAGAACAATGCCTTGATCAAGAAAGGTGAAATATGATGCGATAGGGCATCTACCGAAGTTTCCATCTCTCCTCAGTATCTACGATGCCCTCATGCTCTCGAAGGATAACCTGATGGCTTTGGTTCAGGCTCTCTCTAACCCACTGGTGTACGAGACTGAAGTAGAACCTATTGAAGTGGACTCGGAGATTTTAGAAGGATGTATGCCAATCACCTTTTCAGAGGATGGTCTGCAGCTGGGAGAAAAGTTTCATAATCGCCCTCTCTTTGTCACTGACAAATTACATGCGTGCCCTATCAATCGAATTATGTTAGATGGAGGGTCGGCATTCAACCTAATTTCAAGGAGGATCCTTACTCGATTAGGGTTAGGGTCTGAAGATCTTACTCCGACCCACATCACAGTTCAAGGGTTTAATCAGTCGGAGAGAAGCCAGCTGTCACAGTTCGCCTTCATTTTAAGATCGGTGAGCTGAATAATTACGCCTAGTTTCATGTAATTGACACCAACACTCCTACAACAATCTCCTCGATCGGCCATTGCTCCATGACCAGGGGTGGTTCCACTGATGTTGCGCCAATGCTTCAAGTATAGCTGAGATGGGAGACAGCATACGATCTATGCCGACAAAAGACCGTTCCCTATAGTCGAAACTCACTACACAGATGCTAAATATTACTGTACAGATCTGGTGTCGCCTCAGAAGCTGAATGATGAAGGTCACAAGTTTACAATGAAGACAACATCTTTGCCTCATGAAGATGTTGAGGATGTTGAGAGAGCATTGGTGAAAATGTTCAAAGAGGAAGAAAGGTAGGGCAAAATTTTAGCTCTAACCCTTATTCATTATAACGTCCCAACCATCATCCCTGAACAAACTCCTTCTTCACTTGAAAAGGAGTCCTCGCCCTCTGCCCCCACTTCTGTGCCAGAAACTGAATCAGAGGTCATTCCTGAGATTAAGCAAGTCATAGGGATAGAGTTCCCAGCTCCAAAGTTCAGCTATACGTCGGACCATCAAAAAGTCATGCATATCCTTATTACACTCTTGAAAGCATATGTGGCACGCCAACCGTCGCGAAATATTTTTCAAAATCCGGTTGCTATAAGCATAGAGGATGCTCCTCCCACCAGTGATTAGCAGCAAGTTCTATTCTTCCCGGGTCTGGCAGGAGGAGAGCAGTTTAAGAAAGGGCAATCTTCTTCCCCTCAAGGGCAGGATCCCCTAACAAACTTAAGAAGAGAAGTTTACAATCTCTAGAGTCAATTGGAGGTCATTCGTATCGTTTCAAAACAACTCAAGGAGTTCGTGCCTGAGACCAAATGCTATGATGGGTTTGAAGTGAATGCACCACTAATGGAGGCCGAAGCCCCTCCTGACTGGAATATCTGTAATGAACAGGCTCACCAAATGATGAGGAAAATGAACTATGAGCCCTTGGCCAATCAAACATTAAGAGGAAAAAAAGCAATGACTCCCCATTTTGAAGCTATATAAGCCATAGTAGCCCGTCATGGAGCTAAACAAGACCTAGGGTATTCATATGTCGAGAGGCGTTCAAGAAAAAAATTCACATGAGATACAACAAAGCAAGAGGAGAATGAAATCATATAGCAAAGTCAACTAGAAGAAAAAAAAAACAGCACTTTATTCATCAGTTAAAACTTTTACAAATGTTGATAAAAGAAAAGACATTCTAAAAAATGATCAATTATCCTATTGATCACTGCGCTGCATGCCGCAGGAGAAGTCTAGGTGCCCTGGACATGCTCTTTCAGTTCGGCCACCAGTTGGGTCTCCTCCTCCATCACCACAGTTTCGGACTCAATGGTGCAAGAAAGTAAGGACAAATTTTTAAATCAAAGTGGCTTCAGCTTCAAGGACCGGGCCTATCGAAGTGATAGTCATCTGAGCCACTGACTCCTTTAGAATGATAGCAAAGTCCAAAGCTTCTTGCCTCTCAGACTCAGAAGCAGCCCCAGCCTCAACATACTTGGGTTCTTCAATACGAGCCTCGCTGCCTTGACCCTCGCTTATGGGGGCCTCCACTTTTGTCTCAGTAGCCCCCAAAGAAACATGTTCCCCATGCTTCTCACCCTCCTGAACTGCCATGTCAACTTTAGAAAGTTCAGAAGCTTCCTCTTCCCTTGGGCCTTCGTCAATCGCCGATTCAGCCCCAAGCATGGTTTCTTCCATCTGGCATGCACCCTCAGCAAGCAGAACCTTAGCCACAAAAATTTCCGCCCCTTCATCTTCATGATCTGTGCCTTTGGGGCAGCGGCCTCTTGATACTGAGGGGCATCAATAACTACAGGCCTTTCTTCTTGAATCATAGCCTTTGCCTCAATCGGGGCATTAAACCCCTGAAGCACGGAGGCCACATCGGCACCAGATTCCTTTTCTAGAGCAGTTGCTTCGGGACCTCCAGCCTTGTCAGTCTCCATCAGAGCTGGCTTTGACTCAAGAACGGCCCTTGGACTCAGAGGTGCCTCCCCAAGATCCGGAGTCACTTCCCGGTCAAAAGGAATAACAATGGGTTCAGAAGGGCCAGATTCGTTTGCTTCAGTCTCTGAAGAGGAAGAAGATAATTCAGGAGAGACAGAAGATGGTGGAGAACGTGCAGAAGGTGACACAGGTGGAGTTTCTAAATGATCAAAGGAGGAAGAGTTACCTTTTGGTTCTGAGATCACAAGAAGATTGACACCTCTGCGCCTCCGAGTACGCCCACTAGCTGGAGACGACACATGAATGTTAGTAGCGGTGGAGAGTTTTCTTTTCTTTCCCCCTGTCGGAGAAGGAGCGGCCACTTCAGAATTCCCCCCTTGAGAGGGGCCCTCAGCCAGTCTACTATGAGGACCACTCCTAATCAGGGCGTTCAGGTCTTGTATGGGACCTATCGGCCCTCATCTCATTCAAATATGGAACTGAGTTTATCAAAGATGCTCCCAGTTCTCTGTTTCATGGCAAAAAATTCCTGCGAGACTTCATCGGCTGCTATCTCTCAAGGGATCCTTAGAGTTCGAGGGATATTTCAAGACAAAGACTTCGTCAGGAGCAGGAGGATCCGCCACTCTCCTCTACCTAGTCTCCTATCTCCAGTTTCCATTCTCCCCTTTTCCTCATCCCAGTATCCCTTGTTGGTGATCCTCCACCAGTTCGCATAAGCCGCAGTCATTGGAACCCTCCTGCCGAAGTGAGGTAATACATACTTGCTGATCTCATTCATTTCTAAACATGTGGACCAGGTGGTCTGTATTTGTTCTGGCAACCAGCACTCGAGGAGAGTCCCAAGCTATTCCATTTTCCCCGTGTTCACCTTGCCTCGGTGCTTTTCAAAAAACATGGAGAAGGGGCAACTTTGATCAAGCCCATGCTGACGGGAAAAGCGGTGGGAGAAATAGCCCTCTAGTCTAACATTGTGTGGAGTCTGATAAGGCAGAAGTCCTCCTCTAATGCTCAGGATGAACATGAGCTCCCTAATGGTTATTGAGGCGCCGTCTAGCTCCTTCCCCAATTCATCAATGAAAGCACGATCGGTGAAGCTCCCGACCTGAAATGGGACCTGCCGGATGTTTAAGGAGTCATTCCCAAACAAACTCCGAACTCCCCTCGAGCTCTGGTTCCTAACATAGATGTAAGGGAAATAGGCCCCTAGTCACCCGTATACGTAATGCACGAGGAATGGTGTCTTAAATCCCCAGGAAATGTCTCTCCTCCTATAGTGTCATTCCCTCTCTCTTTGCCTTTGTAGGCCTTTCCACAGGAGATGGCCCTCAAGCCATGGTAAATGTTACACAAGACTGGGTGACCAAGGGCATACTCACGCCCTCTAGCCATGTCGTAGGATACATACAATACGACTAGAAGAATGTCGTCTGCCCATCCAAGGAGCACGAACTTGTATAAAAATAAGGCTAAATATGCGGCCAAAAAGACACAGTCATCGCTGGTCTCAGATTGGTACACGGGAGGCGTCCCCTTTACAACTGCCTTCCCTTTTCCTCTCGGAGTACCCCGACCGCCTTCAGGATAGTCCCCACAAAATAATTTCACCCATTTGGTGAAGGTAACCCGACCATTGCTAGCCTTGGCATGGATCAATTGGTAAGCCTCGAAAATCTTTCGAAGACTGGCTAGCGATTCCTCATCCCCCAAGCTAGCACCACCAAAGATAACCGAGTTTTGGGGCACGAACTTGTCATACATGGCCCGATCATCAGAAGGCCCTCAATAAAATAAAGATATAGCAAAGAGATTCCTGCCTCCCCATGCCCAAGAAACCAAGTATTGCTAATGTGACTCCATGTCTCAAGAAGCACTTTCACAATAATGGAGCACCAACCATAGTAACTGCCCGAACACTGGACACTATTAGTAAAGAAGCACGTTCAAGGATGCTTCTATGCGACCCCAACACCTTGGCAGTCTAAGAGGAGTATCCCTTCAAATATTGGTGCTCCCCCTATATTTGAAGGTCTTTTTCAGACCATATTAGTATCCCCTTTGCCTGTGCCAATCGTTTCCCTAGGGTAGGCAAGTTCTCCCCAAAAGCTATATTCATGTGCATACAATGAAGGAGCGCCAACCCTTTTTCAATACTGACGTTTCCGTCATTCCTCTCATAGACTTCAAAATGAACGGGTTCAGTAATGAAAGTGACACTGAGAGGCCACTCTGGTCGACATACTGCTTGGTCAGCCAAATGGACTCACCCCTTGATAGAGCCTCACCAGTAAAATCATCGGTACCGACCTCTCCACCCCTTGGAAGCTTCTTTACGTCAGGAATTCGGTAAGAAGGACCAGCCATTATAAAGGGCTCAATGATTCAAATAAAAAATTGCTAAGGCATTGGATCAGCGCCGACTGTGCACTAAAACCTTAGCGTCAGCTAGGCACTCAAACCATAGCACCGGCTGCATCCGCTAACCCTTAGCGCTAACTGAGTTCGCCAAAGCTTAGTGCCGGCTGTGTCTTCAAACGCTTAGCGCCGGTTGTGTTTACTAACACTTAATGCCAACTAGGTTTGCCAAAATTTAAGCATCGGTTGCGTCTGTCAACGCTTAGAGCCGGTTGTATATGCTAATGCTGAGCTGACTATATTTTCCAATGTCTAGTGCCTGCTATTTTTGCCAACGTCTAGAGCCGACTGTGTTTAGATCTCTCACATGTGCCACGGATTCGAGGCCCGCTATATCAACTGACAGCCGTCGTCACGACACATGAGCGAATGACAACCATTGCCACGTTCTTCTGTGCCGCCTGACACATGTGCGAATGACAACCATTCGCCTTCCCCGCGACGGTCCACCTTCAGTGACCGTTATGTTCTCGGACCCTTCGATTTCTCATCGGAATTCCTCCTACACGGTTGAAAAGTCATCAAATCCCTGCCAGTAAACCTCTGGAAGGCCACCAAAGACACCGAGAAACCACCTAAGCCACCTAAAAAACTCCCAAAACATGCAAAAATGCCCATTGTGGCACTTCTCGCCTCTCCAACCCGTAAAACCACTGCTAGGATTCTCTGTTTCTTAGGAAAAACCCCTTGCACTCACTGAGAAATTTCTTAAAACCATCAAAAAACCCCCGGGTAGCTCTTTTCTCTTCCCTAAATCACAGCCGAAGTTCACTGATTCCCCAGGGAGCTCCCATATTTCCACTGATTCCCAGGCAAAAAAGCTCCTTGTTTACTCCTTTGCTCGCTCTCCTCCTGCAAACTTCACCAATCCCCGGCAGACTTCTTGCCGAAACCTTCCCTGTAAAAACTTTGTCTGAATCCTTGGTTGCTTGTCGGAGCTTCCACCACAAACTCTGCTCACTGTTAAAAAAATTTTGTTTAAGTATTTTACCTTCGGTGAAAAGTGGGGAAAATGGGGTTTTACCCCCTTTATAGCCAATGCTCTCCCCAAAATGCCCCTCGTAAATTGGGAATCCCAGCCACGTCCAGGAGATCGAACGACAATGAGCCAGGACCAAGTTGGACTTGAGCTGAAGGCTAAACAGAAACCCACACCCAGTGCCGATTGTGTGCTCAGAGACTTTAGCACCGCCCGTTTTGATTGTGACTTCAATGCCAGCTATGTGCTCGAAGCACCAGCACTGGCTGCTTTCTTAGTAAACCCAACGCCAGCTGTGTGTTCTGACACTCAGCATCGCCTACGTTTCAACAACCCTAGCGTCGGCTGTGTGCTCAGCAACTTAGCACCGACTGTGTTCACACGATAGAACGAGCCGTCCTCAGCGTCGACTGTGTTTAGCATCGACTGAGTCGTTAAGAAGCAGTGTTGGCCATTTTCAACGTCGGTTGCATTTTCGAAGACTCATTGCCTACTGAGCACTCATAATAAATAATGGTTGTTGCACTTAGCACCAGCTGTATTTTAAGCAGCCTAGGTCGAAGTCGTGTGTGTCGTATCACTCTCCCTAGTGAAGTTGAACCTTCACTCTGACCTATTGAACCTAGGTCGATCAAAATCAGGTCATGACTTCTCATACCCAGTAGGAGAACCCTACTCGTACTATAGCCCATTATCTCCAATGGAGTTAGGGTCATTTTTGCTGCTGCAACTCCCAGTGGTGCCTCACACTTATTTATTCTGTTCTCAAGCGTATAAAAGACCCACATTTGTCTCCTAATCCCCAGTGAAGTTCGCTTCTGTTCGCCATCCCTCGTTGGGCCACCATCTCCATCTGAGCCCTCTGCTTGTGAATGGCCTTAACCATTTTATCCCCAGGGAGTCAGATTGCGATCCACATACCTATTCCCCATGGAGCTCCACCTACATGGTGACCCGAACAATGGTCTAGATGCACAACCCTAATTGTCATGGTCCAAATTATATGACCTTAAACAGTATCGAAGGTCTAGTTGCACGACCTTAAACTGCATGGTCCTAGCTGCATGACTTTAAAACTGCATAACCATGATCTAGTTGTATGACCCTAAAACTATAGTATACGTTCTAGCCGCATGATGTTAAAAGGCTCAGCACCATGGTCCAAATTATATGACCTTAAACTGTAGCAGAGGTCTAGTAGCACGACCTTAAATTGTATGGTCCCGACTGCATGATGTTAAAACTGCATAGCTATGGTCTAGCTGTATGACCCTAAAACTATAGTACACATCCTAGCCGCATGTCGTTAAAAGGCTCAGCACGACGGTCCAAACTATACGACCGTAAACTATTGCGGAGGTCTAATTGCATGACCTTAAACCGCATAGTCCTAGTTGCATAACTTTAAACTGCATAACCATGGTCCAAGCTATATGACCCTAAACCATAGTGCACGTCCTGACCGCATGACGATAAATTGCTTTGCACAAGTCTTGGAGGTATGACTATAAACTCCCCCCCGCGTACACACACATACCTTTTTACATACATCTTCATGCACGTCTTCCTTAACCGACCCATGCGTGTGCACTACCTTCCCAATGAGTCCATTCACTTCATCATCCTTCATCATTCCCCAGTGAGTCTCACTCGTGCTCACAAAACGGCGAAGCATCCCACCACCTATACTCATCATAATCTAGTGAGTCACCTTTTTTCACCCACCTTTCATACTTCATCCATCTTTCAAAGGTAGCTTCGTGCCATCTCCCCAAAAGTGAGCTAAAACCACTATCATACTCACTTCATGGCCTCTACCAACTACCATCCATCTGCATTATGGTCCAGCTGTATGACCTTAAATTGTAGTGCACGTCCTGACCGCATGACGTTAAAAGGCTTCGCACAGGTCCCGAAGACATGACCTTAAAAATGCCTTCACAAAAAAAAATGAAATAATGGGCATGGTGTATACATTAATAAGGGAATTCCATGAATAAAAATGACGGATGGACATGGTCACAAAACCATGAGTGAAAGAGTTCCATGAATAAACTCGGGCTGGTGAAAACTTGAAAGGGCATCATGAGTAAAAATGGAAGAATAAGGGTGAGCATGCCGTAAGGTCATGAGTAAAAGAGCCCCAAATAAAAAGAAGCTGGTGAAAACTGTCCCTACGACGCCGCTCCCCAAGTTCAAGTGAAAATCCACAAATGATGCTTAGACCATTAAACAGGTCGATGCAGCGCTCGCCTCAACAAGCGGCTTCATCCCTCACTCAAAAAAAAAATAATCCCTGGTGTTACAATACTAGAGTCCAAAAATACGAGCTCTAAGGAAAAGATTCCGATAGCCTAAGTCTAGTTGCAAAAAGGACTCGAACGACAGAATATTAGCTAAGACAGTAAGACAAGTCTCATAAAAAAGAGCATCATTCCCAAGAGGTTACAAATGTAGTCTAAGATGTCGGAGATGCCCCGGGAAGGCTAAGTCAGCCATGACTTTGGACCTGCTATGTAACGAATTGCACAACAGTGGGTAGGGGTGGTTGTACCCAAAGCTGGTCACCTCAATAAATTGAGGAACCCTACCCGTCAAGGAACAAATGGTGCACGAGCTTCATCCCACCCCCCTCCCCACCTCGGCATCCACTCCATATGCATTCAATTCATTCAAAAAGCGGGATGGAGCAATTGGTCAACTCACAAAAGGCTCTTCAGCACAATAAACAAACAAGAAAGTCATTCCGACAAACCAAAGACGCCCACGAAGGCAAGAAACTGACAAAGCCATGGCCAAACTAGCTAAATATTTTTGGGTGACGCCTCGCCATGAGCCTGGCCCACCAAAATCCCTCCCTAGCAGACAGGCCTAGACTTTTAGGCCCGGCTAACAAAATGCCCCTGACTAAACCCCGCAGGATGCGACCCACAGAGGTACCCAGCTTTTCAAAAGCAAACTTTGTGTAGCAGCAAACAGCACCAACCAAAGGGCCTTTGGCTGTCCATCCAAAGACAAATAAACCCATACCAAATGGGAACAATGCCCTTCGACATGGAACTCAATTGCAAAGTGGGCCTCATTCTGACTGTCAAGGTCCGTACAAAATCCTCAACTTCAGAATCGCAGACAGTCCACAAGAGGGTGAGGACTTCGATAAGATACCTCAAAAAAGTCTCCTCCCCCTTAAAGTCTCCACGGACGGACCTGTAAACAATGCATCCCTACGTCGGAGAATCGTAGTTACTCCATTACGTGAATCTCCTCAGTGTTCATGTGGTCCTGTGGCTAGGAAGAAAAAAGTAATAAAGCCGAAGGAAATATTCAAAATGTTGTCCTTTTCACTTCTATCAAAACGTAACATTCGATGGAGAAAGATGTTTTAACGCATTTTGCAGCACCTTGGTCCTCGATGCGAAATAAAGCGGAAGCAGGTCAATAAAGCCTACAAAAAAGTGGAAATTTTGACAGTCTCATAATGTCCCCAGAATCGGTCAATATCTTCATCAGCACTCCAAAAGACAACCTACCAAGTTTAATAGTGATCAGACACGTCTAAGGCAGTGAACACAAATAAACAATTTCAGCAAAATCGACCTCCATGAAATGGACCCTGTAACTAGAACTATAGCTTAGGTGCATCAAATATTTGTGGGACCACTGCCATTGGATCTAGCACGGTTGAAAATCCGTATGGGTCAATTTTCAACTTAATCGGGCACTTCAAGAAAAAGTTATGGGTAAAATATCAAAAAGGGGTAGGTTCGCACACTATTCCCGTGTGGCCACCTACACCAAAACACCATTAAAGGTGGCGTTTTTTAACAGTCACGGGTAGTGACTTTCGGGGCCTATATCTCACTTGATCCGAGTTAAATCGCGCTTAAATTTGGTGAGCGTGTTTGTCTCTTCAAACGAGCGTTCCGATATGTGGTACGCCTCGTGACGATGCCCGAGCAGGGAGAAAAACAGAGAGCAGTTGTTGATCTGTGACGAAAGTTGCAGAAAATTCAACAACAGAATGCCGCACTTCGGTGGCCAAATCACAATGGTCACATACCCGATCGGCATGAAATCAATTGCGTTATGTGCGTAAGGTCCAAGGCTATCTATGATCTGAACCCTACGTACGATGAATGGTTGGATTTCACATACGGAGGCATTGAAGCTGCTGTAAATTTCAGTCGTCGGATTTCAAGATTCCAGCCAAAAACTCAAGACGACAAAATTTTCATCCAGACACGAAATCGAGCCTCGCTTATTTCAACATGATCGTGACAGCATGTTCAGTGTCATTCACATAAGAAACAGAAGTAAAACATCATGGAACGAGCACACAATTGATTCAAAGTGTTTAAGATTCAACCAAAATTCAAGTCTCATGATCATGGCTCAACAATATGATTCATGGCTCGAAGTTGGTATCAAATCGATCGTCATGCCCAGCCCGATAAGAAAACAATCATCTTTCGATCAAACGAGCATCAAAATAACCACGGATCAGTCATGAAAGATCACGCAAGTTCTCGGGCAGCAGCATGGACTGTTCTGGAATTCCACACATTGTTGGGCAGAGGTAAAACAATCCTTTTGTAGCTATTTTTAGAATTTCTTTTAATTCAATTAAATTGTAACTATCTTCAATTCTAGGTAGTTTTTGGGCATCCACCCATGTTTGGGCCCAATTCTATATAAGCATGTAAAGCCCAATTGTAAAATTCCCTTGGGTTCATTCTTAAAGATTCAATAAAGACTTCAGTTTTGCTTAAACTCATGGGTGTATCTTGGAGAGAGAGAGAGAGAGAGGAGAGAGAAAAAATTTCTCTCTCCTCCCACTTACTCTCTCCTCCCTCTTTTCTCTCTGTCTCTCTCTTCTTCTCATCTCTATCTCTCTTTCTCTCTTCTTCGCATCTCTATCTCTCTTTCTCTCTCTTCTTCTCGTATCTATCTCTCTTTCTCTCTTTTCTTCTCGTCTTTATCTCTCTTTCTCTCTCTTCTTCTCATCTCTATCTCTCTTTCTCTCTCTTTTTCTCGTCTCTATCTATCTCTCTCTTCTTCCCATCTTGTAGACACCAACTTTAAATCTAGCAAGTTATGTGGTTTTCTTAGATAGGATCAAATTGGCCTAGAAAACCCAAAATCCATAGGTCACACAATTTAACCTGTGAGCCGGAACCATTATGCTAGCCCAGAACCCAGCAGATGTTTGTTTTGACCCGGAATCCAATAAACACGTTGTTTTATGAAAAAATATTATTAAAAATAGTAAACAAATCCGTTTTGACCCAAAGTTTTTTTGAGATCTTTACAAGAGGCTGAGGATTGAAAATATCAATTTGGACAAGTTTTGGTTTGGGAGACATGGCGCATGCAGCCCAGGCGACACAGGGCATGTTGCCAAAGTCATCCAGCAATTGCCCTATTTTACCAAAAAAATCATTAAAAAAATTAAAAAAAATATGTTTTAACCCAAATGTTTTCTTGTAGCTTCACAAGATAAGGAACACACCTAAAAATAAAATTTTCAATTTGGACAAGTTTTGGTTTGGGCAACACGACCCGTGCCGCCCAACCACTTTTTTCCCCAAACGTGTTTTTATCATTTTTTCGTGTTTTTATGGTCATATTTTGGGTGGTTTGGCTATGTGATGCTATCCGCATTGGTCAAATCCGAATTTAAAAAAATTAAAAATTGGTTTGACCAAGGGATTTGTTGGCTACGGGATAACTTTGCCCCAACAAATCCCTCGTTCAGATGAACTCACTTTGGGTGACCATAAAAGGATGAAAACCGAGAGGGTTGAAGAGGGGACGAGACTTTTAGACACTTAAGGCTGGAAGAGAAACCTTACGAGACTAAAGAGACCTTCCTTGAGAAAACCTTAACCCTCATCTTAAGCCTGAGTAAACCTAGACCTAGGGCACAACAACCCCAGATCTAAACCATTTCTTGGGAACAACCACCTTACTACTACCAGAAACTTGCTGATCGACATCTGGACCACAAGGGCAAAAGGAACAGGTACTGATACGAGCGCGCCCTCGAAGGCTCGAGAAGCCCGGGCCATCCGGCCCTGTTCGGTATTTTCTTCTCCTTCATTTCCTATTTTCTTTTATTGTATTTATTTTATTTTGATCTAGATTTGACTCATTCTGATTGAAAATTGTGTTTTGAAATGCTTCGGATCACGCTGGCTCCGCCACAGATCTGAGAGCAGATCTGCTCGTTTCATGGCAGATCTGATCTCAAATCTGAATTCAATTATTCCCACTTTCTCTACCATTTATTTTTCATTTATTTTATCAGTTGAAAGTTTCAGATCTAAGAGATCTACATCAGTAGATTGCCTCGATTTTGTGCTGTAAATAGTTTGGCGCCCACCGTGGGGCGAATCGAGCGTGATTC
Organism: Amborella trichopoda; assembly: GCF_000471905.2. The sequence continues at coordinate 1,506,050 of NW_006499810.1, read as the reverse complement.
GGGCAACAAAATTTTGAAAATATCATAATCTTTTGAAAATTTTCAGGCCTGTTCTAGGTACCATTTTGTGATAGTTACCAAAGTTTTAGGTCAAAATAAAATATTTAAAAATAAAAAAAATATTTTTCTGTTAGATCTGCTATTGTTTTATTTTAATTTATTTTCATCAAAAACATGTTATTTGCTATTTATCCTAGTTTATAGTAAGATTATTTTATCAAGATCTACAAGGAGAAATTATAAAAAAAAAAAAAATTTTGGGCGATACAAAGCGTGCCGCCCATGCGACACAAGGCATGCCGCCCAAGTGATACGGACTGTGCCGCCAGGGTCCAGGGCGACACGCTCTCTGGTTCCCCCCATTGTTCTTCTATTTCACTTTGTTTTAATTTTATTTCATCAAAAATTCTGATTTTTCTGCTTCTGGAAGTTTTGGTAGCCCAATTTCATCAACATAAACAAGATAAAAAAATAAAAAAATAAATTTTTTTTTAGCGACACAGCCCATGCCGCCCAATCACAGAGGTTCTAAAACAATTTTGGGACCCTACAGACCTATTTCAGAGCCTTTTTTGTGCTTGTTCCCCAATTTTTGGCATAAAATAATTTTTTAAAAAATATAAAGCAAATATTTTGCTGCAGATAATTCTGTCCTACTCCTGACTTTTTTATTTTTTTTTATTTTTTTAATTTTCGCTGAAACCCTATTTTCCATGCTTTCATCATTCTTAGTTTAATTATTTCTCATCAAATTTAAAGGAAAATAAAATAAAATAAAAAAACTGATTTGCTTGCACCCTCCCTGAACCATGTCCCGTTCGAGTCATCCTCGACTCGGGTCATGCTCAACTTAGCACGAACTGTGCCTGGTTTCATTACTTTGACCATACGTTCTTAGGGGTTCCTCACCACTCTATCTATATTGTGTCTCGAGCGAATTTCACCTCAAAGAGTGGATCGCTAGGCACGATCAGCGTCGAGGGCTCAATTGTTTTCTTTCTTATTTTGTGCCTATGTGCTTGACTTTATATTCATTTGTGTGCTTCTATACACACTTTAGCACACACCGATCGAGAATACCAGAAAACCAGAAAACAAATTTTTCGAAAATCCCCAAAATCCGCGTTAACGACGTAAGGGGAACCTAGCTTTGAGAGTGTAGGTGGTTGGGATTCGCGTAACTTTAACTGTGAGCACCCCT
>NW_006499810.1:1481059-1497853 GCF_000471905.2 Amborella trichopoda | reverse complement strand
AAAAGCTCAAACCCTATCAAGAAAATGTAGAAAAGATGATTCCATATTTTAAGAAAATCACCTTTTAGCATGTAACTATGGAAAATTATCGGTTCGCCGACACATTTGCAGCCCGTGCCTCAAAAGTCTACATCAGGAATAAACATGACCCTTCCTCACCAATAATCGAAAAAGAAATAGAGTAAGAAAATGAGAACGATGGGGAAGCTTCTCTCGTGGCTTCAGATGCACTAGTCAAAGCAAGACTGTGGTTCCACGATGTTTTGTCCCTGTTAAAAGATGGTTTATACCCCAAAGGAGCCACCAAAAAGGATAAAGAAGCCCTTCGAAGGTTTTCTATGGGACTCTTAGAAAGAAGTGATCTTCTATTCAAAAAGTCCTTCGATGACATCATTATACGGTGCCTCGATCAGCCAGAAATTGACCAAGTACTAATAGAGCTGCACAGTGAAGGAGGTCATTCTGGGGCAGCCGCCTTAGCTCAGAAAATCAGGTGCCAAGGCTAATACTGGACCACCATGGCTAAAGACTATTGGAAGTTCATTAAGAGGTGTCCCAAATGTCAACTCTATGGAGACCTCAAATGTCAACTCTATGGAGACCTCAAATGGCCACCGTTTTATATTAACGGCTACATAATACTTCACCAAATAGGTAGAGGCCACATCATTTTGTTAAAATTGAAGGCCAACATGTTGCTTGATTCAAAAAGAACAATATCGTATTCAGATTAGGTGTTCCTAAGTCAATCATCACTAATAATGGATCCAATCTAAAAAATGAAAAGGCCAATAAGGTGTGAAAATTTTTTGCGATAACACATAAATTCTTCACAGTTTACTACCCTCAAGGAAACAGACAAGCAGAAGCCACAAATAAAAGACTTCTCAGAATCATAGACAAAATAATATAAGGCAGGAAAGATGGGCACCAAAAGCTAAATGATGCCCTATGGGGCTACCGAACAACTGAGAAGACTCATAATGGCATGATGCCATACTCATTGGTGTATGCTATGGAAGCAGTGCTACCCATCAAGGTTGAGATACTGTCCCTACGAGTGCTTATTCACAAAAATGCAGATGAGGAACAAAAGATCGAAGAGCGAATCACTGCCCTCGTTGCTTTGGATGAAAAATGACTACAAGCAACACAAAATATCATTGCTTACCATCATAGAATCGAGAGGGCGTACCAAAGGAAAGTTGTTCCTCGACAATTCAGAGAAGGAGACATGGTACCCAAGAAAATCTTCCCCAGCAAATCCACACCCTTTAGGCAAGTTTAAAGCTAATTGGGGGGGGTCATTCGTGGTTACCTGAGTACACGCATGCAACTCTTTCAAGATCAAAAACGTGGTGAAAACCTGAAAAGGCATCATAAAGAAAAATAAGAAAACAAAAAAAACAAAAAACTGGACGTGGTGAAACGCTGAAAAGGAACCACAGGTAAAAGAGAGAATCAAATCTCCAAGAAGGAGCTTTCGATGCAAAACACTCAAGTACAAATAAGTACTTGAAAGTTCAAATAATACTGCAAAAGCAGACCTTGAGGATGAAGACTCCTCTTAAACCCTGTAGGTTCCCAACAAAACCAACTTAAAAAGATGTAAGGGGTGACATGAATGGAAAACCGAAGTGATTTCGATGAACTCTGAAAAACATCGAGACCCTCCAAGAATTTCGAGGACTCTTCATGGATCCGTGAAGGAGAGGATGAAAGCTCCAAAGGTAAAAAGACAACTTTATGATTTCTAAGTTCTCACGAACCCGCAAGGGAATCCTTTCATCATCTCTGAGTAAAATATAGCAAAGAAAATCACCACCAAAGGGGCCACAGGTGGCAAACCTGTCAGGCCATCCCTTTCGAAAATGTTGTTTCAATTTGATTGTTAAAATCATTCATTTTCAAAAGCTTTCTCCTTTTAGAAGGGACTTCCTCCATCACTACAAGAGGTTAAACTATTAGTCAATCTGGCCTCATTCTCGAAGCCAACTTCCTACGCCTAATAGGCTTGAAACTAGCCAGGCACTCCAAGGTTGTATGAGTATAACTACCAACTACCACATATAGGAGATGGGTGAACGTCGTCAATGATAAAATTAGCTAGTCTGGGAGAGTTTTTTCTCTCGACTGGATCCCCTGAGCCAAAATGAGGCAAGCTCATGCCTGTGTGTGTGTACAAAAACCCAATAGTAAGAAATTCGAGACAAAAACCCTACAACTAAGAGGCTGAGTTTGTAAATATTCAGTTTGAAAAGTATGTTCAAAGAAAGTGTTTTACTATGCTTCGATGAATAAAATTGCACACTTACAAGGGCAAGCTTAGCAAAGAACCCCCCAACAGAGGCAATAAAGAACAAAAAGAAAGCTTTCAAACTCCCCATAATAGGGGCAAAGTTCAAAAGCCCCTTTTCTCAACCAATTCTCCAAAAAAATAAAATTTTTTAAAAAATAATGATAAAAAAAATGAAAAAAAGAATAATTTGCTCCTTGGTGGCATGAGCCTAAACTGCAGACCAATTTTTCAAAATTTTCAAACAAATAATAAAGAAAAAAAAGAAAAAAAATTACGTTTCTCAGTTGTCCGAGCCTAAACTGCCAACCAATCTTTCCAAATCAAAAAAAAAAAAACAAAAACAAAAAAAAAAGCAAAATTCAAAAAAAAAAAAAAAAATTCCATATGCTCCTTGGTGGCATGATCCTAAACTGCCAACCAGCTTCAAAATCTTTTGCTCCACAGTGGCATGAGCCTAAGCTGCCAGCCAGGATTCAGATCGTCAAACTCTTGAGATGTTAGAAAAACGAGCTAACACATCAAAATCGTGCGACGTTAAGAAACCAAGCTAATATGTCAAACTTGTGCGACGTTAAAAATCCGAGCTAACACGTCAAACTCGTGCGACGTTAAAAAACCGAGCTAACACTTCAAACTTGTGCGACGTTAAAAAATCGAGCTAACACGTCAAACTCGCGCGACATTAAAAAACCAAGCTAATACGTCAAACTCGTGCGACGTTAAAAAAATGAGCTAACACGTCAAACTCGTGAGACGTTAAAAAATCGAGCTAATACATCAAACTCATGCAACGTAAAAGAGCCGAGACAGGTACTGTCTATCCCCGTATGACGTAAAAGGTCGGGTGTATGGTCCATTGATGCATGATGCTAAACTGCTTAGAGGGCTCTTTGGTTGCAAAAGTTAAAATTGCTGACCAACCCTATTTTTCGAAATGTCTTTCTCTTTTCAAAATTTTTTAATTTTCACCATATGTCTTGTGTTTTAAAAAAATTTAATTTCTTTGTTAAAATTGTAGTCTATCCCTGCTCCAGGTTCTCTTTCAAATCTCCCCCTACTTTCAAAATTTCCAAAACATTTTCTAAAACGAAGGAGCTTGGACACCCGTATATGATGATTACCACGTTTGCCGCGATTGCCGCGTTGCTACCTTGCCTCTCTATTCGGAATTGATCAGACAAGTCTCGTCTTATAGAAAACTTTCCTATGGACAGCCTTAGGAAACCCCTAAGGAAATCAAAGAAACTGCCAGGGTTAAAATTTTCAAACTAAGAAAACTCTGAGGTCAAGTGGCATGGTTGTAAAATCCACCTTGAGTTTCAAGCCTGTGTAATTCGCTGACACCTCACGTCGAAAACCCTAGATTGAAAATGTCCTAGGTGGGTGAGCATGGGAGTGCAATGGCTTAGAGGGATAGTTGGTGTGCCATCTTCCCACGTGACGTCGAGATGCCATTCATCTTTAACATTCTCCTGCCCCTAGAAGGACAGGGAGCATCAGAGAGTCTACTATTGCTACTCACCTGTCCTTCGAAGACCAAGGAGTGTGTGTTTGCCTGCCCTTTGAAGGACAGGAAACAACAATGTGCCTACTTCTTTGCCACTCTCCTGTCCCTTGAAGGATATGGAGTGTCAAAGAGGGGCAACTGTAGACACCCGCTTTAAATATGACAAGTTCTGTGGTTTTCTTAGACCCTTAGGATCAAATTGGCCTAGTAAACCCAAAATCCATAGGTCACACAATTTACTCTGTGAGCCGGAACCATTCTACTAGCCCAGAACCCAGCAGATACCTGTTTTGACCCGAACTCCAGTAAACACGTTGTTTTACGAAAAAATCATTAAAAATAGTACAAAAATCCGTTTTGACCCAAATGTTTTCTGAGAGCTTTACAAGAGGCTGAGGAAGACACCCAAATTGAAAAACATCAATTTTGACAAGTTTTGATTTGGGTGACACGGGGCATGCCGCCCAGGCGACACAAGGCAGTCACCCAAGTCATCTTACAAATGCCCTATTTTACCAAAACAATCATTAAAAATAGTAAAAAAAAAATTTTAAACCAAAATGTTTTCTGGTTGCTTCACAAGAGGCTAAGGAACACAGCTGAACATAAAATTTTCAATTTGGACAAGTTTTGGTTTGGGCGACACTGGGCGTGCTACCCAACCTTGGGCGACACGACCGGTGCAACCCCAGCCACGTTTTTCCCCAAACATATTTTTATCATTTTTCATGTTTTTAAGGCCAACTTTTGGGTTGTTTGGTGTCATGATGCTATCTGCATCGGTCAAATCCAAATTTTAAAAAATTAATGATTGGTTTGACCAAGGGATTTGTTGGTTACGGGATAACTCTACCCCAACAAATTCCTCATTCAGATGAACTCATTTTGGGTGACCATAAAAGGATGAAAAATGAGAGGGTTGAAAAGGGAACGAGACTTTTAGACACTTTAGGCTGGAAGAGAAACCCTAAGAGAATAGAGAGACCTTCCATGAGAAAATTCTAACCCTCATCTTAAGCCTGAGTAAACCTAGACTTAAGGCATAAAAACCCTAAATCTAATCCACAAGGCACAAGTACCCTACTCGACATCTGGACCACAAGGGCAAAAGGAACAGGATTTGGAACGAGCGAGCCCTCGAAGCTCGCTCAAAGGCTCGGGAAGCTCGGGCCATCCGGCCCTGTTCGGTATTTTCTTCTCCTTCATTTCCTATTTTCTTTTATTGTATTTATTTTATTTTGATCTGGATTTGATTCATTCTGATTGAAAATTGTGTTTTGAAATGCTTCGGATCACGCTGGCTCCGCCACATATCTGAGAGCATATTTGCTCGTTTCTGGGAAGATCTGATCTCAAATCTGAATTCGATTGTTCCCACTTTCACTACTATTGCTTTTTTATTTATTTTTACCATTTGAAAGTGTCAGATCTGAGAGATCTACATCGTTAGATTGCTCGATTCTATGTTATAACCACATCTCTCTCTTCTTCCCATCTTCTATCCCCTTCTTTAAACACAGTCGGTGAAGCTCAGCACCGACAACGTCCCCTCTCTCTCCACTGTCTAGACACGATTGACAAAGCTTAACGCCGACTACGTCCCCTCTCTCTCCTCTATCTAGCCCAGTTGACCAAGCTCAGTGCCAACTCATCTTCTCTCTCTTCTTAGAACACAGCCGACAATGCCTAGTGCCGACAGTATCTCTCTCTGCTCTTCTTAAAACACAGTCGACAATGCATAGTGTCGACTGTGTCTTTCTCTCTCCTCTCTTCTTAAAAAACACAGCCAGTGATGCCTAGCACCGATTGTGTCCTTCTTGCCCCCTCTCTCTCTAACACAGCTGATGATACCTAGTGCCGACTGTGTCCTCTCTCTCTCCTTCTTTCCCCCTCTCTCTACACCACCAGCAATACTTAGCACCGACTATGTCCTCTCTCTCTCCTTCTTGCCCTCTCTCTCTCTAACACAGTCAGCGATACCTAGCGCCGACTACGTCTTCTCTCTCTTCTTCTTCTAACACAGTCAACGATGCCTAGTGCCGACTGTGTATTCTTTCTCTTCTTCTTCCAACACAGTCGGCGATGCCGGGCGCCGATTGTGTCCTTCTCCCTCCTCTCTCCTTCCTTCTCTCTTCTTGCACACTTTTCTCCTTCTTTCTTTCCCTTCCTCTCTTTCTTTCTCTTCTCCTCTTATTCTCTTACTTCTTATTCTCTCTTTATGATTTCCATGCCTTTTGTTATCCTTTCGTATGACTAAGAGGGGTTGAGATTAGCCTCTTGTGGTAGCCCTGTCGTCTAGCCGTAATATTGTTGTGCCAGAATTACTGTGTCTGCTTTATTGCCACGACAGACTAACCATCACGTCTAGCTAGTCAGTATTGGTATTGACGTCTAGTAGTAACTCTATTGAACCGGTCTGAGTTACTAAGCCTGTTTTACTGCCATGTCAGACCAATTACCAACCAGCTTGGTCACTGTGTTGATCTCCCCGCCTAGTCAAATTCTTCTCTCCCCCATCTTCTTTCTCTGACTCTTCTCTTCTTCTAATGAATATGCACGCTTGTGTACGTTCACCAAAGAGGCAAGGTGAGGTATGTTGACTCACCTGTCTTATAACAGTTGCCATATATGTGTGATTGCAGAAAACAGAAGAATACAAGCCAAGGGAGGCGATTCCAAACCAGCTTTACGATTGGGGGGCTTTCTTCGTGATCTAAGAGGGCGCCCACATGAGTTAGCCCGAGTAATCCCGAATCCACCCTAAATTCCTCTCTCATTAGTTGTTAATACCTGCCCTTGTTCTCGAATGAGGTTCCCAAGAGAGCGATCTCAAAACGTCCCAGGTCTCCCCTGAAACCAGAGACACATGCCACCCGATCATCCAGATCCAAAGGGTGAGATCGAGGCACCTAACCAGTTGGCTCAAGTCCCTGAAGCGTGAGGCAGTCCGCCAAGCTGGGGGTACTCAATAGCTCAATAGGACAAACCAAGCACCTCCCAAGGGATCCGAAAGGAGACGAGCACCCAGGTCAAATCGCCAAAGGAATCATATTCCTCAGTCACCAGCTTAAGAAGAATTTCTCAAGCCCCTTCCTCCACTGTCGACCTTACAAGACTTCATCCCCAGTGCAACTCGCCTTATTCCTTCATCCAATCAAGTGGACATCCCTGAGTCATCAACTTATCGGGACTCATTCGATACAGTGACAATGTTAAAAGCATCTCCCAACGGTCAGAGCCGAGGCAAGACCTAAAATACCCCCTGTACACGTCCAATTATGTTGATTACGTAAAAAGCTACCCAGAACAGTCTAACCCTGCTTCTTCTTCTCCTCCCTCTTCTTCTATCTCTTTCATAGGTGCAGCTCGACAATGCCTAGACTTCGACACTCTAAATAGAGAGCTCAAAGGCACCAACATCAGCAGGTCGCATCAGAGGCGCCTAAAAATGATACTAGCCCAGACAGTTAGATTCTTGACAATCGCTTACGCTCTAGCAGCCCAAGCGGAGACCGAGCCAACTTCAAGCTCCTGCTCCAAGGAGGCCTCCCATATGGTGCATATCTCGAAAGTATCCTCCAGCACGAGGCAAATGAGCCTAAGATCAGGGAAGAAGCTACAGCTCACACCTCAGAATCTCAAGGTCCTCAAGTTTCCTGATCCTTCACTTTTCCCCAAGCCTCAACCTCAAACCTCCAGATCCCTAATATAAATCCCTATTACTTCTCCAGCATCCCAGACCACACCGGCTGAACAACAAAGTCAGCCAGTGTCACAAACCAAAACTGCCAGAACCTGCTCCTAAACCTACCCTACCACCGAAACCAGTGACAGGATCAGGAGCACAGAAGACCGATGAGGATAAGGTGAAATATGACGTAGTTGGGCATTTGAAAAAGCTTCCAGCCCTTCTAAGTATCTATGACGCCCTTATGTTGTCAAGAGACTACCATATGGCCATGGTTCAAGTTCTTTCTAACCCGAAGGTGTACAAGACTGAAGTGAAGCCTATTGAGGTGGACCCAGCCATCCTGAGTGGGTGCTTAGCGATCATCTTTTCCGAAGATGACCTTCACTTGGGAGGCAAATTTCACAATCGTCCCCTCTTCATGAATGGGGAATTACATGCCTGCCCTATCAATCAAATTATGCTAGATGGAGGGTCAGCGGTCAAAGAAGAATCCTCACCCGATTGGGATTAGGATCTGGCGACCTCACTCCTACCCACATCACCATGAAAGGGTTAAACCAATCAGGAGAAAATCCGGCTAGGACAGTTCATCTTCGCCTCAATATCGGTGACCTAAACGTTTATGCTGAATTTCATGTAATCGACAACGATACATCTTACAATGTCCTGCTCTGCTGGCCTTGGCTTCATGATCAAGGGGTGGTTCCCTACATGCTCCACCAATGCTTTAAGTATAGTCGAGATGGGAGACAGCACATGGTCTATATAGATAAGAGACCGTTTCCTATAGCCGAGACGCACTATGATGATGTTAAGTACTATGTCACGGATCTTCCAGCATCAGAAAGGCTAAAGGATGGTGATTGGAAACCTGTGAGAGAGGCAGGACCCTTGTCTCATGATGATGTCAAAGACCTTGGGCGAATGATTATGGACATGTTCAAAGAGGAGGAAAGACAAGGTAAGACCCTGCCCTTGACTCCTATTTACCCAAGTATACCTTGCCACATCTTTGAGGTCATGGTGTCATCCCCCGAATATGAAGCTTCCCCCCTACCTCCACTTCTAACACATCAAAACAGAATAACGAGATAGAAGCAACTCTTGAGGCTAAGAAAGCCTTAGAGATAGACCTTCCAGCAACAAGGGTCACCTACACGCCGAACCAGAAAAAAGTCCTGCATGTCCCCATGGCTCTCCTAGAAGCAGAATTGGCATACCAATCGCCAAGGAAGGTACTCCAAATCCCATCCTCCCTGAACAAGGAGATCACTAGCAGCCAAAAGAAAGTCTTACATTTCTCAAATGCTCTCAGAGAAGGACAGGTAGGCAATAGTCAGCCCTCTGGCTCTCAAGAACAAGACCCCACGGTAGAGTTGAGAAGTGAGCTTTGTAGCATTTAGAATTAATTGGAGGTTATGCGCATCGCTTCAAAGCACTTACATGAGTTCGTCCCTGAGACCAAGACCTATGATGAGCTCAAGAGCAATGCACCTCAAAGCGAAGCCAAAGCTCCTCCAGATTGGAGTATTTACAGTGAACAAGCTCACCAAATCAAGAGAACGATGAATTATGAGCCCATATCCAATCAAATGCTAAGGGGTGAGGAAGCAACTACTCCCCCATTTGAGGTCATTGAAGCCACAACAAGCTGTCATAAGACAAAGCAAGGAGTGGGCTATCTTTTCTCGTCTCACACTGTGACAGGGAAAAAGCAATGAAAAAGAAGGGAAAGAGTAAAGACACCCATCACACAGAAGAGAAAAGAGTTATTTCATTCATAAATCAAGGGGGTATTACAAGTGCTCTTTTCTTCACAAAAGAAGAAATGGAAAGAAAAAGAGGAAGAAGGCACGATCAGAAACGGTCAATGATCTCATTGACCTTTCCCCGACACTCTTCGGCAGATGCCAATGCCCGCTGGATGTCTCCCCTCAGTTCGGCCACCAGCCCGGCCTCCTGCTCCACCAAGGACAACTTTTCACCCAAGGATTATTCGACATCATATAGTTTCTAGCCAGCTCCCTATCCTCAGCCTCCTAAGCTGTCGTCTCATTCTCCAGCTTTTCAATTTCTTACGCCCACTTGGCTATTTTTGCTTTCAGGTTCATTACCTTGATGTGGTGTGTTATGGCCTCCTCAGCAAGGGTGGACTTATGAGAGACAATGGCCTCCCTCTCTTGTAATTGGGCCTCCGCCAGTTCACGGCTGTGTGCCAATGAGGCTTCGATGGACTCTAACAGGGAGCCCCCTAACTATGTTGCAGTCTCTTCCTCCTGCATAGCTTTTACCCTCCATTCCTCCAACTCATTCACAATGCTATCAAAGTAGCGAACGGTCTCGGGTATGCCTCCTAGGGAAAGCTGCTTCAATTGCGTGAGCGCGTTGCCAAGCTCGGCCAGGGATAGCTCATTCAGCTTTTGAAAGCCAACCCGAAGCATCTCCATGATAATTACAAGCATTCCACTAAGCATGGGTCTAGGCAGCACACCAGTGTAACTATAGCAGGAGAATCCTCAGCTGCAGCCAAGGCCCCAAGCTCCCCTGATTCAGGGGCAACCTCAGGTTGCCCTGGTATCTCAGCAACATCCCTTTTGCTCAAATCTCCCCCCATGGCCTCTTCTAGCTCAACCCTCTCATGTTCAAGTGCTGCAGCTTCGCCCTCTGTAGGTGCCGCAGCCTCAGCCAGGGCAAGGGTGACCTCCCCACCTGAAGTTACCGTCTCATGGTGTACCACGGTAGTCTTCTCTCTTGGGGCAGTGTCTTCTTATTGCTCCCTCCCTCCTTGAACCCCCACCTCTGCCTCGGTAGCTACATCACCTGAATCAACCACTTCCTACTGCTTGAGTAACCCTTCTTCCATATCTGGTGCCCCAGCCTCCACTATGACCACGAGCCCTTCTTCCCAAACAGAGCTCGGGGCTTCCCTTTGATGATTGCACCCTCTGTCTCGGTAGGCATAGCAACCTTCTGGCCCTCAGAGGCTTTCTCTACCTCGACTGCCCTATCAAGGTTGGCCTCATCAGCCCCGTTGATCTCCTTTGAGACTGGGCCCTCCCTCTCAGCCATGGACGTCACTTCCTGGTCCAAGGCAAAGTCGATCAGTGCAGTGGGATTTAAAGCACCAACCTGAGTCTCTAAAGAGCTAGAGTGGGCCTCAGGTGAAAGGGAAGACAAATCTTTAAGAGCAAAGCTGGTGCACGGGGAACGGCCGGTGCAACCCGCTTCCTCTTCTACCCCTTCACTTGAGAAGTTGCAACAATCTCATAAACACCCGCTCGAGAGGAGCCGGCAGTAAGCTTGCTCTGAGGGCGGATCCCTATCATCTTGTTCAAGTCTTGGATCGGACGTTGTTCATACCCCAGAATCTTGCGGCCCTCCTTCCACTTGAAAATGGAAGACAGGTTGTCGAAGATGCTCTCTGTCTTCTTCTCCATATCAAGAAACCATGGCAGAGACTTGTCCACAACAATTTCGCGGGACCGCCCAACATCGTTCCATTTCCAAGGGAACCCCAGGGTGAATATCTCCCCCAATGGAAGAGTCCTCGCCATCTTCCTTTGCGGTGTGTCCTAGCTCCAATGAGAGTTTTTCCCTTTCTAAGGGTAGCTGGCTTCCCAATACCCCTTACTAGTGATCTGCCACCAGCGTTTGTGGGCCTCAGTCACTCGCAGGGTTCTGCCAAAATATGGCAGCACGTACTTGTTAATCTTGGTGAACTCCAAGCACGTGGCCCAAGCAGTGTGAATGTGCCTTGGGAGCGAGCTCTCACGATGGGTCCCCAGCTGATCTTTCTTCTTGCAACTGATTTTTCTATACCGCTTCTCAAAGAATATCGAGAATGGGCACCCCTGGTCTATCCTATGATGTCAGGCAAATCGATGAGGGAAATGCCCCTCAAGCTTGGTACTGTCGATGGTGCTGTAAGGTAGCACCCCGCCTCTAACAATCAACATGAACATCAGCTCCTTATGAGTGGTAGGAGTACCATCCAGACACTTACCCAGTTCATCGACGAAAGCACGATCCATGAGGTTTCCGACCGGGAAAGCGGGTGTACTCATATGAAGGTGGTCATTGTAGAACAAGCTACGTGCATGATTAGGAGTATGGAAGATTGATTTCTGCCCAGCAACCCTCAAGAGAAACGGACACTCCAACACCCTATTTCTGAGGTAGATGTTGGGGAAATAAGCCCCAAGCCAGCCATATACATAGTGGAGGGGGAAAGGGGCCTTAAAGTCCCCTGGAAAGGCTTCGCCGTCCACTATGTCATACTCTCCTTCATCGCCTTGATATATGTTTCCCTTGGACATGGCTCCCAAGCCATAGCAGATGCTGCATAAGACCGATTGTGCGAGGGCGTACTCTCGCCCCCTCATCATGTCGCAGGCTACATAGAACATGCCTAGATGTATAGTGTCTGCTCCTCCTGGGAGGGCAAACTTACACAGAAAGAGTACCTGGTACACCGCCAAGAAGATGAGGTCGTTCCATTTGTGAAGTTCAAATACTAGAGGGGTTTCCTTCATGGATGCCTTCCCCTTTCTTCTTGGGCTTGGACCGACCTCATCATTACAGTCTCCATAGAAGAATGCCACCCACTCAATGAAGGAGATACGTCCATGCTTGGACTCAGATAACTCTTGCAGTATAGCTGGTCGATCTTCTTTCCCTACCCGTTCACCTCCAAAAATGATCGAGTTCGGGGGCACGAACTCCTCATACATAGTGACGATGAGTGGGAGCCCATCGATGAAGTTCAGGTCTAGTAGAGATATTCATGCTTCCCTATGACCAAGCAGCCATGTGTTACTAACATGGCTCCAGGTTTCCAATAGCACCTTGACCGTGTTTGAACAACGGTCATAGTATCATGCCGAGCACTGAATGGAAGCTAGAAGGGAAGCGCGCTTCAGAATCGTCTTAGCACTCTTATGAGCACTCTTATGGTCCAGGAAGAGTACCCTTTCAGGTACTAGTGCTCCCCTTGCACTGGGAGACCAGCAGAAGACCACTTCAGGCCTAAGATCTTCACCATCCTCTTACCTAGGGGCGACAAGTCCTCACTTGAGGTTATGTTCCTATGCAAACAATGGAAAATGCCTACCCCTTCTTCTATCTTAGATTCCCATAATTGTCTTCTCTAACCTCAAAGTGGACAAGGTCACTAGCACAGGTGATGCTTAAAGGCCACCTTGGTTCACAAACAGCCTCGGTGAGCCAGAATGGCTCACCCCTCACCAAGCTTTCGCTGATGAATTCATTGGTGCCAAGCTCCCCTACTCGTGGGAGGTTCTTCACATTAGGAATGGGGTCTGAAGACTGGGCCGTGAAGCTAGAACAAAGGCTTCACTGCAGCGTGCAAGTCACTAAGGGGTTGCATAAGGCTATCTACAAAACCCTAAGGCGTAGCGTCGGCTGCGTTCACAAGGGTGTATCGCCGGCTGGTCACTTAAGGAGTAATGCCGACTGCTCTTATAAAGGATATCGTCATGCGCAGGAGGCAGGGCTATCATTGTCGCATGACTAAAGAGGCTATCGTCATGCGCAGAAGGCAGGACTATTGTAGTCGCATGATTAAAGGGGCTATTGCCGTCTGTCGAAGTAAAGCAGTAGCACCACGTGAGGACAAAGATGTAGCACTGCCTGATGCAGGCAAAGGTGGGCTAATGCCGTCTGCGTCTAACACCAGCTGCGCTGAAGCTGTTTGCATGTGTCCCATGTGCGGCACACCACGTCCCTTGAAATCTGGGCAAGCCGCTTGAAACTTGCGATATGGCCTGTCACCATGTGTGCGGAGGGTGACCGTTCGCCGTCTCATTTCCCTTCGCCTCCTTGACCGTTACAAGATTGCGACCCTTCGGGTCCCTACTAGTGTTTCCTCTTCTCATCAAAAACACTCTGTTGTCCACCAGGAACCCCCTTCTGACCCTGTTCTTTCCCCTTACCAGCGGCTGGGAATACTAGGGGAAACCACCAGAATCTTCACATAAATCTCCCTGAGACCCGGCGGGTTTCTTTCTCCCTTCTTCGCACTCCTTTACCCGTTGAAAAATTGCCGGGTTTCTAGCAAAGCCACTGTGCCTTCTCCTTCCTTGTTAGTGACCGCAAGATTGCCAGAAGTCCACCAAGGAGTCCTTGTGCACACCGAATATGGTGTCGCAACCCGATGGCACCACTGCTTCTCTCACGATAGCCCCAATGGTTGTTGTTCGTCACCAGAAAAGTCTCAGTGAACCCCTGTGAAGTCATTGTTCCTTATGCGAGAGGCCTTGGCACTCTCTAAAAACATTTGAAAGTACTTCGCGAAGGTTCGCGACTTGCTAAAGTTCGTCAGAAATCTCTTGAATTCCTGTACACCATGATTTTTGGCCGGAAACTCTAGCCGGAAGTCTCTAGACGGAAGCTCTCGCCCTCAAAATGTCTCACTATTTTACTGTAAGGTAAAATAGAAAAACGGGGTTTTACCCCCTTTTATAGACGAGGGTTACACAAAGTACCCTTCACAAGCTCGAATTGACGCTCCAGTCCTCATCTTCAGAAGTCAATAAGTCCAAGCCAGGGTGGGTCAAGCCTGAGGCCCGAATGTGAGTCATTGCCACCTATGCCTCATGAGCTTGCTACCTTCTTTTGCTATCGCTATGCCTTAACACCGTGTGATGCTGACGTCGCACGCTTCTCTAAGGCTTAGCACCATGTGCTTCTCTAAGGCTTAGTGTCGCGTGCGCTTCACCCAAAGCTTTCGCCGTGTGCTTCACCAGAAGCTATTGTCGTGCGCTTCACCAGAAGCTATTTCCATACGCTTCATCGGAAGCTATCGCTGTGCACTTCACCAGAAGCTAACGTCGTGCGCCAACCAAAGCTAATGTCATGCGCCTCACCTAAGGCCTAACGCCATGTGTGCTTCATCAAGGACCTAGCGCCATGCGCATGCTGTGGCACTCCCATCTGGCCCATCATTCTACATCCCCAGGGAGTTCATTCTCTGCACCATAGCCATCATATTCGCAGGGAGTAAAGCCTTTAGTCACGGCTCTGTTCCCCATGGAATCACATTCCCTTACCATATTACGGTCTATGTGCACGACCCTAAACTACATGGTCCAAACTATAGGACCTTAAACTGTAGCGGAGGTCTAGTTGCATGACCTTAAACTGTATGATCCTAACTGCATGACTTTAAACTGCACAACTGTTGTCCAAACTATATGACCTTAAATTGTAGCAAAGATCTAGTTGCATGACCTTAAACTGCATGGTTGTAGCTGCATGACTTTAAACTGCATAGCCATAATCCGAGCTACAAGACCTTAAAACCGTAACATACATCCCTATAGCAAGACGATAAACGAAGCGACATATAGTCCATGTACATGACTTCTAACTGTGAAATGGACGCACCTCTCCACCGGATGTATTCTACCACTATCCCCAATAGGGTTAGACCTATGCTCCAGACTGTCATTCCCAATTGAGCTACATGCAGGCCTCTGTCCCTCATCCCCAGTAAGAGTCATATCGGTATTGCAACCCATTGTCCCCAGTGGAGTTAGGGTCATTCTTATCTCTACAATCCTCAGTGGGGTTACATCTATGCTCCAGTCTACCATTCTCAGCGGGGTTACATGCATATCATTGTTCATTATCCCCATGGAGTCATATTTACCCCATAAATCCCTAGTGGGTCCACTTCTCACCAAGCCACTTATCCCCCCATGGAGCTTTACTTACACGGCGACCCACACAATGATCTGTACTGCATGACCTTAAACTTCACAGCCATGTTCTGTGCTGCATGATCTTAAACTGCACAGCCATGGTTTAGATGCATGATCCTAAACCTCATGGTTCAAACTATATGACCTTAAACTGTAGTGGAGGTCTAGTTGCATGACCTTAAACTGCATGGTCCAAGCTGCATGACTTTAAACTGCACAACCATGGTCCGAACTATATGACCCAAAACTATAGTGCATGTCCTGGCCGTATGACGTTAAAAGGCTTAGCACCATGATTCGAACTATATGACCTTAAACTCTAGCGGGGGTCTAGTTGCACGACCTTAAACTTTCATGGTCCCATTTGCATGACTTTAAACCAGTGGTTTAGAAAACGGATCAGTGCCCCAGATCGGGCACCCCAAAAACCCATCTGGATCGGTGGATCGGCGATCCGGATCGGGAATCGGCCGAATCGGTCGGATCAAACTGTAAAAAGAATCTAAAAAAAATATTAAAATTCATTATAAATGTTGTTTTTTAAGAATCCAATAAGAAATAGGGACACGACATTATTAATTTTCATTTTTTCACCAATATGTGAATATTGAGATATTTTTCTCTGTATGAACTTATTTTAACCATTAAATTACATCACACGAAATAAAAATCATGGAACAATCATGGATGAAGTATATAATCATACATGGACTACAATAACTAATGGTTTTTTTATATGAACATTTTAGTTTTTTTGAAAAATCCTTTTTTTTACAACAAATGTTTGTCGTATTACATTTTTTTTTTGTTTTTAGCAAGAACCTTTTTTTTTGACAAAAAATTCTTGATGTATTATTTTTTTTTATAAGAACTTTTTTTTTTGACAATAAATTTTCATTAAGTTTTATTTTTTTGAAAAAAACGTTTTATGTTTTGGACAAAACAAATAAATTTGACAAGAAAAATAATTGATAAGAACCTTTCATTTTTTTTATAAGAAACTATTTATTTTATTGATAAGAAAAAAATTTGACAAAAAGCAAAATTGATAAAAAAAACCTTTCATTTTTTTCTTATGACAAAAAGTACTTGTTGTATTATAAGTTTTTTATAAGAAAATTTTTTTTCACAATAAATTTTTATTACTTTTTATTTTTTTGACAAAATACTTTTATTTTTTTCCCAAAAAAAAAGAAATTTGATGAGAAAAAGAATTGATATGAACCTTTAATTTTTTGTTTTTATAAGAAACTTTTTATTTTATTGATAAGAAAAAATTTTGACAAAAAGCAAATATGATAAAAAAAAAAAACGTTTCAGTTTTTTTATAAGAAAAAAATTTGACAAAAAGTGAAATTGATAAAAAAAACCTTTCATTTTTTTTATAAGAAAAAAATTTGACCTCAAAAAAATAAATTTAACAAGAAAAATAATTGATAAGAGAACCTTACTTCCCAAGGGTATTCGAGCCAACACCCTCCACATGCAGAAGGCACGTGAGAACCAGTAAGCCACAAGCTACTTAGTGGTATTAAAAGCGCAAAAAATATATAATATATTAATGTTCCAAGTTAAT
>NW_006499810.1:1463923-1481039 GCF_000471905.2 Amborella trichopoda | reverse complement strand
TAGCCAACGAGCATAATGCGTGTGAAGTGAGGAGAGTCACGTGGCGCGGTGTGCGGACCTTAGGTTTATGTACTTTTCAAATTTTACAAAAATTTTCATTAAAGAATAGACGGGCCATGACATTATGAATCGAAGAATCGGGAGAATCATGATGTCACATGGAGATTTATGGCATGGAATTGTCGGTTCTTCTCTAGAACCGGGAAATTTGTGATATTTCTGCCGGTTCCTGAGTCAAATCAGGCGAGTCCGATTCTACTCGCTGACTTTCGAATCACTGCTTTAAACTGTATAACCACAGTCGAAGCTATATGACCTTAAACTATAGTGCACGTCCTAGCCGCATGACATTAAAAGGCTTCGCACAGGTCCAGAAGGCATGACTTTAAACATGCCCTCACACACGCCTTTTACGTGCATCTTCACACACATCTTCCCTAGCCCCATTCGTGTGCACGCTAAGCTTCAACACCTCCCCAGCAAATCCATCTTCCTCCATTTCCACTCATCATTCCCCAGTGAGTCTCACCCATGCTCACATAACGGCGAACCATCCCGCCATCCATATTCACCGTCAGCTAGTGGGTCACTACTATCCACCTCCCATTTCCCCAAAGTGAGTTTAATCACCACCATGCTCACTCCATGGCCTCCAAAGTCTTCCATTTATTATCACCATGATCCAGCTGTATGACCTTAAACTTTAGTGCATGTCCCGGCCGCATGACATAAAAAGGCTTCGCACAAGTCCCAAAGGCATGACCCTAAACACGCCTTGACAAAAAAAAAAAGAGAAAATAATAGACATGTTGTATACTTAGACGAGGGAATGCCATGAGTAAAAATGACAGGCATGCATGGTCATGAAACCATGAGTAAAAGAGTTCTGTGAAAATAAACCTTAGGCACAGTGAAAACCCGAAAGGGCGTCATGAGCAAAAAAGGATGAAAAAGGGTGGACATGGCCACAAGGTCATGGGTAAAAGAACCCAAAAATAAAGGAGGTTAGTAAAAACTGTCTTTATAGCCCCACTTCCCCAATCCAGGTGAAAACTTACAAAGGGCACTTGGACCAATAAAGCAGGTTGACACAACATCATAGCCTCAGCGAGCACAATTGCCAAATCAGGGTAATTCTGGCTAGCGAGGTCCACAAAAAATCCTTAACTGTCAGGATCTAATCATAACACAAGATGGCTCACCCAAGAGTGAGAGCCTCACAAGATCTCTCAAACGCCAAAATCAAAGAAGAGGCCTTAAGGGTGAGAAAGATGACCGAAAGATCCCTCCAAAAACAAAAAGAGTCCTTAAGGGTGAGGACGATGACCGAAAGATCCCTCCAAAAATAAGAAGAGTCCTTGAGGGTGAGGATGATTAATAAAAGATCCCTCGAAATTGAAAAGAGTCCCGAGGGTGAGGAAGATGAACAAAAGATCCCTCAAAACAACAAAATGGCCCTCAAGGGTATCGTTCGATAGGGTGACGACTGTAAATACCAATCTCTCCATGCTGTAAACTCGTCTAACAGGTGAAGACATTAAAAACTAATCCTTACGTCCCGTGAGGGTGAGGACCACGACAAGATCTCTCAAAGTCTCTTCTGCGGCTAAAGTCTCCACGGATAGACCTGTACATTGCATCCAAACATCTAAGCATCCTAGTTACAACATTGCATGAATATCCTCGGTGTTCACGTGGTCCTGTGGCTAGGAGCAAAAAAGAAATAAAGCCAGATGAAATTTTTTGAATGTTATCCTTCTCGCTTCTCTCGAAGCACAACATTCGGCGGGGCATGCTATTTGAAGACATTTTTCAGCACTATGGGTCCCCAATGCGGAATAAAAGAGAGAAGTTGGTTAATAAAGCTTAACAAATAGTGAAAATTTTGAAAGTCTCAAAATGGCCTTATAGTACATCAAAATCTTCATAAGGACTCTTAAAAGCCTCCTACCAAGTTTCATTGCATTCTGACATCTCTAAGGCAGTGCAGACTGAGAAACAGTTTTGGAAGAATCAGCCTTTAGCACCCTGAAACGAACCTCCATAACTAGAACTATATTTTGGTGCAACAAACAACTGTGGGACAACCGTCATTGGAGCTGCCACGATTGAAAACCCCCAAGGGTCAAATTTCGGCTTAATCGGGCACTCCAGGACAATGTTATGGGTAAAATACCAAAAGGGGTAGGTCGCAAACTATTCTCGTGTGGCCTCTCTGCACAAAAGCACCATTAAAGGTGACTGTTTTAGCAGCCTTAGGCAGTGAATTTCGGGGTCCATATCTCATTCGTCCTGAGTCTGATCGTGCTCAAATTTTGTGAGCGTGTTCATCTCGTCAAGACGAGTGTTTTGATATATGGCACGCCCTGTGACGATGCCCAAGCAAGAAGAAAAGCTAGAGAAAAGTTGCTGATCCATGAAGAAAGTTGCAGGAAAATCAGAAGCGATATACTCGCTCAAGTGGACAAATCACGGCGTTCGCATATCAGATTGATACGAAACTAATTCTATTGCGTGCGTAAGGTTCAGGGCTATCTCTGGTCTGAACCCCGTACATGATGAATGGTCGAATTTCACACATTAAACCAATAAAGTGACTGTAAATTTTGATGTCGAAATTCCATATTCCGGCCAAAACTCCAAAGTTACGAAATCTTCGTACGGGCACCAAATCGATGTGCGTTTATTGCCACGCTATCGTGACGGCATGCTCAGTGCAATTCAGCAAAGAAATCAAAGAAAAACATCAAGATGAAGACGCACTTTCAATCAAAAGTTTTCAAAATCTATTCAAATTTCAAGTTAGGTGATTATGCCTTTAAAGTGTGATTCATGGCTTAAAATTATTATCAAAATGATTATAGTATCAAGCCCTGCACAATGGCAATCATCTTTTGTTCATTCGGATGTCGGATCATCAATGGATCGTCTGAGAAGTATCAAAACGCCCTAGTTCTCAGTAGGGACTGTTTTGGAATTTTTCCAATCGTTAGGAAAGGGCAAATCAGTTATTTTGTACCCTATTTTTTTATTTTATTAATTCAAATAAACCTTAATTATCATCAATTAGGGTTAGTTTTGGGTGATCCACCCATGTTTTAACCCTAGTCTATAAATATATGCTACCTCTCATTATGAATGGATCTCTCTTTTGGACTCACAGAGACTCTTTTGATTAATAAAAATCCCTTTTTCAAGAGCATGAGTTGGGTCACGTGTCTTCGTTGGAGAGAGAGAAAGTTTAGAGCAGTACCCTTCCTACCTTCAAGGTATTTTCTCTCTCTTTCCTTCTTCTCTCTCTGGTTTTCTTTCTCTCTCCTTTTCTCACTGCTTCTCTTTCTTCTTCTTTGTCTTCTCTGCTGAGTCTTTCTCAGAGGCCATGTATGGCAATGGCAGTGTCGTGCATGCCTCTTTCTCTCTTCCTCCTCCTGTGACTTCGCAGGTCGTACATGGCGATGGTAGTGCCGTGCGCGAACT
Organism: Amborella trichopoda; assembly: GCF_000471905.2. The sequence goes on along the minus strand of NW_006499810.1, from coordinate 1,477,562 downwards.
TCTTTCTTCCTCTCCTTGTTCATCTCTTTTCCTCAACATGGTTCGCGCATGGCATTAGTCATCATTGTGTGTAACGTCGTTTGAAGGAGCACATGGTGAGCGGGGCTGTGTTCAAGCAGCGGGTTGGGCTCCTATTTCGGTTTCAAGATTGGCATCACGCACGATGATGTGTATCGTCGACCGCAGACTATCGTTCTTTCCTCTTACAGGTCGCAAATGGCAATGCCCATCGCGGCCAGCTGGGGTCTCACCCATGCTTCGCGTCTATCGCAGATAGTGATGCATAATGCCGTCCGCAGGCTTCTCTTGTGTTCTGTGCCTATAGCAGACAGTGATGCCTATCGTCGCCTATGAGGGGTCGCAACAATGCCTATCATCATCTGCAGGCTTCTTTCGTGCACTCTGTACCTATCATCGCTCGCGAAGGGTCGCTGCTGCCTTCCCATATCACAGATAGCAATACCTATGCCACCCACGAAGGGTCAATGCTGCCTTCTCTTATCACAGACGGTGATACCTATCGCTGCCTACGAGGGGTTGTTGCTGTCTCTCCACATTGAAGATGATGATATTTATCGTCGCCCGCGAAGGTTCGTGCTGCCTTCTCATGGCCAACGCCGTCTGCAGTTCTTTGCTCAACCTTTCGCCGCTTGCAGTAGTGTCCAGTGCCATCTAGGGGCCACGACATTGTTACTCCACGACTGTGGAAGGCGATGCCTAACGCTGCCAGGACCTTCATCCTTTGCCATCTCGCATCTTCTCTTCATTCTCTTTTCTTCTCCTTTCTTTCTTCTTGCTTGACTAAAGGAAAGACTCGGTCTAACACTGCCATAGAGGTCTGACTATCGAGCAGTATTGCCGTCGTGATGGTCTAGAGTACCATGCCCGTCTTGCTACCACATCAGATTAAGACGATCATATTGGCCTTGGTTTCAAGTAGTATTGCCGATGCGCCTGTCTGAGATACCGTGCCCATCTTACTATCACTCTGAATCGGTCACTGTACTGGTCCAGCTATCAGGCTAGGCTCGTCTCCTTGTCAAGTCCTCTTTTCTTTTCTCCTTCTTATCCAAATCCTCTTCTTCATCACCTTAACTTCTCATCTTCTCTGTCATCTGAATGTGCACATCTGTGCATATTCTTCCCAAGAGAAGGGTGAGTTCCTTAACTCACTTGTCATGCAAATTAACCATGTTAGTGTTTTGCATAAAACAAGGAGATTGCAGGTCAAGGGAGGCGCTTCCGAACTAGCTGAAGAAGCTGGGGGGTTTCTGTCGTGATCTAAGAGGGCGCTCGAGCGAGTCAGCCTGAGTAAGTCACCGACACAGGTGAGGTTGATCCCCACCTCACGTTTTAAATTCCTCTCTCACAAGTTTGGCACCTACCCTTGTTCCTTGAACAGGGTTCCCAAGAGAGTGGTCTCAAGTCTCGGGTCTTTCGATCTTGAGACACGTGTCACCCGATCACCTAGATCCAGGGAGGCAAGATCGAGGCATCCGATGAACCTCATTACGTCAATTGCACATGTAAAAATTAGCAAATAAAAAACACCTCATAACTGGGGCAGTCGAGCAAAAAACAAATAAAAATAAAATAAAATCCCCAAAAAAGGGGCAAAGGCAACAAAAAAAAAACATATTCATTCAAAAAGAAAATGCCTCTTAGTGGCATGAGCCTAAACTGCCAACCAAAATCCAATTCAAAAAATGTCAAACTCGTGCAATGTAAAAGAGACGAGACAGGAAAACATCAAACTTATGTGACGTAAAAGAGCCGAGACAAAAAAAACGTCAACCTCGTGCAACGTAAAAGAGCCGAGATAGGAAAACGTCAAACCTGTGCAACGTAAATAGCCGAGATATGAAAACATCAAACTTGTGTGACGTAAAAGGGCCAAGGCAGGAAAACGTCTAACCCCGTATGACATTAAACGTCAGGTGTATTCAGAAAACATCTAGCCCTGAATGACTTAAAAGGTTAGGTGTATCCATCTAACCCCGTATGACATAAAAGTTCGGGTGTATTTAAAAAATGTCTAGTCCCATATGACATAAAAGGTCCGGTGTATCTGTCTAGCCCCGTATGATGTAAAGGGTCAAGTGTATTCATCCATCATTGCATGACATTAAAATGCTTAGAGTGCTCCATGGTTGTAGGAGCTAAAGCTGCTAACTAAAAATTTGTTTTTCAAAAAATCTTTCTCATTTCAAAATTTTCATTATATGTCTTGTGTTTTCAAAAACTTTAATTTTTTTGTTAAAATCGTGATCTGTCCAAAGCTTCGAGTTCTATTTCAAACTTCCCCCTTGTTTCAAGATTTCTAAAAAGACTTTAAAAAATGAAAGAGCTTGGACAACCGTATATGATGATTACCGTGTTGTCGCCTCATCTCTCCCTTCAGAATTGACCAGGCAAACATTTTCATAAACAAGTAAAACTGATAGAAGGCCTTAGGAAACCCTACCGGAATCAAAGAAAATATCAGATTTAAGAATTTGAAATTGTAGAAACCCTTGAAGATAAGTGGTATGGCCAAAAAATCCAACTCGAGTTTCAATCTTGTGTAACTCACCGACATGTCAAGCCGAAAACCGTAGGAGGAAAATGCCCTAGGTGGGTGAGCTGGGAACGCACTGTCTTGGAGGGATAGTTGGTATGCCCTCTGACCATGAAATGTCAGGATAAAATTAAAATTTCATCAGTGTCTACTTCTTTGCCTCCAACCTGACCCTCGAAGGACAGGAGTGTCAAAGAGGAGCAACTGTAGACACCCCATTTTTAAACTGACAAATTTTATGGTTTTTCTTAACCCATAGGACCACACTATTTCAGTAAACCTCTAAACCGTAGACCACCATGATCCATGGTCTTCATCCTATGATTCATACCTATCAAATCTTGTAGTTCTTAGTAGTTATCCATTCCACACTTATGGTTTTAGTAGTTATCAATTCTACACTTAGCAAATCCCATAGTTTTTAGTAGTTATCCATTCGACACCTAGCCAATTCATGTAGTGTTTAGTAGTTATCAATTTTACGCCTAGCAAATCTTGTAGGTTTTAGTAGTTATCCATTCTACACATCTCTTTAGAGTCTATAAAAAAAAAAAAAAAAAATCTATCGTACCACTTTTTAGAAAATTTTTTTGTGTGGGTCGTGTAGGCTAGAAATAAGAGAAAGTGGGATGTGTAGGCGAAAAAAAAAAAAACTAAAACTTTGGAGAGAGAGAGCCTAGAGAAAAAGCTTAGAGATAGAGAAAGAGAGAGTTCAAAGTTAGTTCAACCAAGCCAAGGTTTGGTCAAGTTTCAAGAGAGAACAACAGAGGACATACGTACACAACCATAGTTCTGATACAGGCAAGGCCTCGAAGCCTTGGCTGCCCCCATTCAACTGGTCCGGCCAGGTATTTTCTTCATCATCTCTTTTTCTATTATTTTTTTATTTATTTTGTTAGAGTTATGAATTTATTCTTTTCTTTTTTATCTTTCGTGCTTTATGATCGATGCTGGCTCAGCTACTAATCTAAGAGCAAATCTATTCCTTTTTTAATAGATCTCGTCTCATATCAGAATTTGATTTTCCCCACTCTTTATCACATTTTTTTTAAAAAAAATTAGTTTGTAGTTTGAATCAGGTCGAATCTCATCTTGAGATCATTTCGTTTTGTATAGTAAACAATTGGATAAGAAGGTCGTAACACATGGGCAATAAACCATAAAGTTTAAATATTATTTTTTATTAAATTTCTCCCACCAACCGTCACTCGTGATGGTGACGCCCATTCTCGGCCAACTCTCCTTAAGATCCCCAGTCCATTTCTGAGTTTCTTCTACCTCTGTAACCAAGATTACCCCACTAAGCTCATATGCGAAAGGAGGCTTCACCTCAAGCCTTGCTTTTCGAATTTAGCTATCATAAAGGGGTAATATGGCTTGTTGGCTATATTGAAGGGGATCGCTTGATCATACCACTATTTCCTCATATGCCTTGCCATTATATGCCATGTAACTTTGATCTTGCCTTTAAGGGTCACATGTCGAGATTTAGGCTTTGAAACGAATGGATCGATGCGACCCTCAGTCATTGGCCTCACTGATATACTACGTACTCCTCTCATGCTAGACAAGTCAAAAATAATCTCCTCTACATCTAAAGTGTGGGGCGAGATTACCACAGATGACCCCTCTGCTGCAGTTGAACTGACACCAGGTACCCCTCTATTAGACCCTCCATACATGCTTGGGGTAGGCCCTCAATACAGGCTCGGGTGAGGCGCACCATACATGCTCGATCCAAGGCCTCCATACATGCTCAGGTCGGGCCCTCCATACATACTGAGGTTGGGCCCTCCATACATACTCGAGTGAGGACCTCCATGCATGCCCATTATGTAACCACTATGCATACCCATCCTGCTCTCTCGCTAGTGCACTTCTTCCAAGCTAGCTCTCATTACAAGCTCCATGTCGTGGTCGAATTGCTAGTCTGGGTCCACTTCACTTGATGACACACATAGCATGGTAATCTCTCCATCCATCTTCTATTTTCCTATCTTCTTACCCTTATAAGCCTTGAAAAGAGCCACCATCTATTTCTTGACATTGGCAGGTACATTATTCCACTAAACAACCTCGCCCCTAACCCCTGCAAAATGCTGCTTGAACCAGTTTACTCCATTAGTTAGGACCCTTTGACAATAATTACAAATGATCTGTCTTTCTTGTTTCGATTAATTCTGACCCATGTTGCCTTGCAAGGCCATCCTTAGATTTGGATATAATGATAACTGTTGAGTATGTAAATGGTCAAAAAAACATACTAAATATTCAGTAGAAAAATTGATGTGCCCCCTAATAGTAAAGCATGGGGCTAATAGGAATTTTAAGAAAAACATGAAGGAAATCTATTGTCTAGACTCTACAAATATGCTTATTGGAGTACACACTTGCGCAAAATAAATGAACTAATATACTTTATGAGTTAAAAAAATGAACTAATATACTTTATGATGTTAAAAAAATTCATTGGAACAATATTGCATTAAAAACCTCATAAAAGAGATAATAAAAAATACTACCATATTGTCTGATTAAAGAAAAAAGACATAACTTGTATAAAAAAAAATACAATACTGATAGAAGAAATATATTGCTTACAAGAACATAACTATCTATAAATACACTTATTATCTTTCCTAAAATGTATTACACAAGTGCATATTAATGTATCTAAGTAAATGAACAATTATCTAAGTAAATGAACAATTATATTTTATAACAATTAAAATAAGGAAAGAGTTTATATAAGGTATCAACCTATACTATATGAGTAAGGTGCATCAGAAAAACCCACTAGAGAAAGTAGTTTCTATACTGGAAAACCCTCAAATCGATGATCTCGACCTTGAGATTCATAGACATGAAAAAAGAGATTTTCCAGTCCTAAAAATAGTTCATATTCGAACACATTATCTGGACCATCCATTTTCAAGATTTTCAAAGTGTTTATAGATATGGTTATTCATCACTATTTATGTAACTTTAAATTTCATAATTGGAGGCAATTATAGATCTTTATATCATGGCAAAGCTTTGCGGCACTGAAACTGTATTTTTGGCATAGTTTTGAGGGCACCTTACATCAATAGTACATGCGTTGACACCTTATACAAACCACATCCTTAAAAAAACATCAAAATAGTATTCCATAAAAAACCTGATTAATAAAAAGATAATAAAAAAACGACCATATTATCAGATTAAGCCATCTAAAGAAAAAGGAAAAAAAGAACTTATATGCAAAAAGATTAGATTTTTATTGCTTATTAAAAAAATTGAAAATAAAGTTGGAAAATCCGATTTTTTTTCCCAAGAAAATCGTAAATTCAGAGGATAAAATTGGATATAATTACAAAAAAATGGAAAAAAAAATTAATTATTCTCATAATGTATGTATCAAGAGCCTATATACGTCAAAATTTCTAATTTTTTCAGCAAAATAATTAAAAAACAATTACTCAGAAAATCCTACAATCAAGATGTATTTTGGCAAAATCGACCAGGTATATTTGTGTAATCAAAAAAATCAACCCATGATCATGTGAAGAAGTTTCAAAACGCATAAAATTTGACACAAAATGGTTCTAAATCGAGGCTAAAAAAATATTTTTGGCAGATTTTTCAGAAGTCATTCGTCACCTTAATTCATATAAAAACAAATACGAAATGATAAATCAATTTGCAGTTTGATTTGCGAACTGAAGCTATGGGGATCCAAATGCATACCTTAACTTGATCGAAATCGACCAGATTATCAATCAGATTGTTCAAAGTTTGATCACAGTCATGCTTTTCAGGAACAAAGTTTCGAGCAAAATCGATCATGAATGTTTGTGTAATCAAACAAATGAACCCAGCAATCATGTGAAGAACTAGATTTGCTTCAAAATGCACAAAATTTGGCATAAAATGGTTCTAAATCGAGGCCAAAATTATCGATTTGGCAGATTTTTCAGAACTCAGATAAAAACGCCCAAAATTTCGTCACAAAAAATTTCAGATAATATTTTCAATTGCTAGATCATGGTTTTATAGAGTATACAAGATCATTCACTTCAATAATGCACTGAAAATCTCTGAAAAAAAAGACCTTCAAAAGTTGTGCAAAAAGCATCCAAAGAGTAACCCATGAGCAAAGCACTGCATTATTGGCACAGTGAATGGACTCAACGATTTATTGTACTAAATCGCCGATCCAAACAGTGAGAATGTTCCATAAGGTGGATCGTCCGGATCTTGATATATTGGAAGACCCAGATCTTCATCGACGATTTTCAATTTGGATTGCGCGATTCCAATCTGAATTGCCAAATTTTTAAACCTCGCTTGAGAGGATTCAATATCTATACGACCATTATAACTTTTTGATGTGATTGAATTGTACAACAATTGGTAAACAAATTTTTGTTAGCATATATAGCTTATTTTAAGGAAATCTTGAAGCATGGAGATGACTTAAAGGTGACAAAAAAGTTGGATTTTTATTATCTGCGTTTTTGCCTGGGCCTACAGAGATTTTGTTTCGAAATTTGTAGAAGATAGCTTGTGGGAACACTAGGTATCAATGTCTTTGTTTTGTGTTGGTTACGACTTTTTTATATATGATTTATTCGTAATTAAAGTTGTAAAAGATAGCAGATGGGGACCCTAGGTATCAATGTCGTCTTTGTGTTGTGTTAGTTTTGACTTTATGAGATGATTTATTCGTGGTTGTTACTATTTCCTAAAGGATGCGGTTAGCACGAGGCTTAGGCTTTTGGATTGAAAATAAATTTTTACGAAAGGAAAAAGTTTATATAGAGCCGAGGCTCTAAATAATCAAATTAAAACCTACCTCAAAAATTTCACTAGAAGAGGTTGTCTTGATGCTCAAATATCCTCAAATTGATCATCTTGACATCAAGATACATGGACATGAGAAAAAAATAGATTTCAAATTTTGGAAATAGTATATTTTGTAATGCATTTTTGGACTATCAATTTTCAAGATTTTCAAGTTTTCATAGATCTGTCGATCTACACTATTTTTGAATATTTAAAGTTTATAAATAACGATGAAAATATATTTTAAGGCTATCACAATGATTTCCAGTATTGTAATCACATATTTCGATACTATTTAAAAGTAAGCTCTAATTTGATCGTTTAGAGCCTAGCCTCTATACAAACCACAACCTTTACGAAAAGTTAAGTTGTAACTTATAAAAAGAAAGATTATCGGTCCCAAAAATAGTGCATCTTGCAACACATTATCTACACCGTCCATTTTCAATATTTCCATATGTTTATAGATCTACTTGATTTTAGTCATTTTTAGAGTTTAAAATTTTATAATCAAATATAAAAATAGATCTTTAGATAATCCTAAAAAACATTTTACATCAAAATTGCATGTTATAATAAAATTTGGAGGTGTGCCTTAACTGGATTGTTTAAGGTTACAACCTCATAGAAACTACACCCAATAAATTATTGATAACAAAAGTAATGCTTTTTTTATTATTTAAAAGCCCTTACTTTTAACACCATTAAGTGTTTATTTTTTGACATTTCTAGAAAACTCACGTGATAAATGGCGTTGGCGAGAAATGAAAGATTTCCCTGACCTAGCCGTACCTTTTTGAAGGAAAGCATCTACAGAAGTCAGTGGAGCACGTACCCAAGTAATTGCCAAAGATGGACAAGCGATATTTCCAGTTTGAGTTTATTATATGAATTGAAACGTCAAAATCAGTATAATATATTATCATAAAAGGAAGAATGCAATGTTATCCACTACTTTTTTTCGTAATTTACAATGAAATTATCTCAGTATAAGAGATATCCATCTTAAATTATTTACACATTTTAAAAAAACGAATCGGTGACCCAGATCCATCACCCTAAAAATCGTATCAGATCGGTGGATTAGCGATCCGAATCGGAGAATCGGCTAGATCAAACAGTCTTGGCCTAAAACAAAAAATGTGCATTATGGTTTTCATTATTGTGTAAAAAATATTTGAGAGAAAGAGCATTTGAAAGAGATTCTTGAGTGGTCAACACATCTTTGACTTATTTTGGTTTGTTGTAAATATTGACTGTAACCATATCCTTGATTTATTCAGTCAATGATCGTTATCCATATGACGAGCCTTGTTACAGATCTGACAAATAATAGATAATGTTCTGGAGGGGCAGGTGTACCATTGGGAGCAAATGTCCCACTGCTACGAGAGGCATGAGACATACCACATGGACGAGTCTGAGTATCATGTCCTCGGCCACTTCCTCAACTACGATCATGAGCTCGATTCCCTAGTCCGCGGTCATGGGGGGTAAAGAAAGTAGATCCAATATTTTCATTTTTCAAATAATGATATTGTTCTGACCGCTTCTCACGATTAAAAAATATGTTGTACAGACCTTCAAAGGAGGGTAGCTCAAGGCTTGTGGTAACTAATGTAATCAGCGAATCATAATCGATACCAAGACCATCAAATGCATAGGAAATGAGGTCTTTTTTAAGATTGGTCTTCTTGTCCTCCACCATGCTTGCATGCTTTGAAACTTTTGGATGGAGGCATTCTCCATAGCTATTGTCCAAATAAATCGTTTGTCAACTCTAACTTTGGGGTACAAGTCTCCATATGAAGTTCTCTTTGGTACTCCACTTGATAACAATATTTTGTGCAACTTTGTGTATCGATAATATCCATTTGTTGTCTCTTATCTCTCTAATAAAATCGAGCCTAGATCTATTCCTATGTATTTCTTGGTTATGGGTCCCAACACAAACAATACAGTTATCTTGATCCAATCACTTATCACATTTATCATTCTCACCATGTTCACTTTAATGAATCTCTTTGTCCTTCTGCAGGTTTATCATTTGGAGACAAGGTCACTAATAGCGACGCTCTCAACTATTGGCTCAATCCACACCTCATTCCATCTCATCCCCATAGGATGGTTTCATTGTTCTCCCTCTAGTATTGTTGCACCTCTCTCTGAGGTGCCCACTCTATTACAAAATGTTCTTTGAATTCTCTCTTCACTGACCATATCTCCCTCTCTAGAGTCAAGCCCAGCCCTACCTTCATCAATTGAGTCCTCAATACCATCAGCCTCCTTTGGCCTTTTCTTTCTTCCACTTCCATTAATCATATGATCACTCGCACTACAGATGGGACCCATCGAGCAAAAGTTCTCATTAACTATCTCACCTCTCGTCATCCTCTTCCCACTTGCCTTCAAACCTCTCTTTCTTCATCCCAACCTATTGAACCTACCTGTTATTCCAATGTTGTAAAAAATCCTAATTGGAGGGCCACTATGGTTGATGAGTTTATTGTACCTTTAAAGAACTGCACACGGTCATTGGTTCTAGTCTCATCAACCCCGAATATAGTTGGCTGCAAATGGGTGTGCAAGCTAAAGCAATGACTGATGGATTGATTAAGCAATATAAAGCTCACTTAGTCACTAAAGGGTTTAATCAACAATATGGCTTGGATTACGAGGAAACGTTCAGTCTTATGGTTAAACCTCCTACAATATGATTGATCCTCGCCATTGTAATTAATTGTGGGTGGCCCGTCAAACAAATTGATGTTAAAAAAGCCTTTTTATATGGTATACTCTATGAAGTTGTCTATATGCATCAACCCCCGAGATTTGTTGACAACAATTGTACTAACCATATTTGTTGGCTGCAGTCTCAAACAAGTTCCTTGGGCCTAGTTCATTAGTTTTAGCTCTTATCTACTATATCTCAGTTTCTTGTATAGCTCTTCTAACACATCCATGTTCATTCATCATGGCTCCCATGGACTCACTACTCTCTTTTATGTCGATGACATATGCTAGCTAGGGCCGATTCTATGCTCTTAATCTCCTTAAACGGTCAATAATGCTTCTTGTGAAGCCTTTCTTCTCTCCAGTCACTTCTGGTTCCAAGTTTTTTCTCTATGATGGTGATCCTCTTAGTGTCGTCTCAACTTATTGCAGAACTGTCTGCGCATTGTAATATCTCACAATGAGTCGACCTGATATCACTTATGCAGTGAATCAGGACTACCAATTCATGCACCAACCTCGTACCATACACCTTGTTATAGTTAAATGCATTCTTCACTATATCAAAGGGATTCTTAATCTTAGTATCACTATAAATCGTTCTTCTGATGAGACACGTCGGGCTTACACTGATGCAGATTGGGCTGGCTACCTAGATAGTCGTCGTTCTAATTCTAGCATGTGTGTTGTTTTTGGACTGAATCTCTTGACTTCGCAAACCAAGAAGCAACGTATAGTATCTCGGTCTAATGCTAAAGCAGAGTATTGTGCTCTTACTACTATAGCTGCAGATATTCAATGGATCCTCTTTTTTCTTCGTGACTTGCATATCTTTTTACCTTCTCTCCCTGTGATAATGTCAGCCACATATTTAGCATCTAATCTGGTACTTCATGCCCGCATTAAGCACATTGATATTGATTATCACTTCATTCGAAAATGTGTTGCCTAGGGATCATTATGTAGTCACTTTGTTCCCAGCTTTGTACAAATCATTGATATCTTCACCAAAGGGCTATCTCCTACTCACTTTCATTTTCTAAGAGACAAGTTGATCGTCCGCCCAATCGTAGGCTTATCTTGTGGGAGGGTGTTGAGAGAAAGAGCATTTGAAAGAGATTCTTGAGTGGTTAACATATCTTAACATATCTTGATGTGATATAAATATTGACTATAACCATAACCTTGATTTACTTAATCAAGGATCCTTATCCAGTTATCCTTCTATATTGTTATATATCCCCTCATTGTACCACTCAATTAATTAAGGATTATTACACATTCTCTTCAAAAAATGTAAATACTGAAAACTTGTCTCACATTGTGTATTTGTTATCTATTAAATTCATTTTATTGTCAAAATAAAGTTTAAAATGCAACATGACAATAAAATGAATTTCTTTAATTCATTTTGATTTTTTTATTTTTGTACTAACTTAGGAGTTTTGATTTTTGAAAGAAGCTATATAGAAATAATTTAAACTATATAGAAACAATTTAGTGAAAGAGGTTGTTACTAGAGAGAGAAAAAGAGAGAGAGAGAGAGAGAGAGAGAAAGAGAGAATTTTAGTAAAATTATTTTTTTATAGAGAGAGGATATTAATAGAATTAATTGTTTGTAGAGAGATAGTATGTCTAGAAGAGAGAGAAAGAGGTTGTTCGTACATAGGAGAGAGAGATAAAGCACCAACTAACTTATATTTCACAAGATACCTTAGGGCCAATTTGGATGAAAAAAAAAATATTCACAGCAAAAAAAATGCAAGTTTTTCCACCTCAATTGGAAAACATTATCGTATTATTTTATTATGTTGGTAAACTGTTTGGATGTCTTATTTCATTGATTTGTCAAAAAGAACCCCATTAGGTGGCTTGGGTACGAGGCTAATACCGACAGAGAGGGGATTGCCTTGTTTGCAGGTGTCTGGTAGTCGGCTTGGGTTCTGACTAGAGAGAAAGGGCTAGGGCAAAAGATAGACAAGTATCCGTAGAGCTCTTCTCATGGTTTTCTTCATCCCAAGCTTCCCTTAGGCGTTCTCGATGGTGACTCTCTCTTTTTCTCTCTAAATGGGGGCTATTGGTTTCTAATTCCCTATGAAGCTCTATGTGTATGGACTGTTGTTGTCTTTCATCTTTCATTTTGTGTCAATGTCATGTGTTTTTTAGTGGTTTTTTTAGGGGACTGATGCCTCTACCCTTGGTTGTTTTTTGAAGGGCCTTTGGGGCCCTTTTTCACTTTGAACTGCCCTTCTACGGTTTGTGTATAAAACCACTCAACCTGCAACTTTGTAATAGATAATGGTGTATATTTTTTTGGCCTCCAAATATAGGGAAATCTCAGTATTTATGAATATATTACACCACCTCTTGTTTTGGTATCAGAGGTACTAGGCTTCTTCGAACCCCATTCATCATACTAGTTGGAAATGGCAGTTTTGAAGGCAAGATTAGGGATTAGGGCTGAATTGTCTAATTGGGTGGAGGTCATGGCCATGGCTCCCATTTCGGCCCTATTGAAATACCGCCCTTTTCCTCACATGGTTAGTAGCCCTCTACGCACGCATTCCTTCTCAATATTAGAAAAATAGAGGCCAAAAACCAGAGCTCTCTCTCCATATAAATGGAGGGAAACAAAACAGAAGAGCCACCCTAGAGAATTAGAGAGAGATTGAGGAATACAGATTCCCTAAAGAAAAAGCCCTAATCTTCCTTAGAGAGGAAGACATTGAGAAAACCAGAAAAATGGTGTGCCTGTTTTTGCTCTACAACTGCCTTTGATGCCTTGTGAGCTTTAAGCGAGAGAGGAGGCTTGATCTTGGGAGAGAGAGGTGTTCATGACAGTAGTAGAGAGTTTCTTCACAGCAGAGCTTTGGGTTTTGAACGAAAGAGAAATAGAGAGTTTCTACGCAGCAGAGCTCTGGGGTTTGAACAAGAGAGAGCATAGATCTATGTTTGCAAAGCTTTTGAAAGAGAGAGAGAGAGTAGAGCTTTGAGTTTTCTTCTCGAACATGAGGGAGAGTAGAAGGAGACGAGGGAAAAGCAGGGAGGAGAGGGAAGAGCGTGAGGGTTAGAGAGAGAGAGGTGCGAGAAACGTGACTCAAGCCAAAAAACTTCAAGTCCAACTTGAATTTTTTTTGTCACACCCCAAGAATTTACAATACTGACGGACAAAACATATATACATCTATTAATAGGACAAATTTACAGTGGCGAGGTCTTACATAGTAAATAAAGAAAGCTAGCATAACAACAGTATCTTCCAAGGTTGATCTTGACTAGCACTCAAAATGAATCCGTAGTTATCCTGAAAAAATGTTTACCATAGTTTGATGAGTTTGGCTACTCAGTAAGTGATCATCATAATCCTAAAAATAATCATGATCGAAAGATATCAATATTTTCCAAAATGAGATCTATTAACAGAAATGCATCAACAGTTTCACTTTCAATAAATGCATAATTAAGTATAATCCGAGTAATTGAAATGTTTATAACACTTTTAACAGCAGTACATAATTCAAA
>NW_006499810.1:1445375-1456637 GCF_000471905.2 Amborella trichopoda | reverse complement strand
AAGCATATTTTCTCCTTTTTTTTTTTTTTTGAAATTTTTAGGATTGTTACATTTTTGGATGGCAATTTTTACCTTGAGAATTTTTTTTTTCTTGCAATTCTTACAAAGCCATGCAGTTGTCCAAACGTCAAAGTCACTTTCACAAGATTTTTGGATTGCAATCCAAAAATATTTCAATTTTGGGTACATCCAAACTGGCCCTTAATTTTTTACAAGATTTGAAAGAGAAATAGAGAGAATGAGAGAGTGCCAAGCTATTGCCACCAATTCTGCATCGAAGATTTTACCAAGGAAAAATTGGTACAAAAACATTAGACTCACAACAGAAGTTATCACATGAAGGCTAACGTGCTCTTCCAAAAACGTGGTGTGGGTAAGGCATATGATATATGATGGTGGGGCCCTGGGTATGGCCCACACGACAGCTTTTTCAAATTACTGTGCGGGCTGCCTTTGTTTTAATTTTTTTTTTTTTCAAAAGTGCTCTTCAAAAAAAAAAAATTTCAAAAATGCACTTTTCTTCATTCAAACCAGTTCGGTTAGTTCTGGTCTAACAGAACGGGTCGGTTTCTGTTAGATATCTAACTAGTTTAGGGGGTGACCCGACCGAATCCTGATATATTGAGAGATCCAGAATGATGTCGGTGATTCCCTATCCGAATCAGGCGGTTCCAATCCAAATTGTCGAATTTTCAAACCTTGTTTATTTATGATAATGTTAATCCTTCTCATTGATTTTTTTTTTTTTTTTTTACTTTTTTCTCTTCTCTCTTGTTAGTTGGCAAGAAAGAATATCATTTTACAAAATAGTGAAACACATATACTACATGTAACTATCAGTCGTCCAATTTCAACAGCTGATGCCCACGATTTGGGTCAACCAATCACTCCATACTTCAATGGCGGAATTGACAACCTAATAGTTTTTTATGCTGGTAACTTATAGTTGATATCAATTTCAATGCCTCCTTTTGTGATATATGTATAGATGTATACAAGGCGATAAATTTTTTTCTAGAAATCTACCCCATCCATACCTAGGGGTGGATAACGGGTCAGGGTTGACCTGGTAGACCAACAAGTCTACCCAACTTGGGTCTGAGTCTAAGTCCTATTGTTGGATCCTAAGGATTAGATCTAACTCTAACTTGACCCAACCCACCCAACCCAAACATTAAATATATTATTTATTTTATTATAATAGTATACTATTATATCTTTATTTTTTTTATCAAAATTCAGAACTTTATTAAATGGTTAAAACAAAATTATAGAATCAGAAATAGAAAGACAACCAAAAGAAACGCCCCCTTTAGCTAGAGCATCTGCAACACAATTTGCTTCACGGTAAACATGGGAGAAGGAGACCGTTAATTTGATAGAGACATCCAAGTTTTGCAACCACAAGGGACATAGTTCCCAAGGAACAGATTGCTCTTTCCTACACCACCTGATGACATTCAAAGAGTCTCTCTCAATCACGCATATGGTGCCCAGTTTGTGTTTTGAAAAAATCTGTAACCCTCTAAGTAAGGTTGTCATTTCTGTAAAGTTCACTGTTATCAAACCCATCGGGCCTGCATAGGGTAATATTGTGTTCCCTAAACAATCATTAATAACACACCCAATCCCTGCAGGCCCCGAGTTACCCATAGAACTCATCATATCTTTTATATATTATATAAGAGTAATGACACTATGAGACCCTCTCACACCCATGTGAGTAGGACCCCAAAGGATCACCATTAAATTTTGATACAGACATCTAGAAAAGTTATAACATGGGTGTGAGACTTGAGTGAATGGGTTTATTGATAACTTTTCTACAGATCTATGTCAAAATTTAATTAGGTGTGGAAGGGTCTCATAGTATCATTACTAATTATATAATACCTCATAACAAAAATCCTAGAGGGATTTTTTAAGAGAAGGTTTCTCTCTTTTCCCTTTGACTATTTTTCATTGTTGAGAGTAAGAGAGAGAGAGAGAGAGAGAGAGATAGATTGTATGTTGTGAAAAATAACTGGTGCTTGACTCAACCAGGTCCTTATTGGGTTTAGGTCCACTTGACCTTGACTCAACTAGGTACGATCAAAGTCTAGCTTGGATCCTATCAGGGTCGACTCAATTGTGGGTTGTGGCCAACCCGACCCAAATATGTTAGTAAAAATTAATATTATTTAATACTAATTATGTAGTATAAAATATTATAAATAATTGAGATTGTATTTCTATTATTAATAGGAGTGACAACGGTTTTATTTTGAGTTGGAGTTGCAGTGCCCGTAACCTTTTGATATCTCTCGTGCAGGGCAACCCTTTCGAGCATTGCATCGAAAGATACAGAAGGGATGCCCTGACTAAAGAAGCACATATGTTCTGGTAAATCCATAGCCATGCAGACCTTCAATAATTTTGACCGAGTAACCTCTACAATTTTTGAGGCTGCCGTCTGAAATCTAACGACATAGTATAGGTAGGATTCACTTGGATTTTGCCTCAAGTTGATAACTCCCCTAGAGTGACAGACCTTGGTTTTGACCCTCAAAACCATGAGATATATTGTCGAAACATTTCATTGGGCATCAAGGATGGGGATTTTTGCATTAGATCTCGATGCAAGTCAAGAGGGTCTCTTGAGAGAGCAAGTTGGTTTGGCTCATCTTTCAGCATGCAAACAAATAAGAGTTAAGCCTTTGTATGGGTCTCAGAGTCTCCTCTCCTGGTGAAAGTGTCACGAAAGTTCAGGATAGCGAAGCCGAGTAGAAGATCTTCCATGTCTCCTAAAGTTTCCTCGATATATGCTCTTTGAGGTAGCACATCATGTATGCTTAGTCTAGCCTGGGTTCCAGTGAGGGTGTTCATTTTCCCTTCCATACTAGCTAACTGGGCTGTTGGGACTAAGGTTAAGCCTTGTGTGTCATTGCCCTTTGGTTGAGGTGTATGGTAAATGACTTAACGGATTAGTTGACTCATGATACAGGGTGGACTGGTGGAACCTCTACAAGTTGGTAGACATACTACGCTGACTAAGTGGGTTGGAAAACTAGAACCAGTGGTCTAGCCACACGGTCTTACCTATGAAAGGGTTGACTCGGGTTCCTAAGTGGGATCTAGGCCGAACTGGGCACAGTAAGTTGAACAACATATCCTTCGTCGTCCATGACTTGGACTAGAGCTTACACTACAAGGTTTTCTTAATGTTCACTAGAGCCTTGTGTTATAGGCTATTTTTGATGTACTTGCATCCTTGGTATGAATAAGGAATGAGCCAATTGCAACATTGTCCTGTTGGTACAAAAAACGCTTGGGAATTACAGAAGCATTGTATAAATCAATCTATTTTTGGGTGAATTTGAGAAGGTATTAGATTGGCCCAAAACACATGTGATGGTGTAATTTAACCCCCTAAGGACACACACAAAGTTTCTTCTCAATCAAATAAAGCTAAGGCAGATCAATACGAAATTTACTTCGCAAAGTCAATTCCTATCATGCTGAAAGTGCACCTCATAACTAGAGCCCTATTACAAAGGCCGATGACGAGCGTCAAACCACCACCATTGGATGCGAAATGTTCAAAAACCCCCCATATACTAATTTTTGACTCATTTGTACCTTTTTAGACCAATTTGGGTCTAACTTACCATAATTGGGTTGGTTTTACACTATTCAGGTGCAGCCTCGATGAACCAGTTTTCATTTATAGAAAGTGTGTCATTCAATTTGGGGATTGCCTTGTAAGGATCAAAACTTTCTCATATTAAGGTCAGTTGAGTTGAAATTTTGGTATGTTGTAGAGCATATCAAGCTGCTCGTTTTGGTATATGGCACGCCTCGTGACGATAACTGAGGCGGGAGAATTTCTAGAGAGAAATTAGATTTTGAAACTCATGTATTACGTATTTTTAAAGAGGGGCATCCCTTCATTCAAAGGGTCATATCTTGAAGCTTTGACATCGGATAGCCTCAAATGTGTGTCTATTGGGACCTCATTCCAGAGGGTTTCGTTTTGAGGTAAAATTTGTGCATGATCAGAGACTGAAAGATACCTAATTTCGAGTTCAAAGAAAACAAGTTTTCCCGTCGTCGGAATCCCATTTTCCGACGACCTCCCCAATTTGGAAAGTGCTCACACGGTGACCAAATCAGGGGATTTTCATTGCAAAACCATCACAACAGATTTCCCTTCGATTTGTGATAAATAAAGAAGACCGAAAGCATAGCGGATCATCCTACACTAATGCTCAAAGTTCAAAAGTTCATGAGTTTGACTTGATTTTGGGATCAACCTCGAAACTCCAATTCAAGTTCAATAATGCGTATCAAAGGCTATGCCCCAAGGCATGGTAATCGCATGAGGTCCCTTCAAGTGGGATGGTTGTGTCATTTTCCAAAATGTATTTAGGGGTAAAATGGTCTTTTTAACCAAATACGGGATTTCCTTTTTTATTCTTTGAATGTGTAATTTTAAGCAGTTGGTCTTGCTCTAGGCATCCACCCATATTTCAAGGGTGCCCTATATAAGTTCGCTACACATTTTGTAACTTAGTTTTAAAAGTGTAATTAAAAATTTGAGCTACTGCCCATACTTGTGTCTTACTTCCAAACTCAAGAGAGAGGAGAGAGAAATATTTTGCAAGAGAGAGAATACCTTGGCACTTGCAACTCCCAAGCCTCACACTCCCAAACTACCAACTTCCTTACTCCCTATATCACCCTACACCAAACCCTTCCCTACTCCCTAGACCACCCTACACCAAACCCTTCGTTACTCCCTATACCATCCTACACCAAACCCTTCCTTACTCCCTAGACTACCTTACACTAAACCCATCCTTACTCCTTAGACCACCTTACACCAAACCTTTCCCTACTCCCTAAACCACCACCCTAACACCAAACCCTTCCCTACTCCCTAGACCACCTTACATTAAACCCTTCCCTACTCCCTAGACCACCCTAAACCAAACCCTTCCCTACTCCACTTTACATTAAACCCTTCCCTACTCCTTAGACCACCATAAACCAAACCCTTCCCTACTCTCTACACTACCTTAAACCATACACCCAACCAGTGGTTTAAAACACGGATTAGTGCTCGGGATCGGGCACCCCAAAAACTCATCTAGATGGGTGAATCGGCATTTCAAATCAGGAATGGGCTGAATAGGTCGGATTCGGCCTTAAAAAATTCTCATTGTTTTTAAAAAAATCATTATAAATGTTGCTTTTTAGGAATCCAATAAGAAATGAGAGTATTACATTAATAATTTTCACTTTTTGCATTAATATGCAAATATTGAGATGTTCATCCCTTGTATGAACTATTGTTAACCATTAACTTTACATCACACAAAAGAAGACATATATAATTATCATGGATGAAGTATATAATCATACATGGACTATAAGACATTAATAATACAAATAAATTAATTTACTGCAAAACAAAAATAATACATTATATATTTATATAATACAAATAAATTAATAAATAAAAATACAATATTTGATTATCAATGTATAATTATTATTTAAAAATAATACATTACAGACTTTATAATATAAATAAATTAATAAATAAAATACAATATTTGATTATCAATGTATAATTATTATTTATAATATTATAACAACTATGATTCAAAAAATATTAAAACATACCTCCATAACATATGATAAAAATAAAAATAAATTCCCCTATATATTTAAATATGGCATCACAAAAATATTCAAGAAAAGATTTTTCACCTAAAAATAGAAACTAACAATGTCAAAATTCAGAAAAACAAAATTAAAAAAAAAAATTTAAATTACATATCATATATCATAGTATTTTGCACACTATAAGATACTTCCATGTTAATTTCACCCTAGTGTTTATACAGTGGCTACAGTTTCACGTCAATAAGAGTTCAAGAGGGGAAATGAAATTAGTCCCACATCGTTGTCTTTGAGAAGTTAATTTAGCTATAAAAGGCTGAGAACCCAATACAACAGCGAGAATATTCCACTCGTGAGAGGTATGGAATGTTACCAATACTTTCTAATGTGAGTTATCATTACAAATTGCAAATCTTGCTAATCGTGACGGTTCACCTCTAGACACGTTGAGTTATCATTACAAATTGTAAATCTTGCAAATCGTGACGGTTCACCTCTGGACACGTTGAGTTATCATTACAAATTGCAAATCTTGCAAATCGCGCCGGTTTGCCTTTAGACATGTTGATTTATCATTACAAATTGCTAATTTTGCAAATCGTGTCGGTTTGCCTCTAGACACATTGAGTTTATTAGATTTATCATTACATTATCATTACAAATTGCTAATCTTGCAAATCGTGTCGGTTTGCCTCTAGACACATTGAGTTTATTAGATTTATCATTACAAATTGCTAATCTTGCAAATCGTGTTTATCAGATTTATCATTACAAATTGCTAATCTTGCAAATCGTGCCGGTTCGCCTTTAGACACGCCTGAGTTTATCATTACAAAGACACGCCTGATTTTCGATTATAAACGAGAACAAATCTACTGTTTGCCTCTAGACATGAACAACCTCTACTGTTTGCCTCTAGACATGAAAAAATTGTCGGTTCGCCTCTAGACATGTATGATTTCTTACTATAAACGAGAATTGGCACATGATGACCGATTCTCGGGTCGAATCCGGTCGATTCGTGCTGACTCGACGATTTTTAAACTACTGCACCTAACCTAGCTCCCCAAGACCTACCCCTCATCTCTCTCAAGGACTGACGATTTTTAAACTATTGCACCCAACCTAGCTCACCAAGACCTACCCCTCATCTCTCTCAAGGACTATCAAGGAGCATTGGACCGACCTAAACACAATTTTTAAACTACTGCACCCAACTTAGCTCACCAAGACTTACCCCTCATCTCTCTCAAGGACTACTAAGGAGCATTTGACCGACCTAGACACGATTTTTAAACTACTGCACCCAACCTAGCTCACCAAGACTTACCCCTCATCTCTCTCAAGGACTACCAAGGAGTATTGGATTGACTTGAGCACCCGGACTTAAGCCCTCTGCTCGTCCCTAAGTATCCAGCCCATTCTTTCTCTCTCCTCTCTCTCTTCTCTCTCCCCTCTCTCTTCTCTCTCCTTTCTACTTTCACTTTTTCTTCTCTATCCTCTCTTCTTTCTCTCTATTCTTTCTCTTTCTCTCTCTTTCTCTCTTATACCTCTCTCTTCTCTCTCCTCTCTTTTTTCTCTCTCTCCCCCTCTCTTTCTTTTTTTTGTCTCTCTTTCTCTCTTTTGTCTCTCTTCTTTCACTCTTCTCTCTCTTTCTCTCTTCTCCCTCTTCTCTCTCTTCTCTCTCCCTTTCTCTCCCTTTCTCTCTCTCATTATTTGTCTCCTTTCTCTCTCTTCTCTCTCTTTTTATCCTTTCTCTCTTCTCCTTATTCTTCCCTTCTCTCTCTACCCTCTCGTTTTCCTCTGCGGGCTCGTGCCTCCCCCTCTCTCCTTCTTTCCTCTTACTTCCTCTCTTTCCCTCTTTCTTTCTCTTCATGAGTGCTCCCTCTCTCTTCTTCACTCCTCACTCTCCCCCTCTCACCCTCTCCACGGACGCGACGAGCCATGCTTATCCTCTCTCTTCCCTCTCTCCTCCCTATCTCTCCTCTCTCACTCTCACTCACCGACCTGTGGTGGGCCTATTCTCTCTTTTTCTCTCTCTCTCTCCTTCTCCCTCCCTCTCTTCCTCACTCTCTCTCACACGCCCACGGCAGGTCTGTGCTCTCTCTCTCACTCTCACTCTCACTCTCTCGCACTTCTCTCTATCCCTCATTCTCTTTCTCCCCAGTCTTTCTCCTCCATCCTCTCTTTCTTATCCCTCTCTCACCCTCTTCCCTCACCCCCTCTTATGGGCCTAGAGTAGGCCCTTGCTCCCTCTTCTCTCTTGTTTCGCACTATTTGTCTTATCTTCTTCTTGTTTTCTCTCTGTCTCTCTCTGTCATTTCCCTCTTCGCTCTTTATCATTCTCTTCCTCCTCTCTCTCAAGTTCGGACACCTTCGTTAGGGTCTCCAGTGGCGACTCTTAGAGAGCTTAGCCTTCAGAGCTCTTTCTCAACCCACTTTAGGTCCTTCGGGTGTTAAGAAGTCCTCTTCTTCTCTCTTGTCCCCTTTTCTCTCTCTTTGCTACCTCTTCCTTTCATCCTCATCTCTACTCTTATTTGCTACTCTGATTTAGACACCTTTGCTAGGGTCTCGAGCAGTGATTCTTAGAGGGCTTGGCCTTTAGAGAGCTTTCTCAGGTCATCTGAGGTTTGAGAGGACCTCTCCTGCTCTCTCTCCTCTTTTTCTTCTCTCTTCTCCCTCTTTTCTTCTCCTCTCACATTATCTCACCTTCTTCCTCTACCTCGTTTCTGGTTACCTTTTGGGATGTTCTTTGGGTAGCGATTTCTCGTCAAGCTAGACCCGCAGACTCCACTACTTTAAATCTCCCGGGGTACTTTGGCTTTAAGCCTAGTATCTTCTTGTCTCTGATAATACTCCTTAGGAGAGGTTATGCCGGAAGGCTTCCTAATTTTCAAGTCGGCCTTCTTCTTTCTCTTCCCTCTTCTCTCTTCTTTCAATCCCTCCAACCCCTAGACTAGACCCCCAACCTACCATAGACTACCAATACGAGGAAATTCCAAGAGGTAAACCCCAAAGCCATTTGACGTGTGGATCTGAGGCAGTGCAAGGACGTGAGGGAGCCAAATTCAAACCGAGCCACAGAGGGCTTTCAAAATGATCTACGAGGGCTTAACGCCCGGACACACCCCCCAAACCCAACATATGAGGTAGGTACTCAAGCCCATTTCTCACCGTCATAAAATTCTCTCATTGTTGGTTCTTATCCGCACCTCGCGTCCTCATGTGCACACTTGTGCGGGCGCCAGCAGTTGTTTGAGCGAGGGTTGTCAAGTTGGGTCCCCGACCAATGAGAATCTAGGCCCAACCACCCTGGTTGGTTCTTCCTACGACTGGTCTAACTTGGAGGTTGCCTTCATTTGTGCTATGATGACTTGAGACTCTAGAACTAGACTTGTGGTCTCGTTGGCTTGACCCTGAACCCCTTGGTTTTGTGAGTCATGTTTGTTAGAATAGTATTGTAGACACCCCCTTCGAAAATATGGCTACGGGAATTCTTAAAAACCTTGATTCTGAGCCCTAAGGAGCATAATAGCCCTAATGAACCAAAGCTTTGACTAGGTAATATTGACTAGATTTACTCCAAAAAATATTAGTAAAATTAAAATTAAAATTAAAATTAATAATTCCAAAAGGGTCTCTGAACCTAGTCTATATAAACCCCGCTAACCCTTATAAAATATTGTCTTGAATAAAATGGAAAATCCTGAAAATTTCCTAGAATATCCAAAAAAATCTTAGAAAATTAGAGGAAAATCCCTACAAATTCCCAAAAAAAAAACCCAAATTTTCAAAAATTCTAAATATTTGCTAACCCCTGCAGAATACCTACGAAATTAGGAAAAATACCTTAAGAATATTAAGAAGAATTTAGGTTTAGAAAGTCTTACTTTTCCTTTACTAGTAAAAACCCTAAACCTATAGGAATTAAAAAAAACTAGATCTAGTAATATGCAGCTTAATTACTATGAACTTTCCACGACCTTTAGGCTCCCAGTTCGAATTTTCAGCAAAAATACCCAAAAAAAAGAAGGTGCATAAGGAAAGGACGATCTAATCCAAGCTTGTAACTCCAGGTTTCTGGTACCCAAGTAGAGATCTCCACTTTCCTTTATTTAATTATTTACATCCAATTTCATTTAATATTTTCTTAGGTTTAGCTTTAAATATAACTTTTATACACTAAATCTGGTGTAAAACTTCAGCTAGTATTGCCGACCGATCTAAAAAATGTCAGAATTACTTAAATCTGTACCTACTTTAGATCTGTAATTTGACTAGCCCTGCTTCTAAAAGAGAGAGGAAGTAACTCTTGTAAAGATAAGCATGGCCTTCAGAGAAGAAAGGTAGTATTTGCATGAGTTTTGGATTATTTTATTTTCTGCTTTCAGAGAGAGAGAGAGTCTCTCAGTTGCTATCATGGTTCTCTTTCCAGTACTAGTGTAAGTGTTGGATGGAAGAGGTTGATCCATGATGTTGTTCTATCAAAGAGTGGGAAAAGGGAATATCAATGAAGGTTTTGCCAATTTTTAGATATCGGTATATCTTTCATAGCCTAAAAATTGTAATCTTTATTGAGGTAGTGACTACTTGCCAAGTCCGATGATGTAGCCCTTAAGAATGAACCACATAAATTCGTGTGAGTCAAAATTATTTCCATACCATATAAAAATTTGGTAATTATGGATTGGTCCAATAATATGGGATACTTACATAGAGGTCCAGCCCACAATTTATTTATGTATTTTGGCAAATATTTTGATAGGGCTGCAGCCTTATCAAAATAAGTAAAGCTTCATGTCAAAACTATTCGAAAATTGTAGTTTTGGCATCAGAAAACCTTCAAACCGATTACCTTGATCTTGACCATTATGGTTGTGAAAAAAACAAGGTTTTCAAGCCTAAAAAATATTATACATTGTAACACATCATCTAGACCATCCATTTCACCTTAAAAACAAGTGTTCATGAATCTGTAAGATCCATACCATTTTTTTTGCTTCGAATTTCATAGTCATTGTTAGAAATTGATTTTTAGAGCTATCATTGATATTTCGATGCCCAAAGTGCTTTCCGGACTAAGATTCAACGTAAGGCTTTACTTTCTTTTCATAAAGCCTAGGCCTCGTAGAAACTGCATCCTTATATTTTTTCAACTTTGCCCGTAGTCTGATGTTTCAAACATAGGACTGCCTTTTAATTTAATTTGTTTATTTTTTGATATTCATAAGGCAGTCCAATATTAAAAAAATAGAACCAACTCATTTGTAGGGTGATCCGATGTTTAAAACATCATACTTACCCTTCTGATGTTTCAACATTGGACCATCCATAGATGTTATATTTCCATGATCGTGCATTTTTTAGCTATGCAATTGAAACATGTGGAATCCTCATCACTTTAAGCCCAACAAGAATCAAATGTTTAGACTCCCTCTCTCTATCAATTATTTAGTCTCTCACTAAGGCCGTATTTGTTTTCAAGAAGATAAACGATTCCTGGAAACAAGAAGTTCCTCTTTCTTGGGAAGTGGAATGTTATCTTTTTGGCATGTTAAAGAAGTTCTGAGTACATGTGTTTGATGATATACTAGA
>NW_006499810.1:1327462-1435733 GCF_000471905.2 Amborella trichopoda | reverse complement strand
ATGTGCAGTTCAAAAAGTGTAGAGCATCCATCTTAAAGATGGATGCAACCAGGTGTTTTATCTAAAAACAATGAAAACTAATGGTCCAAATTTTTTCTTATTATAATTATTATTTTGAGTTTTTAAAATTTATTTATTTATTCATATTCATGATCTCCATTTAGAGATTATGTGTCCTTGAAAATTAAGTCTTAAAATTCATCTCAAAAATAGCTTTATTAAGAGGCTTGCATTTCTTTATGTGAGGGCTAAGCCGCATAGAAACCGGGTCCTTTATAGAACAATTAAAAAGAGGGTACAGTTGGCATACAAATGCATCCGTAGGTGTAGGTAAGGTGCACCTTCAAATTTTTTCATGGTATATAATTTTGATGTAAAAATGTTCTTAAGATTATCTCAAAATCTATTTTTATATCTGATTATAAACTTTTAAATTTCAAAACTGGTTAAAATCAAGTAGATCAATATGAAAATCTTGAAAATGAACAGTAAAGATAATATGTTGTAAAATGTATTATTTTTAATCTTTTTATTTTTCATGATCACACATGTATGAGATGATCAATCAAAGGTTTTTTCAACATTAAAACAACTTTTTTTTATGAATTTTTGAGGTGCATCCGTAGTTACATCCTTATATAAACTTTTTTCTTAAAAAGATAACCAAAAGTGTCAAACTTATTATTATAGTGTGACTCAAGCCTGACTCAAGCCTCCTAATCAATCTACCGGCCAGTGGTCGCTTTCCCTTAATTTATTATCATGCTACTGCTTTTGCTGTCACGATTTACATAGATGCTTCGGTGCACCATTAATTTGATGATCTAAGAGGTCGGTCCTATGCTTGTGTTTACGTATTTACGCAAACCATTAAATATGTCGGCAAACTTTTTCAACCAATCCGGCGCTGGTGGACATTGCCCATTCACTCATTGTTTCTCCCATGTGGGGGAGGGGCAAACCATATTCTTTAGGGGAAGTAAGTCTACTTCAAAAATCCACTAATAAAAAAGGTCATATTTGAAAACTATCCAAATTAATCATCTCGACTTCCAAATATATGAATATGAAAAAAAAAAATGGAAGTATTAAAAATAATATATTTTGTATCACCTTTTTTAACTGCTCATTTTCAATATTTTCAAATATTTATAAATTTATTTGATTCATAATAATCCAAAAAAAAAAAAAAGAGAAAATTTTGTTTCATGCTTATCACATGGGGAATAATGGGCCTATAACACGGTTTCCAACTATCACACTTGCTTTGGACTCGTCAGAACTATCTATGGGAATGATAGAATGGTTATGGATATTGTGTCCTAAAAATCGAATTTTTGTTTGGAATAATTGGATTTTCTTTCCAGACAAGACTAGTCCTGCACTTTTAATTGCATGCAAAAAGATTGTGAGATGTTTCCAATATTGTTCTATTTGAATCAAAATAAACTAATACATCATCAATAAAGACAATCATAAATTAAGTGAATGGTGTAAAAATATCGTTCATAATGTGTTGGAATTCAGCGGGAGCATTCTTTAATCAAAATGGCATTGCATTCCATTCGTAGTATCCAAATGGTACAGTAAATGCAATTCTATATTTATCTTTTTCCGCAATTTGAATTTGCCAGAATTCAGATTTCATATCAAATTTTTAAAATATTTGTGCTTCATAAAGTCGATTAAGTAAATCCCTCTTATTAGGGATTAGATATCTAATCCGTCTCAAGGCTTTATTTAAAGGCTTATAATTAACAACAATTCTTGGAACTCCTCTCTCATTGTCAGAGGCTTTTTCAACATAAAAGGCTGGACAATTTCAGGGTGACTAAGAACTTCTAATTAATTTTTTATTAGGAAGATCTTGGATTTCTTTTTTACAAATTTCTAAGAGGTGGCTATTCATTTGAATAGGCTTAGATTTGGTAGGTATGAATTTTTCATTGAAATTAGGTTCATAGGGTAATTCATCAATATGTTTCTTTCTTTCCCAAAAAGCATTTGGAATTTCAGCACAAGCTTCCTTTTCACGTTGACTCTTAAATTGCATTTCTCTTGGATCGGGGGTTTGTTAACTTTTTCTTGTGCTTGTTTGGTTAAAATTTCTTGTTTGAGTATATTGAGTAAAGTTTCTTTATTGATTTCTTTTAATTTTGGTTTGTCAATAAATTCAAACTTTATTTTATGACCATGGATCTCAAATTCAATTCCTGAGGAGTCTAAAGATTTTATGGGATAAAGAAGACTTAGGAAAGGAGTTCCTAAAATTATTTCTTGAGCTAGACCTTTTACCATAATGAATGACATCAAGAAACAAGCTCTGTTGTTGTAATCTGCCGCTTCAGAAAGCATATAATTGATTAAAAGTCTTTTATCATTAGCAGTATTTAAGACTTGGGTGGTCTTATCGAAGAATCGTGACGGAACAAGCCCTTCATTACTACAATTAAGATCAACACCTGAATCAATAAGAGCTATAGCTGAAAATAACCCGCCTATCTGGGATGAAGAACCCCTAGAAGAAGATAGGGGTAGAGGCATGACTCCACTATTTGGGACAGCCCATATTTAAGAGGAAAAAGAAGATCTATGAGGGGCAGTAACATCCACTAGCTTGATAGGGATCCCCTCATCTGCAGAAAATTATGTAGAGATTGTCTCATCCAAATGCTAAGAGGGACAATCTCATCTAATGAAGAAGACCCTACAGGGGCAGCTCCACCAAACTACTTTATAAGGGTATCCTAACTTGATGATGAGAATAGGGCAGGGGAAACCGGTGAGGCCCATGCCTTATTTGACAACTCCCAACATGCCTCGAGGCGATATATTCCCCAAGAGCAAAATGAAGTGGCGATTGAAAGACTACTGAAAAGGTATGGGAAGATCACACACTCGTCCCTCTCGAATAAGCCAAGTGGGGCATCCATGCTCTGCTTAGGCATTCTACTCCATGGCATTGACAACTTAAAAGTCAAAAAAAATAAAAAATAATAAGAAAAGATCTTAGTCAAACAAGTAAGAGATCGAAGGACTAGGAAGCTGAGAGTGACTCTGAATTTGAAGATCAAGGTTCAAGTGAAGTGATTCAAGGAGGAAGTATGCAATAAAAATTCAACAACCTTTGTCAAAGAACCATTGGATACGAACCAGGGGCAAGGAAAATTCAAAGAAAACCAATACTAGAATCTCCCTGACACTTGGAATAAGGAATGATGATTGAGTTCTCATCTATTTCCAAGATGAATTGCCATAGAAAGGAAAAACATTACTGACTCTTCTTCTCCTTCTCTTTCTTCATCTTATTCCACTTGGATGGAAAATCGACGAAGAAATAAAAGAAATTCCACTTGGATGAAAAATCGAAAAGAATCCCTAGCATTGGAAAAAGTACCACTAGGCGGAACACTTGAAAGGGACCTTGGGGTGAAAGAAAGGAAAAAATAGGCAAAAGAAACTCAGCCGGGTTGAAAATCCGATCCGAAAGAATCCTGAGCGTTGAAGAAAAAGGCCACTGGGTTGAACACTCGAAAGGGACCCCGGGGCGATAAAAAAATAGAACTTCTTTATCTTTTCATCTCTTTTCCAAGATCTCTAGAAATTCTTCTCTTCTTAAGTCAAAATGGTATCAACAAGCAAAGTAAATTGATACATCAATCCAAGTAAACCTGAAGAGCCTCGGCTATTTAAATTTCAGAAAGGTTGGTAGTGGATGAATGAAAATGGAAGTCCAAGGAGATTATGAGCACTTAGGGGCAGTATCCCATGTCATTCATGACACTGGTTTGCTTGGAAAACTTCATAAATTATCCCTTGAGCTATAACACAAGAGCAAAGATTGGAAGATGGGGAAATACTTGGTGATTCCGTGTCCTGAAAGTCCCAAGCAAAGGCTCGACAAGCTCATGCTGAAAAAAAGAAGAAATACATTAAAAGGAAGAAAGAGAGAACTCCATAGTAGCACGAGCCTAAACTTCTCACCAAATTTGTTTTTTTCAAACTTTCTCATCTATCTGCAAAATTTTCCCAATATATTTTATGAAGTTTTCAAAAAAATTAATTTCTTTGGTTAAAAAGTGGTCAGAAACTTTGTTTTTATTTCAAAATTCAATCTATCTTCAAAACCTTCTAAAATATTCTTAAAAATGTAGGAGTTTCATGGATGCCTGGATATGATTTTTTCACTGCCACCAAATCATGGATTGCCATGCTTGGAAATCCTTAGGAAAATAGAAACCAAAAGGCCTGAACCTATGAACCCCAAGAATCAGAATCAAATGCGAGCAAGAAGTTCATTTAGCCAGGAATTCATCATCCCATCATTTCTTCTACATCAAACTCCCATTCGATTGGAAAACCAGACCTCATTAAAAAGGTCTAAAATCGAAGATGACTATACTGGCAATTTCTCAGGTAGCATTGGAGTGACTACAACAAGGAGTGTCACCGACTCAAAGATAACACAGTTCCTGTTGACTGTCACTTCAGATCCCGATTGTTGGAGACCTCTCAACCACACTAACTTAAAGATAACAGTTTTAGTTTGATATCTTACTTACTAAAAGCATTTATTGGCGTACCGCCTATGCAAAGGGTACTAGTCATACAAAAGAATGATCCCTTCAAAAACGTTTTCTTTCCCTCTGTGTCTCAGGTGTCTTCTTCTTTGTCATTCACTTGGTGCCTCAAGTGAATGCCAAAGAGGGGCAACTATAGACACCCCTTGAAATTATGGCTGAGAAAACCCTAAAAACCTCGATTCTGAGTTTAAAGGACCACACAGATCGTAGTAGACCATAGGCAAACTACACCCAATATAATAGTATCAAAATTACCCAACTTATTCTAAGTTGTAGTACACCCCAAAAGCTTTCTAATGGTCTAATAATCATCCAAATCAAACCTACGGCTAAAAAGATAAAAAATAATAATTTAGTCTCTGCATGACCCTACGGGCATGTTTGATAACAGGAAGTGTCTTCTTGGAACTTGGAACTTACCTAACATTGTTCATGTTCCGTGTTTGATAAAAAATAGAAGTTAAATAGGGAACTTCACTGTACTGTTCATCTTCCCCTCTTTGTGTGTTAAAAAAGTTCCGACCAAAAGGTCGGAACTTGAAATTGGAAGTTTTTATAAATCTTCACCCCCGATAAGTTGTGCCCTTCTTCGGTGGTTCGCTATCAACCGTTGAGCCACCCCTCTCTTCGTACCATGCCGCTATCAGCCAGAGCCCTCTCTTTGCACTCAGCCCTACTCTCTCTCTCTCATCTGTGCAGATTGTTCTCTTTGCTTGAAGTTTCTGCAATGCCTATGAGGGAAGGGATTAGGGTTTTGAATGTTGCAGAGAAGCCATTGTGGTACAGGTGGTTGCAGACATTTTCTCTCTCCTCTTTCTCTCTCTAAAACCTCTTAGAACCCACAAATTTCTCTGGTTTCTCTTTATTTCAAAAGAAAATATACACACTCTCCCTCTTTCTATTTTTCTCTCTCTCTCTCTCTGTGCTCTATCTCTCTACAAAAGAGTGACAGACTATAAATTCACTGTTCTCTAAGGAAGAAAATCCATCAATTTTCCAATTCTCAGATGAAGAAACCCCCGTGTTTCACCCTTTTTCTTCTCAATCTATCTGTCCACAAAAAATACAAGTTATACATTCGAACCCCCTCCACACAAGAAACATGTAAATAATCTCTCTCTCTCTCTCTCTCTCTCTCTCTGAGAAAACCCATCGATCTCTATTATCAGATAAAATACAGACAACAATCTTCCTCACTCTCTCTCTCTACATTGAGAAATGGAATGGTTTGTGAAGTTTTTTTTTTCAATGGCGAACTTTGGAAGAAGAGACAAGGACGTGCCAGTGGCTTGTACTATGGCTAGACTGCGATTGAGAAGGGGAAAACATCGCATTTGAAGTGGTCGAAGTTTGCCCAACAGCAAACTGTAAGGCTCATTTTTCACCACTAATTGACACGTTCCTTGATGCATTTTCCTTTGCCTTCTTATTTACGCATTTTATGGGAGAAAGGAAAATTTTCTATCCATCTCTACTACAATATTATTTGTCCTTAAGTTGTGATTTCTCGCTCTCTCTTCCATCAAGGAAATAATTCTGGGTCAGCCCAACCAGCTATTTTCTGATGCTCTGGATGCTAGGCAGGTTTGGGTTCACATAAACCTTAGTTCTTTACGAACCATCCTTTTTATTCCAATATTCTTTAAGTTCTTCTTATTCTGTTTTGTATCTGATATAGTTAACTATTGTCTATGTTGAAAAATGATGGTTTGTCTATAAAATCATTTTACATTGCGTATTCCCATATTTTAACAAACCATCAGTCAATGGAATCATGCCTTCAACTGATGCTGCATGCCCTACAAGGAACTTATTGTCCTCTTTCAAGGATAGATGCTCACTTAGTTATTTGGGCTCTTACTATTTTTTCTGTTGTGTCACCTATATTTGGTTATATGGGGCACTGGATTCCTGATGGCGGTGATTTGTGATAGGAAATTGACCTTCGGATTGGTAAGATTCCAGACTATGCTATTGAAAAATGCATTTGTGCTTAATATCAGTGACGATGATAAAAATGTTATTGTCAGTTATGATCCTTACCAGTTATGGATGTACAAATATATCTCTCTCTAGTATGCTTCTCTCTCTCATCAATAAAACTCTCTTTCATAACACACACTCTCTCTCAATCCAACGTCTTTTACTTTCAATTGATATTGTATCCCAAGAAATAAAAAATAAATAATATCTAGTTCTCAATTTTAACATTGTCATCTTGTCTATTTAAACTAATCCAATACAGATACCTATAACTTCTTTAACTTCCCAAGAGGTTATCAAACATAGAAACCAGAAACTTCTTAACTTCTCGGAAGGTTATCAAACACAGAAACCAAACCAGGAACTTCTTAACTTCCTAAGGAGGTTATCAAACACAGAAACCAGGAACTTCTTAAGTAACTTATAATTTACAGTTCTTCAGGAACTTCCAATTTACAATTCATAAACTTGCTTCTAGTTATCAAATAGGCGCTACGAGTGTCGAGCCTTGGAGCAGGGCGAGCCCAAATGTGGCCTGATGATGCAGTTGTAGACACCTCATTTTAAATCTGACAAATTCTATGATTTTTTAAACCCTTAGGACTATAGTATCCTAGTAGATCCAATTTAATTACCCCAAAACTACCCAAATCCTATCCCAATTTGAAGTAGAGCCCAATAGCTTTCCAACGGTCTAATAATTGCCTGAATCAAACTTACGGATAAAAAGATGTAATAAATGACAATTTAGTCCTTGTGAGACCCAATTGTCGAGCCACGGGCCAAGCTGTAACAGGCCCGACAGGCCCAAACGCGGGCTGATGACACAGTCAATGCATCTGATGATGTAGTAAATGTGTTTTCTTTAATTAGATAATGTTAAAACTTCAAGATAATTCCAAAAAAATTCCAAAAAAGCTCCAAAACATTTAGAAAAAGTCATCAATTAAATTATATAAATACCCCATCTCCCTAACCCAAAAATAAAGATAAAAAGAGATCAAAAAAAACCTTAGAATTTTTTGAAATTAAGAAAATTATCAAAAATACCAAAAATAGGAAAACCTTAGATAATTCCTAAAAATTTAGAAAAAAATCCCTAAAAATCTCAAAAAATTAGAGAAAATCTCAGAATTTATATTCAACCTCTAGAGATCACAAAACTCTTAGAAAACTAAGAAAAGTTTCCTCCAAACCTAAGAAAGTCCGACAGCTTCAAAAAATATATAAATTGAAAACTCTAGAGAAGATAGAAACCCTAGCCTCTTGAAGTCTTAACCCCCAAGACTGAGAAAACCTAGACCTAGGGCACAAAAACCCTAGATCAAAACTAGAATTAGGGCACAACAACCTTAGATTTAGCCCTTTACACCAGAGATTTGTTGGTCAACATCCGAATCAGAGAGGCAAAGATGACCGATTCTAATACGGGCGAGCCCTTGAAGGCTCGGGAATCCCGGGCCATCTGACCCGGTTTGGTATTATTTCTTCCTCTCTCTTTCTTCTTCTTTTATTGTTTTGCTTTGTTTATTTATTTTTTATTTTTTAACATGTCATAAAAATCGTATTTTAATGCTCTGAATCATGCTGGCTTTGCCACAGATATGAGAGTAGATCTGCTCCTTTCCGGCCAAATCTGGCCTCAGTTCTGAATTTGATCTGTCCCACTTTCTCTACCATTTTATTTACATCTTTTTAATTAGTTTAAGGTGTTAAAATTCATGAGATCTTCATCGGAAGATCTGTCAGATTTTCATCGTAAACAGTTTGGCACCCATCGAGGGGCCATTTCAAGCTTGATCCAAGCTTCAAAATACGATTTTTATTCACTATTTTTCACTATTTCCTGTCACAAAAGGTTTCAAAAGTCGTCTGTGACCAGAATCCAAGGTTTCGGTGCTTTGAAACCCTACGTTTTCTGGGTGACACTCCCAGTGTCACCCAAATTCAAAGGTCTCAGAAACCTCTGGAACATTATGAATCTTTTCTAGGGACTCTTTTGTGACTATACAAAAAACATTCAGGTCAAAATAAAATTTGTAAAACTACAAAAAAAATATTTTTATGTTCAATCTAAGCTTTTCTATTTTACTTAATTTTTATTTATTTCCTCATAAATATTTTTATTTCCTTATTCTTCCAAGTTTAAAATAGTCTTATTTCATAAATATTAACAAGATAAAAATATAAAAAAAATATTTTTTTGGATGACACTAGCCATGTCGCGCACCCTGCAAGGTCGACACCACTAGTGCCGCATGGGCGACACAGGTTGCAAGTGTCGCAGAAAAGTTTTGGGACCCCACAGGACCACTCCAAGGACTTTGGCTCTTTGTTGACTAATTTTTTTACTTAAAATAAAATTTTAAAAAATATATAAAAAAATATTTTACTTCAGATAGATCTGTTTTGTTTTTTCCCTTTTGATTTTATTTTTGTTCGTTAATTTTGACTGAAATCATATTTTCCCTGCTTTCACCATGTTTAGTTTAACTGTGTTTCATCAAAATTAAAAAGATGAATTTTTTTTAAAAAAAAATACATTAGGGTTGCTTACCCCTAGACCTAGGTCCGAGCCGAGAATCGTGCACCATCTAGTCTAGATCTTAGTTTAGGTTCTAGCATAAGTCTAAGCTTAAGAGTTACCTCTAGAGCTAGACTAGGCTTACCCTAATTTAGGGTCTTAACCAAAATCCATTGAGTTTAGTAAGTCTAGGTTCTAGTCTAGTCTTAGCCTAGGTCTTAGCTAAGGTTTTTGCCTCTAGTGTCAAGCTAGGTTTGCCCTAAGTCGTCGAGTTTAGATCTTACCTAAATCTAGATTTTAAAACCCAGCCAAAAGCAATCACCATGTCAGTAACTCAAGGGGACCATCATTACTGCTCCACGACCGAATCTATGCCTAACCTGCCCAAACCTAAGGACCAGTATGTTGCAATCCCTTGCAGTTATCGACAGACCTCAGGACAATTCATTATCCAATGCCCAAGTCTTCAATTAAAGGCAAAGTCTCAAGCATACACTCTTAATTCTGAGATCTGTGTGGCCCGAAAAGCCGGCTCCTCCCAAAAAACCTTGAATAGTCAGGGAGTCTGACCAGGCATCCCCCTACAGGGGATTTTAGGCAACCAAAGTAGAAGTTGAGTGAGGGAAGAAATTCATGCAACATCTAAAGCCAATTCCCGTAACTAGAACCAAGATAACTCTGAGGTGTAGCGATCTCAAAACCAAGACCCACATAGGTCTAGGGGATCTAACCTAACCTAGAGCCCCCATAGTATAGCTCATGATATCCTGAATACTGTACGAAGCAGAGGTGTCGACTCAAACCGACCCTTAGGCAAGATAGGCATCCAAGCTACCCTCAAAAGTCTAGTTTACCTAGGTTACACTGTTCATGCTCCAGCTTATGGGCCAATCCCAAACCAAGTTAATGGTATAGGTCAACCCTTAGCACAGTCGAGTCAGTCGTTTCTTCATTCGGTCCCTCTAGTTCATCCGGTCTAACAAACCGTGCAATTTCCACTACCGGTGGCGACACCTATGGGTCAGTACGCCCCTCAGACACCAATGTATCAAATCGCCTCGATGACTGCGGCTCATCAATCTCAAGCCCATGCAGGCCAACATATACCCCAAGTTTCAACTTATCAGTCTATGCTTGGGAACCCACCAACCAGTGGGCCTACTGCCATGTCAAATACTCAACAAGAAGACACCTTAAAAGCAATGCAAGATATGCTTGTAAGAATGGGTATGCATGATATTCTACCCCCAAAGGCCTATGTTCATGACACCCTTGGAGGCATGGAAGACCTTCCCCTGGGATTTGTCATCCCAGAATTTAGAAACAAGTTCAATGGGAAGAGCGATCGAGATACTCACGTCAATGCGTACCTCTTCTTCGTTTGAAATTTGCGAGACAGGCTTAACCAACTGAAGGCCGTCTTTTCACAAACATGATCGGTGAGGCCTTGAACTGGCATCGGAGAATAATGTCAGCTCGACCACACATCGCTCCAGACGAAATGTTCAACCTGTTAGTTTCTCACTACCGCGGGTCAACACCAAGACGTCTTTCCATGGGCGAACTCAGTGCAACAAAACAAAAACTAAGAGAATCCTTCAAGGATTTCATCGGTCGATTTCGAGAGGTGGCAATGCGGGTCATAGAATGTCCACTTGCAGACCCAGCAAGGATCTTCATAGTCTTAAAGAATGTTTCTCTCGAGTACAGGACATTCTTCAGCCAAGGTCTTATCCCTCACTTTTTTGACTCCATGATCGAGAGGGTGGCTGTTGGAAATATGCCCTATCAGGCCTAAATTCCAGTAGTCTCTCATTCAGTGGGAGCGATTGAGAGATTGGAATCTTGGCATCATACGAAATGGAGCCCAGATTCTTTAACCCCGTGTACGTATGAGGCATCGAGAGTTCACGTGTTAATAAAGCAATTTCTCAAGGAGGTGTGAGGGTCACCTCCTGGTCAGGATTTTATAGGTTAGCCTCATATTTAGCTGCAATCAGTCAGGGCTTGGAGAATCCAAATGAGACAAATAGAACCCGTGTACTTATTGAGTATTCGCCCTGTATGGAATGATCAAGACTTAAAGGACATAAGTCCGTATCTTGACACGAGACCATTACATGGCATGTGCATTTTCATTTCGTATAGGAAGCCACTCTTCCAAATGCATTATTCGAGTTTGGAAGAGGTAGTGCACATGTGCTTTGAGAGGGCCCCTGTAATTCAGTTGGATCATGTCCTATAGGGGTACACCTGTAATCCATTGAGAGCCGAATGATCATAAGTTCTGGCTCAACAGCTTTGATATGTCCAATTATGTATCTCTGCTTTAGACTATAAAACATAGTTCTATTGAGTTGATCTGAGACTCGACGGAACATCATTCAGGATTAGCTCAATGGAGTACTCCGATACCTATAGTTATTAGCCTGAGATCTCACTATACCGTTTGTCCGATTTTATAATGATGAGAAAAACCTAATAATTGCTCAAAGCACTTTAAATATTTTATTGTGATTTTTAGAGAATTTTTCAAAATTTTATTTGAAAAAATAAAAGAGGGTTGTCATATTGTTTGACTCAAATTCCACTTTAGTCCTAACCTGGTAGTGCCATGTGGCATCCGAGTGGCCATAGGGCTGCCACATGGTACCCCACACCTCACGCTAAGATCACCGCCCAGCTAGGCACTGATCCCTAGGAGGGACTAGATTGGCATTTGGTTGCTTGTTTTATAAGGGGTTGTGTTATGGTGTCTTGTTATATATTGTTATATTTTGTTATATAATATTATAAATTAAGGCCCCCTTTTTATCACATGTCTTAATTAACTCACACATGGGTCATGCATGGTATGTGTGAAGTTTAATTAATTTATTTATTTGATAGTAAAGAGAGAATGCATTTTCAAATTTGAGTTGAAAAATATCTTCACACACATGTGTGAAGGGGATATTATCTTTAAATTGATTGGTTTTAAATTTTAAATCAACAAAGTGATTGGCTTTGATAAAGTAGAATATTTACACATGCGTGAGATTTACCAATTACTTCTTTGCCCTTTAGCCTTTGTGGTTATCGACTCTAATACAATATTAAAAAAAACAAAGGGTATTTTCGTAAGGCCATATTGGATATAATTGGAACAAAAACATGGCCAAGGACAAAATGGTATAGTGGCATAACTTAGGGTTAGGGTGGGTGATAATAGTGTGAAATCCTATCTCTTCATCCTAGGGGTTGGATGGGGATGGGTGGCTAGGTACATTAGCCTCTCATGTTCCTTTGGATTAGTGCATCAAGGGTGTTGATTGAATTTAAAGTTACACCCATGTTATGAAAGCACATCAAGAGATCTCAAACCCTAACTATCTTAACTCTTGAACCTTTTTGGAAAATTGTTGCTACCCTCCTTCTTTTAAGGTTTTTTGAGAGAAAATTGAAGAGAGGGAGCTTTTAGAGTTCCATTAATGGTAATCTTGATGGTGGTCCTCCTATCTTACGCTTAAGTCCATAGTGTGCATTTACTCTCAGAGTGTCACTTCATTTTCAGAACTTTTTCATCATGATTTTACCTATGGGGGTTCCTAATCTTTTTATACAAGACTGTTTTGGAGGTCCAAGGGACCACTGTGTGTAGTTTGACCATAACTCTCTTGTTCTTTATCTGATTCGATTCAAACCTTTTTCATCCTGTTTTAGATGATAATGCCAGTATGTTGAGATATTAATAAGTTATTTTAAGGTGTGTAACTTTAGGAGGAGAGGTTCAATGGAACCAACTTCTGCGAATGGAGAAGGAAAATTGATTATGTGTTTCATGAAGATGGTCTATTACCATCATTGACTTCTCGACCACCTAATTCACCAGCAATCAATGCTCCTCAAGTTGTTAAGGATGCATATGAGATATGACATAACAAAAACCAAAGGGCCATGAATATTATTTTTGCAACCATGAGTTAATCATTTGTTAAGGAGTATGAGAATTCTATATGTGTTAAAGATATTATGGAGAGCATGAAAAAGAAATACGACACACCGAATGAAGCTCAAAGGATCATTAGAATGAGGAATCTCATGTGTTGCAAAATAGATGATCACACCAAAGTGGGTGAACATCTAAGAGAGTTCAAGTGTTGTATAAGAGAGAGTGGGAGAGTCGGTCACTCATATGATGAGGTGACACAAAAGACGATGTTTGTGCTTTCAATCTATCCCTCATGAGAGACCTTTGTGGCCAATTTGATGGTCAAATATGCGCCTACAATAGTGAAGGAGATTGTATTTTTCATGAAAATGGAAGAGCAAAGAAAGATGGCAATGGATGGACCATCTTCCATGGTCTATATGGTAAAATCTCACCAAATCTCATCTTCTTCTACTCCCTTACTCATTCTCCTATCTCTTCTTCTCTTCCTAACTCTTCTATGGTGAGTACATGTAATTTGGGAGCGAGTGGGAGTAATAATGCTAAGAATAAGAAAAGAAAAGAAAAAGGCCAACGGAAAGGGAAGGGGAAGCAAAAGGGAAAAGCCTACTCCCTTTATCCATTTAGCTCTTACCCTCGTAAAACCCATGCCTACCCACCAAATCATGCTAGCCCCATGCCTTTTAGGCCTAAACCACCACCCACACTCATGATGGTAGGTGGGAGGTCGGTTTGGCCTTCAAGCCAAGATTATTCGAAGGTGCAATGCTTTAATTGCAAGAAATATGGGTATACCAAAAGGTTTTGTAGGTATCCCCCTCCTCCACAAACCCTCATTTTGCTCCTAAGCCCAATACCGGTAAGCTTCAAACTAATACCAGTGGAGGACCAAGGAAAGAGAGATTTTGCGTGGTCCATGAGACTTTGATTACCAATGAGGAGGCGGATGTGTGGGTTCTTGACTCTGGGGCTACTATCCATGGGACAAATTCTATGAAGGGCTTTATAAGGTTTTATGATGTTAAACTCGATACCCATAATCTTTATATGGGTGGAAATCAAATGGAAATAGTCTTAGGAAAAGGGGACTATGTGTTAGAGCTCACTAATGGTGAGACTTTCATGCTTAAGAACACCCTCTATGCACCCGGGATAAGGAAGAATCTCATCTCGGTTTCCAAGATGAGTAAAGCCAAATTTGTGCTCTTGTTCAAGGAGGAAAATATTTATATGATGGATCTATTAATGGAGACCTTGTTTTTGTAGCCCACCTGGTTCAAGGGCTTTATGAAATCAAAATGAAAAAGGAGTTTGTTTACATGGGTGATGATTTTCAAAATTTTACTTTATGGCATTTAAGGTTAGGTCACATTAATCTATTGAGAATGCATATTATGATGAAAGAAGGATTGCTTGATAAAATGAATATCGATTCTCATAATAGTTGCGAGGCTTGCTTTAAAGGAAAGATGGTACAGGAGTCCCACCAGAAGGTCGAAAGGGTCTTTAGTCTTTTAGAACTAATACACTCCAATGTGTGTGGACCTATGAGTGTACCTACCATGGGGCACATGAGGTACTTCATAACATTCATTGATGACCATTCCCATTTTGGTCACACCTATCTCATGAGAAACAAAAGTGAGGCCATAACCAAATTTCAACAATATAAAATGAAAGTTGAAAATTAACTAGGTTGAACCATCGAAAACCTTAGATCAGATAGAGGTGGGGAATACACCTCCCAAGCTTTCGAAGATCTTTGTGTCCAATATGGGATTGTCCACCAAACCACCATATCTTACTCACCCGAACAAAATGGGGTTGCCGAGAGAAGGAATAGGACCCTAGTTGAGATGATGCAAAGTATGAGGAGTACTGCTAATATTGAATTAGAGTTTTGAAGGGAGGCTATTCTAACCGCCACATATGTCCTTAATCAGACTCTCACCAAAGCAATTCAATCAACTCCTTACCAACTCTTCATGAGTCGACCTCCCTTAATAAAGCACCTCAAGGTTTGGGGATGTTCAGCCCATGTTCTCACACCATCCCAAAATAGATCTAAACTTGATCCTCAAATCATAAAATGTGTTTACATAGGATACCCAAGTCATGAGAAGGGTTTTAGGTTTTATAACCTCTTTAATCGTAATGTGATTGAAAGCCTTGATGCCCATTTCCTTGAAGATGAATTCCTTGAGAAAGAATCAACCCAAAAGAGAGTAGACTTCCATGAGCTTCAGCATGACAAAGAAATTGAAACCGTCCCACTTAGGTAAGTGAGAGAATAAAGAGACCACCTACCCTTTTCACTTACTTTGGGGAAGATTATGAGAGGATTAGTGAAGAACCCAATGATGAACCTTATTCTTACCTACATGCTATGTCTTGTCCAGATAATAAGTTATGGAAGGACGCCTTGTAAGATGAGATAAATTCAATCATAAAGAACCATGTATGGGATTTAGTCTTATTATCACCTAACCTTAGATCCATTGGATGTAAGTGGATATTCAAAAAGAAACTTCACTCCAAAGGGCGTATTGAAAAATACAAGGCAAGACTTGTAGTAAAAGGTTTTACTCAAAAGGAAGGGGTAGATTCTTTTGACACCTACTCACATGTTGCTAAAATGCCTTCCATTAGGATGACCATATCCATAGCAGTCTACCTTGACCTAGAATTGCATCAAATGGATGTGAAATCCGCCTTCTTAAATGATGACCTAGAAGAGGATTTATACATGAACCAACCTGAGGCTTTTGTTGTGAAAGGAAAGGAAACGTTCGTGTACAAACTTAACAAATCACTTTATGGTCTCAAACAGGCTTCAAGAAGATGGTTCCTCAAGTTCCACCAAACCCTGATTAGATATGGATTCAAACCAAATGAGGATGACCATTGTGTATACCATAAGACCAATGGGACTGACATTACTTTCATGACTTTATATGTGGATGACGTTCTAATAGTTAGTAGAACCCTAGACCATATAAGGGACACAAAGGCAATGCTATCTAGTAATTTTGATATGAAAGATATGGGACAGGCTTCATATGTGTTATGCATTCATATTATAAGAGATAAAGCTGCCTGCACTATTCAATTATCTCAATCTACATATTGTAAGAAAGTTCTTGAGAGATTTGGTATGAGTGAATCCAAGCCTATAGAGAAAGCAGAGGAAAATTAAATGTCAATATGAAACCAAACAATAATCTTGAGAGAAATGAGATGGAAAGGATCCCATATCGAAGTACCATAGGATCACTAACGTATTTAACCATGGGAACTAAACCCAATATAGCTTTTGCTCAAAGCTTGATTGGTAGATTCCAAAGTGATCCTGGATTAAAACGTTGGAAAGCCGTGAAAAGAATCATGAGGTATTTGAAAGGAACATTTGATGATGGATTAACCTATGGCAATGTGAGTGAGCTTAAAGTTTTGAGATACACAGACTCCGACTATCAAGGAGACCCAGATTACTCGAGATCCACTTCGAGTTATCTATTTCTTTATGGGGGTAGTGTCATTTCTTGGCGCACCAAGAAGCAAGACACTGTAGCCCTATCTACCATGGAAGCCGAGTATATGGCTTTAAGTTCCGCAACTTTAGAAGCCATTTGGATTAAAAAGTTCTTGAATCATCTTAACTTCAACCCTCTAAAACATGAAACTATTAGAATCATGTGTGATAATCAAGCTGCAATAGCAGTGGCAGTTGAACCAAAATTCCACAGCAAGTCAAGGTACATTAAAGCTCAATATCATAGAGTAAGAGAAGAGATAGCAGCTGGTGAAGTAGAAGTTGGTTACATTCCATCTGAGGCTATGCATGCAGATCCATTAACCAAAGGCTTGGGGGCAAATGATTTTAAGAGGCATGTGCATGGGATGGGTTTAAGGAGGTTAACATAGTTGTTATTACTTTGTTTATTGCTTAAGAATGATAAATCCATAAATAAGCTTGCAT
The DNA here is from genome assembly GCF_000471905.2 of Amborella trichopoda. The sequence goes on along the minus strand of NW_006499810.1, from coordinate 1,418,733 downwards.
GATTTGATTTATTGTGAACGATAATGAGAGAGAGAGGAAGAGATATACAAATTGAGGCCTCAAAAGGTCAAGTGAGAGAATGTTGGAAATATGGTCTATCAAGGCCTAAATTCCAATAGTCTCTCATTCAGTGGGAGCGATTGAGAGATTGAAATCTTGGCATCCTGCAAAATGGCGCCCAGATTCTTTTATCCCGAGTACACATGAGACATCGAGAGTTCACGTGTTGAGAAAACAATTTCTCACAGAGGTGTCAGGGTCACCTCCTAGTCAGGATTTTATAGGTTAGCCTCATGTTTAGCTGCAATCGGCAAGGGCTTGGAGAATCCAAATGAGAAAAATATAATCCGAGGACTTATTGAGTATTCGCTCTGTATGGAATGGTCAAGACTTATGAGATACAAGTCTGTATCCTGACACAAGACCATTGCATGGCATCTACATTTTCCTTTCATATGGGAAGCCACTCTTCCGAATGCATTATCTGAGTTTAGAAGAGGCAGTGCACATGTGCTTTGAGAGGATCCCTGTAATTGAGTTGGATCATGTTCCAAAGGGGTACACCTGTAATCTATTAAGAGCCGAATGATCAGAAGTTCTGGCTCAGCGGCTTTGATATGACCATTCGGTGTCCCTACTTTAGAATATGGAACATAGGTCTATTGGGTCGATCTGAGACTCGACGAAACATCATTTGGGACTAGCCCAATGGAGTACTCCGATACCTACAGCTATTAGCCTAAGATCTCACTATACCTTTTGTCCGATTTTATAATGATGAGAAAAACCTAATAATTGCTCAAAAATACTTTAAATATTTATTGTGAATTTTAGAGAAGTTTTTGGAATTTAAAAAAAATGAGGGTTTTCATATTGTTTGGATCAAATTCCATTTTAGTCCTGACCTGGTAGTGCCATGTGACATCCGAGTGGCCATAGGGCTGCCACATGACATCTCACACCTCACTCTAGGATCACCGCTCAGCTAGGCACTGATCCCTAGGTGGGGGACTTGATTGGCATTTGGTTGCTTGTTTTTATAAGGGATTGTGTTTTGGTGTCATGCTATATATTATTATATTTTATTATATAATGTTCTAAATTAAGGCCTCCTTTTTATCATATATTTTAATTAACTCACATATGGGTCATGCATGGCATGTGTGAAGTTTAATTAATTAATTTATTTGATATTAAAGAGAAAATGCATTTTCAAATTTCAGTTGAAAAATATTTTCACATACATGTGTGAAGGGGACATTCTCTTTAAATTGATTGGTTTGTATTTTTAGATTTACAAAGTGATTAGCTTTGATAAAGTAGAATATCTACACATGTGTGAGATTTGCCAATTACTTCTTTGCTCTTTAGCCTTTGTGGTTATCTGCTCTAATACATTATTAAAAAAAACTAAAGGTATTTTCATAAGGACATATTGGATACAATTGGAACAAAAACATGGGCCAATTATAAATGGTAAATTGGTATAACTTAGCATTAGGGTGAGTGATAATGGTGTGAAATCTCATTCCTTCATCCTAGTGGTTAGTTAGGAATGGGTGGCTAGGTACATTAGCCTCTCATGTGCTTTTGGATTAGTGCATCAAGGGTGTTGATTGAATCAAAAGTTACACCCATGTTATAAAAGCACATCATGAGTACTCAAAACATAACTATCTCAACTCTTGAACTATTTTGGAAAATTGTTGCTACCCTCCTTCTTTTAAGGTTTTGTGATAGAAAATTGAAGAGTGAGAGCTTTTAGCGTTCCATTAATGGTGATCTTGATGGTTGTCCTCCTTTCTTATGTTTAAGTCCATAGTGTGCATTTATCAAGGTAAACTCCATTGAATTTTCTTTTCTCATAAGATCATATCTTTGGCATCTATAGTTGTCGGAGTTTGGAATTTAGAAAATTTTCATTGATCTTAGAATCCCCATTTGATCATCTTTTTCATCATGCTCATTCATAGTGTGGTCCTTCAAGAGTTATAGCCTATATGTATGAGAATCCATGATCATGCATAGTATTCATTAAATACTTTGCTTCAAACCCATCAAATAATTTAGTATCAAAGTGTCACTCTATTTTCAAAACTTTTTCATCATGGTTTTACCTATGGGGGTTCCTAATCTTTCTATACAAGACCGTTTTGGAGGTCCGAGGGACCACTGTGTGTAGTTTGACCATAACTCTCTTATTCTTTATCCGATTCGATTCAAACCTTTTTCATTCTGTTTTCAATGATAATTCCAATATGTTGAGATATTAAGAAGTGATTTTAAGGTGTGTAAATTTTTCCCATTTGGATTAGACACTCTTGTGAGAATGAACCACTTGTGTACATCCAAAGGGACAAAATTAAGTCCTTATAGGGCCCGTTTACATGGCCCCGGTACAAGGGGTTCGAAACATGGCTTCCCTATTTTAATTTGGCATTCTAATTCCTTGTTTAGTTGATTTTATTCTTTAGAATTTTTTTAGATTAGTTGCATTATGTATTGAAGCTTTGGAACATAGTTTATGTAATTTATGCTATGAAAGTGTAATTCATAAGCTAGTTTTGCTTTATATGTAATTGCCCCATAAGGGGTTGGTATTTGAGTTTAGTTACAGTGGTTATACAAGGCTAGAAATGGTTGTAATTGTTATATAAAAGGATTGTAACTTATTCACTTAGCTTGGTTTTTAGCAAGTGGCTTGTTGAAGGTGTCCATTTTGCCTTGTTTTTTGGCTTGGAAATTTGCTCTAGTCTTTGTATTCACTTTCAGTGGCACGACATGAAAGGGCCAGAGGGACACCCCTCAGCACCAAGCCTGACAACAAGCCGATAGCAGCTCTCCAAAATAAGAACAATAACAAGGGGAATGCTTTCGGTTAGGTTAATGAGATCATCATTAACGGATCGGCCTAAGGTTCAACTGCTCAATGCAATAATCAGAATAAAAAATGAAGGGGTCAGCCTAAAGCCAACGCTCAAAATAATAACCAAAGGCAAGGGGATAATTTCACCCCTCTCAAAGACCCATTAGAAAAAATGTTTGAATGACTCTTGGCTAAGAATATGGTTTATCTCCCGCCACCATTTGAGTCACTATTTCAAGTCATGTATAAGAGCAGGTGGTGCAAATGGCATCAAAACCATGCTCATAATACTCAAAACTGCATATATTTAAAACAGGTAATTCAAGGGTTAATCAATAGGGGGGACATCACTGTCGCACATAGAAATCAACATGTCGAAGAGCCTAATCAAAAGATGGGTATCTTCACAAATTCTCTCCATAAAAATATGATCACAATGACTAAAAAGTCGAGAGCTCAAGACAACTCGAAAGAGAATGTTGTCATTCACATGATTGAGTGTAGAGACGAAGAAAAGGATCCCAGTCAGTTCATATTGGCTTGTGATCATTACTTTCAAGAACTCGAAGAAAATCTTTTGAGCCCCTCCAAACCTTGATAACCTTCCCAAATGGGACCGATATGACGAAGATGACATACTAAAGCTTGATATGGCCAGGACCAATGAAAAGACGTCATCTCCCAAACAAGGGGCGAACACCCCAAAGTCTCCCATTACTCTTGCTAGGCCTATCGAGCTTCTAGTTGGCGAGGTCGACTCCTTAACTCGAAGAGGCTGAGTGTTCAAACACATTCAATTGATAGCCGATACTCTTGATGTAAGAATGAGAAATACTTCAAAAACAAAACAATTAGCGGGGGTTATAGATCACGAGCCAAACAAGAAATTCAAGAATTTGTAGCCACCTACGATTTACCAGCTCATCTCAGGAAGATCCAGGCTCAAATCCCCATCTTGGAACTGCTCGCCAATTCACCAACACATAGAGCCCATATCAAGAAGGTCCTTGCCAAGACACACATCCCGAGCAACACACACCCGGATGAGTTGTGCGGAATGATCAACCAGCTGATGGCACCAATACCAATCATGTTCACAGACGATGACATCCCAGCCAGCTTCAACCGATTTCATGTTTAACCTCTTCACATCACCGTCATCATGCAACGATATGATACAAAGAGTGCTTGTAGATAATGGGGCATCCTTAAACATGTGCCCTATGAAAATAGTGAAGCAGATAGGCGTAAGCCCGGATGACTTCGAGCCATGCCAACTAACTATCGTTGTATACAACGGAACCAAAAGACAAGCTGAAGGTATACTGCCTCTAATACTCAAGATCGACCTTACCATCCAAGTGATAAGTTTTATGTCTTGGACATAAAACCTTCTTTCAACATGCTGTTAGGAAGACCGTGGCTGCATGAAAACCTCGTGGTCGCCTCTACACTCCATCAATGCCCCAAATTTCCAACTAAAAATGGCACCGCAAAGGCATGTGTTAAACCCCCCTCCTTTCTTAATCCTAGTATACATAATGGGAAGCTAAATGTAGGAGTCGAGCTCAGAGAAATCTCGCTCGCTTCCTTCGAGCCGATTGTGCCACCTTACGCCTAGAGGCCAGCAACCCTGTTCTTCAAATTTTGCAAACTTTTGCATCGATGGATGACATTATCCAATGTTAACATCAATACGATTTTGTGTCCCTCAAAGCATGGCACATACTCTTCTCCCAAGGCTTCCAACCAGGCCAAGGCTTTGGCAGTCTAGGACAAAGTGTAACGGAGGCAATTTCTGAATCATTCGAAGCTATAACTGAAAATGGAGATCGAAGAGGTTTCGAGTGTTCTCTCACCTTATTGCAAAGCCGGATGAAGCCTTCAAGCTATCCGAGCTTTGTATCTAGAGGCATTCAAAGCCTCGATTCTCTCGATGCCCATCCTTCAAAACAACCTAAAGTGATCCTTGAATCCCCAATCGGGAATAACTATTCTTCCACATCTCAGGACACACAAGAACTGGGAATTGAAGACCTTTTTGCTGACTTGGATTTGAAGGTATGCACAATCGGCTCTAACACAGCAAAGAGAGCTCATCGACCGATTCAAACCTAGGAACGGAATTGGTCGATCACTCCCCTATCCCGAGAATTGCTGGAAGCATACTAGCGGCACCTTCAATTCCCGATGCCAAAAAACGAATCGGCGCAGGGTGGCCATCTAACCACCCTGCACGTCCAGTCCCTAACATTTCTCTCGTGAGCCCCATAAGGGACACCTCTTCTGTTATTTCGAAAACCGTTGAAAAGTCAAACCATGATAAAACTAATAATAATGAAAAAGAATTTTAAAAAATGGCGAACACTCAAGATAGCCCGATAACGATGCATAATACCCAAGATGATGAATTGGATGACTAAGACGAAGATCAAGAGAGCCAAGACTTTGAAGAAATCCCTCAACCTGAGGAACTCACCTCCCATATTGAGCAACTCAATAAGAGGTTTAATGGTGACCCAATGTCTATCATCGAAGAGACGATCAACACAAACCTATGAACTGAGATGGACCCAAGGTTAACCATGATTGGAACCTCCCTATCTCTTGAGGAGCGAGAAAATATGATTTTCTTTCTCAAGGAATATCGCAATGTCTTCGCCTGGTCATACGATGATATGTCAAGGCTAGATCCCACATTAATGCAATATCACCTAATATTCAATGAAGGGGCCAAGCTTGTTAGGCAGAAACTCCGACGTCAAAAGACTCACTTGAGCTCAAAATTAAAGAAGAAATCGACAAGCTGCTCAAAGCGAAGTTAATTACCCCTGTCGATTACTCAGAATGGTTGGCCAACATAGTGGTCGTACCCAAGAAAGACGGGAGGATCCGAGTATGTGTTGACTATAGAGACCTCAACAAGGCATGCCCAAAGGACAATTTTCCATTACCAAACATAGATGCCTTGGTCGACAACACTGCGGGGCACTAGATGTTTTCATTCATGGACGGCTTCTTAGGATACAACCAGATCTTCATGATAGAAGAAGACCAGACCAGGACTTTGCTCATAACGCAATGGGGAACTTACTGCTACAAAGTCATGCCCTTCGGCCTAAAAAATGCAGGGGCGACTAGCATCTTCCATGACTTGATGTACACCATCATGGAAGATTATGTCGACGACATTCTGGTCAAGTCGAAGACTCGACCTGATCATCTCAGCCACCTAAGAACCATTTTCGAAAGGCTCCAAAAACATCAACTCAAACTCAATCTGCAAAAAATGTGCCTTTCGAGTTGAATCCGGCAAATTACTAAGCTTTATAGTAAGCTAAAGACGTATTGAGGTGGACCCGTCCAAAATACGAGCCATCACTGAAATGCCCTCTCCTCGAAACATCAGAGAAATTCGTGGGCTGCAAGATCGCATACAAGCCATAAGGTGTTTCATCTCACAACTAGCAGACAAGTGCACGCCGTTTAATAGACTACTCAAGAAAGATACCCCATTCATATGGGATAATGAGTGCTAAGAAGTGTTTGATCAAATCAAGGAGTACCTCACCAAGCCTCCCACCCTTAGTCCTTGACCATAGGGACAATGTTAGGACAATACAGTGACTATGGAAAAGAACAAACGATATACTACATTAGCAAGACTATGGTGGACTATGAGACCATATAGGCAATGCTTGTGTGGGTCATGCAGAAGTTAAGACACTATATCTTATCTCATTCAGTTAAGCTCATCTAAAAAATAGACCCACTCAAGTACCTATTGGAGAGATCAGTCCTGAACGGACGTTTGGCAAAGTGGAGAATGCTATTGAGCGAGTTCAAGATCGAATATGTTACTAAAAATTCAGTCAAAGGATAAGCCATTACTGACCACTTGGCTGAACAAGCACTGCCAGATAACACTTCTGTCAACATGGATCTCCTTGATGAGAACCTCTTCACAATTGAGGAATTAATTTAAGAGCTATACTTCGATGGTGCAAGGAATGAATACGGGTCAAGTATAGGAGTCATACGATGCTCACCCAAGAAGATTTTAATGCCAACAACCATCAGATTGAATTTCCCATGTACTAATAATGTTGCTGAATATGAAGCCTTGATAGCCGGGCTCGAGAAGTTCATGGGAATGAAAATCCAACAAATACGAGTGATTGGTGTCTTCTTACTCATCATAAACAAGTTAAAGCGATTTGGAAGGAGAAAGAAGAAAAGTTCAAACCCTATCAAGAAAAGGTTGAAAAGATGATCCCATATTTCAAGAAAATCACCTTTCAACATATAACTAGGGAAAATAATCGGTTTGTCGACGCCCTTGCGACCCTTGCTTCAATAGTAGATATTCCTCCAGAAATCACCATGATGTCATTCTATATCAAGAACAAACATGATCCTTTCCCACCAATGATCGAAGAAGAATAGAGCAAGAAAATGAGAACGATGGGAAAATGTCTCTCGTGGCTTCAGATGTGCTAGATAAGGCAAAACCATGGCTCCACGATGTTCTGTCCTTGCTGAAATATGGATCATACTCTGAATGAGCCACCAAAAAGGATAAAGAAGTCCTTTGAATGTTTTCTGTGGGATTTTTAGTAAGAGGTGATCTCCTGTTCAAAACGTCCTTCGATAACATCATTCTACGGTGTCTTGATCAACCAGGAATTAACCAAGTACTGAAAAGTTACACAATGAAGGAGGACACTTAGTGCCACGCGCACGCCATGGCACTCTCAGCTGGACCATCACCCTATACTCTCAAGAAGTTCATCCCCTGCACCACAACCTCACTCCTCGAGGAGTCCAGCCTCCGGTGACGACTTTGTTCCCCGTGGAGTCAAATTCCCTCACCACACCACAGTCTAGATACACGACCCTAAACTGCACGGTCCAAACTATATGACCATAAACTGTAGCAAAGGTCGGTGATATAGTTGTACGACCTTAAACTGCATAGTCCTTGTCGCACGACTCAAAACTGAACAACCACGGTCCGAACTATATGACCTTAAACTTTAGCAAAGGTCTATTTGCACGACCATAATCTGCATAGTCCGTGTCTCACGACTCAAAACTGTACGACCACAGTCTATGCTGCATGACATTAAACTGCACAGCCATGGTCCAAATTATATGGCCTTAAACTGTAGCGAAGGTCTAGTTGCACGACCTTAAACTACATAGTCCTAGCCTCATGACTTTAAACTGCATAACCATGGTCTAAGATACAAGACCCTAAAACTATAACGCACGACATGACAAAGGGTCCATATGCATAACTCCAATCGAGAGATAAAACACCACCTCATTGAAAGGGTATTTCATCAACATCCCCAGTGGAGTTAGATGTGTGAAAGAGTCATACCTACCCCTTTAACCCTTAATGGGTTTGTTTCACAGCAACATCCCAGTAAGAGTCATGTCTTACTACGACCCACTATCCCTAGGGAGTTTAGGGCCCTTCTTATCCTCTCGACCCTCATGAGGTTCATCTATGCTCTGGCCTATCATCCTCAATAGACTCACATGCATGCCATTACTCATTATCCCCAAGATGTCCAGTGGACCTCCTAATCCCTAGTGAAGTCACGTCCGTCTGCCACTCCTCGAGTGCCGCCATCTTTGTCTAAACCTCTCACTTGTGTATAGCCTTAACTATCTCTATCCCCAGGGAGTCAGATTGCTATCCATAAGCCATCCCCCACGTAGAATCACCTACATGACGGCCCACACACTGGTCTGTACAGCATAACCTTAAACTGCACAGCCCTGGTCCATGCTGCATAACCTTAAACTGCATAGCCATGGTCCAAATTATATGACCTTAAACTATAGCGGAGATCTTGTTGCACGACCTTAAACTGCATGGTCCTAGTTACATAACTTTAAACTGCATAACCATGTTCCAGCTGTATGACCCTGAACTGTAGTGCACATCTTAAACGCATGACGTTAAACTGCTTTGCCCAAGTCCAGGAGGCATGATCTTAAAGACGCCCCCACATATGTGCACACATCTTTTACATACATCTTCATGCACTTCTTCCCTTACTGACCCGTTCCTATGCGCATACCACCTCCACTTCCTCCCTGATGATTCTACATACGTGCACATGCCCTCTGCGTACATCTTCATGCATGCATTCCTTAGTTGGTCCATTCGTGTGCACACCACCTTCACCATAATTACCATCTTTCCCTCTAATGATTCTTACCCATGCTCACCAAATGGTGAACCCTTCCGCGAGCCATACTCGCCGTCAGCTAGTGGGTCAGCATTGTTCACCCACCATCCATCCATCATCAACTCTTCACAAGGCAACTTCCTGCCATCTTCCCAAGTGAGTTAAAGTCATCACTAAGCTCACTCTATGGCCTCCACAAAATGGCATTCATCACTACTACGGTCCAACTATATAACCCTAAACTATAATGCATGTCCTGGTCGCATGATGTTAAAAGGCTTCGCACAGGTCTCGAAGGCACGACTCTAAATACACCTTCACATGAAAAAAAATGGGCATGGTGTAAACCTGATAAGGGAACGTCATGAGTAAAAATGACGGACGGTCATGGTCATAAAACCATGAGTAAGAGAGTTCCGTGGAAAACAAAATCCAGGCACGATGAAAACCCCATAAGGGCATTGTGAGTAAAAATGGGTGAAAAGGGTGGACATGACAGCAGATCATGGGTAAAAGAGCCCAGAAATACCAGAAGTTGGTGAAAACCATATTCACGGTGCCCCTTCCTCGGTTCAAGTGAAAACCCACAAAAGAGCACTTGGACCAACAAGACAGGCTGACGCACGACCATCGCCTCAGCCGACATTCAATCTTCAAATAGTCACAATTCTGGCCAATGAGGTGTATCTAAAATCCTCAAAAGCCAGCATCCAATCGCAACACTACATGGCTCATTAGGGAGTGAGAGTCACAGAAGATCTCCCAACAATCATAGCTCATCAGGAGGTGAGAGCCGCATAAGATCCCCCATGTTTCAACATGGCTCATCAGCGAGAGAGAGCCACATAAGATCTCCCAACAATCATGGCTCATCAGGGGGTGAGAGTCGCATAAGAAACCCGACATTTCAACATGACTCATTAGGGATTGAGAGCAGCATAAGATCTCCCAACCATCATGGGCCATCAGGGGGTGAGAGCCGCATAAGATCCCCCACATTTCAACATGGCTCATCAGGGAGTGAGAGCAGCATAAGATATCCCAAAATCATAGCTCATTAGGAGGTGAGAGTCGCATAAGGTCCCCCATGTTCAACATAGCTCATCAAGGAGTGAGAGTCGCATAAGATCTCCCAACCATCATGGCCCATCAGGGGTTGAGAGCCGCATAAGATCCCTCACGTTTCAACATGGCTCATTATGGAGTGAGAGCCGCATGAGATCTCCCAACAATCATGGCTCATATGAGGGTGAGAGCTGCATAAGATGCCCCACGTTTCAACCTGTCTCATCAGGGAGTGAGAGCAGCATAAGATCTCCCCAGTTTAATGACCAAAAGATCCCTCCAGAAATGCTAAGACCCACCACAAAGGTAAGAAACTGATGAAGCCAGGGTCTAACCTGCTACAGGCCTCAGGGTATGCCTCGCCAAAATCCCCTAGTCTACATGGGACCAGACTTTCAAGACGGGTCACAAGCCCACGACTGGACCCCTCTAGATGGGATCAATAGAGATACCTAGAGAAAGAAAAGAAAACTTGGTGTAGCAGCGAATCATGCTAACCTAAGGTTCATAGCATTTGGCCTTCAGAAAAGGCTTGATTCTGTCCGAAGAGGCCCCTACAAAAGCCTCACGATTCAGAATCGCAAATAGTCCCTTGAGGACTTCGACAAGATCCCTCAAACTTCCCGAATGATTGCACTTCTCCATTATCTCAAAGCACAAAATTCGGTGGGGCATGCTTTTGGAAAGTATTTTTCATCGACATGGGCCCTTGCTCAATAAAGCCTAGCAAACAGTGGAAATTCTGGCAGTTTCAAAATAGCCCTAAAATCAGCCAAGATCTTCATAAGGTCTCTCAAAAGTCTCCTGCCAATTTTCCTCGTAGTCTAACTTGTCCAAGACAATACAGAATGAGAAACAATTCCAGCAGAATCGAACTCTAGCACCCTGAAACCGCCCCTATAACTAGAGAGCTACATTTTTGGTGCCTCAAATCATTGTGGAATTACCACCATTGAATCTGATACGGTCGAAAACCCCTATAGGTCAAATTTCAACCTTAACAGACACTCCAGGAAGACATTATAGGCAAAAGAATGAAACAGGAGGGGCCGCATGCTATTCCCATGAGGCCACCCCACAACTCCACACCATGGAAGGGACAGTCATGACTAGTGACTTTTGATGCTCATATCTCACCCGTTCCAAGTCGGATCATACTCAAATTTGGTAAGCATGTTTGTCTAGACAAGACAATTGACTCGATATGTGGCACTCACCGTGACGACAGCCGAGCGCAAAGAAAAGAGAGAGAGAAGTTTTTGATATGTGAAGAAAGTGTAGGGAATTCAGCAGCGTTGTGCCTTACTCAAGCTGCCAGATCACGTCTCTCATGAGCCCGATCATTGTGAGACCAATTCCATCGTGTACGTAGGGTCTCAGGCTATCACAGACCCAAACCCCGTATGTGATTAATGGTCGAATTTCGCACACAAATTCGACAAGCGACTGTAAATTCCGTTGCTGGAATTCCAGATTCCGGCAAAAATTCCAAAGTTGCAAAATCTTCGTTTGGGAGCGAAATCGAGCTCCATTTGTTGCCCTGTGATCGTAACGGCATTCTCAATGTAATTCAGCAAATAAATCATTGAAAAACATCAAGGAATGAGTACACTATCGATTCGAAGTTTCAAGATCCATTCAAATTTCAAGTCACATGATCGTGCACAAAAAATACGATCCATGGCTTGAAGTTCGTATCAAATCGACCGCCATGCTGAGCCCTACAAGAAAATAATCATCTTACAATCAACTGGGCATCAAAACGATCATGGATCAGCCATGCAAGAGCACACAAGTTCTTGGGCAACACAGGGACTGTTCTGGAATTCCATGAATTGTTAGGAAGGGAAAAATCTATCATTTTGCACCCTATTTTCTAAATTTTTTTATTCAATATAATCTTAATTTCCATCAATTAGGGTTACTTTTGATCATCCACTTATGTTTGGGGCAAATTCTATATATACGTACTAGCATTGTATGCACCAGAGGACTCAACCTTTCACAAAAGAGAGTTTTTACTTAATACAAGTTTCTCTTTCTTCTCATTGTTGGGTCACGTTTGAGAGAGAGAGTGAGGTGAGGGAAACTTTTGACCGATACCCCTAGGTTCGAGGTAAATCTTCTCTCTCTTTTTTTCTTTTTATTCTTCTCTCTCTTCTTTCTTCTTCTCTCTCTTCTTTCCTCTCTTTGCCCCTCCTTCTCCATCTGAGTTCCTCGTAGAGGTCATGCACGGCAGTGGCAGTGCCATGCATGCCTCCCTTAAGGTCACACAGGTTGTGCATGGCGATGGCAGCGCCATGCGTGAGTCGCCTTCTGCTTTTGTTCTTCTATCTCCTTCTCCCAGTGACGCTTGTAGAAGACACTGCTTATCACTGTTCTCAGACATAGCTTCGACGTCTTAATGAAGAACCCAGACAATGGAACTTGCTACTGCCCGCAGGGGTCCTTCCCTGTTGCGTGTCTATAGTAGATGGCGATACCCTTCACCGCCCGTTAGAGACCTCGACAATGTCTACCGCCGTCAGTGAGCTTCGTTTGCGTACTCGGTGCTTATCGTCGTCCTTCTGGCATCCCATGCCTATTGTCGTGCTCCTCGTGAGGATTACCGTCATGCGCTTTACGAAGAACTATCGTCGCACGCTTCATTAGATACTATCACTCTACGCATGGGAGCGTGTTGTCTCCTTTTGTTACCAACGACAATGCCTAGCACCGTCCGTAGTTCATTTCTCACTCTCTAGCAATGAGCAGTAGTATCGAGCGCCCCCCAAAGGCCACCACACTGTTATTCCACGATCGTGAGTGGCAACGCCTAGTGCCGTTGGGACCCCATCTCTCTGTCGTGTCGTGTTTATTTTCATTCTCTTTTCTCTTCTCACTTGACTGAGGGTAGACTTAGCCTAGTACCGCCATATCAGTCGTAGTTTTGAGTAGTATTGTCGTCGTGCTGGTCTTGAGAACCATGCCCATATTGCTACCACTTCGAGTCGATGACTTCCTGGTTGCCTTCCCAGTCTGGTCCCTTCGTCGAGTTTTTCTTCCCTTTTTTATCTTTATTTGAACCTTACGCTTCATCGCCCTCTCGTATGAACGTACAATGCCCTACGACAAGGGTGGGTCTTTTTGACCCACTTGTCTTAAATATTAACCATAGAAGTGTTTTGCAAAAAGCAAGAGGATTATATGTCAAGGAAGGCGATTCCAAACCAGCTATAGCAGTTGGGGGGCTTTCTTCATGATCTAAGAGGGCGCCCACGCAAGCCAGCATGAGTAAGTCCCGAACCCACCTTCAATTCCTCTGTCATTGGGTGGTATACTTGCCTTTGCTCTTGAGCAAGGTTCTGAGAGAGCGATTTCAAATCTCGGGTTCCTCAGAAACCCGAGATACATGCCGCCAGATCATCTAGATCCAAAGGGCGATATCGAGGAACCTAACCAATATATAACATATCTCAAGAACACATTCCATGACCTTCAAGAACACATTCCATGACCTTCATTCCATGCTGAAGAACATGATAACAGTTGTTCTCTCACAATGTACACACATTACATGCATTTCTTACATGATCTAAGAATCATGCATTTATTCTCAACATCCACCATTTTCATAAAATAAAAGCCCCAATTTTCAGTGAACAAGATATAAGGAATTTTGACATCATATACACTTTCATTTCTCATTTAACATGCATAAATTCTCATGCATCCTTATGACTACAATGCAATGGTGATGGATCCACTTACCTTGGATGTATCTTGCCTCCAAAAACCTTCTCCCATTGTCTTCTTCAACCCCTAAAGGGGATGTTTGAACCGTGAGCTAAAGGGAAGCTCCTTCTTAGCTCTTGGCTAAGCCTTAAAGAAAGATGAGGAAGAAGTAAAGTGGCGTGAGAGTGAGAAAAGAGGGCTTAAGTACCCTGTGGCTGGGTGGTAGTCCAAGTGGCGTGAAACATGACAAGTGGCACGCATGACAACATACGCAACATTGGCACACGCGGTGCTACTCATCACTCTATCTTCATAGTCGACGCTGACATCTCTCTCTTTTGTACAGCCAATGTTGGTCTCTCTCTCTTTTACACAGCTGGCACTGGCCTCTCTCTCTCTTCTACACAGCTGGTGCTGGCCTATCTCTCTTCTACACAACCGACGCTGGTCTCTCTCTCTTCTACACAACCGACACTAGCCTCTCTCTCCCTTCTACACAGCTGGCGCTAGCCTCTAGCTTCTCTCTCTCTTCTACACAACTGGCACTAGCCTCTCTCTCTACACAGCCAACGCTAGTCTCTCTATTCTACACAGTCGGTGCTGGCCTCTCTCTCTACACAGTCAGTGCTGATCTCTCTCTCTACACAACCGGCACTAGTCTCTCTCTCTTCTATACAACCGATGCTGGTCTCTCTCTCTCTACTACACAGCCAGCGTTGGCCTCTCAGCTGGTGCTGACCTCTCTCTCTATATAGTCGGCACTGACCTCTCTCTCCCTTCTACACAGCTGGCGTTGACCTCTTTCTCTCTAAAAAGTCTTGGGTTGCTATAGATCAGTAGTGAACCTTATGCCTTGAAGAACCCTTACCCAAATTGGGTTAAGCGTTGAGTAGCTTGAGCCCACAAGTTTGACAATTCAGGTATTTAACTAATCAGGAGAAAAACTAGTTTGTAGCATCTGTCTTAAGCTCAAAATAGGGGATTTGAACACTTCCACATTGTTTCATGTCATTCATATAAACCTCTCTTACATTATCCTACTGGGTCGCCCTTGTCTACATGACCATGGAGTGGTTCCATCCACGCTCCATCAATGCTTCAACTATAGTCAAGACAGAAGGCAATACACAGTCTATACTGACAAGAGACCGTTTCCCATTACTGAGTCGCATTATGTTGATGCAAAATTCTATTTTGCGAACTCAATATGTTCTCAAGAGCCGACGTTGCTTGTGAAATCTAGTGACCCAAAATTAATAGAGACCGCTCCGAATTCCCATAAAGATGTGGAGGATAAGAAATGGTCACTTAATCACATCTTCGAGGAAGAAAAGAGTTATGGAAAAGTGATTCCTTTGACACCTGTAGATGGAAATATTTCCACATCCCGAAAAGATTATTGTGTTAAGAACACAAAGAAGGAGCTTCACCATCTATTCCCTCCTTGCAAGAATCTCTTCTGGTGGAGGCTCAGAACGAGCATGTTAAAAGGTGGTCCAGAACTTGAGCCAGTTAACACCTATGGTCACATATGCTCATAATGGCATGAATGTGTTACACATCCTCATTTCTTTCCTCGAGACTGAGATGGCACACCTCGCTGAAAAAGAAAAAAAATTTGAGATAAAGCTTTTTGCACATTCCAGTCTCTATAAGAGAGGAGAATGATGTTTCCTTTGCTGCACAAGTCAACTATCCCACAAACCAGCTCAAGGTGATGTAAATACCCAAGGTCCTATGAATTGAAGAGGTCAATGTTCGTTTACCTCACTCCCACCTTCTCTATCAGCAAGACGCCCCCAAAGTCTTCCAAATCCCTGAGGTTTTTCATATCCCAGTCCCTGAAAGGGAGGAAGATATAGCTTACCTTACACCGGCTTCTCTTTATCAACACGATACCCCTAAGGTCTTACAAATCCCTGAGGTTTTGCATATCCTAGTCCCTGAAAGGAGGAAGATATTGCTTACCTCTCACAGGCTTCTCTTTACCAGATTGATACGCCCAAGGTCTTGCAAATCCCTGAAATCTTGCAATTCCCAACCCCAGCAATGGAAACTCGAATTACCTACCACAAAGATATGAGTGGTCCTTCGTCCTCGACCCCTAACTACATGGGCACTCCTGAACAGCAGTATGAAGCTCAAAGGCGAGCCTATATTGCATAGCTGAAGGAACAAGTACAAGACTTTCTCAACTAAGTGGAGGTTATGAAAAAAAGGAAAGGCCAAGATGGAAGAGGTTGTTCCCCTAAGACCTGCTCCCGCTCCTTTACCTGGTTTCACCTCAGAAACTCAGGAGACAGTTGTTCAAGCAAGTCCTCGGAATAACCCTTTTTAGATGCCGCATCCATTCCCAAATAGGATATTTATAGTCCCATGGCACATCAAATTATGAGGAAAATGGATTACAAGCCGTCCAACAACCAGGGGTTGAATGATGGTAACGGGTTGTTGGCACCCTTTGCCACCATCAATACTACAGTCTCAGTATGTTCAATAAGAAGGCATTGGTTACTCGGGGCACCCTAGCCTACCCCCATGGTCGTTCTTCGTCGATCAAAGCTCTCATGTGACAGTATCGCAAGAACTGTCACCATCTCCTTTGAAACTTATTTCTGAAGAGGTCACTTCTCATGAACCTCAAGAAATAATAGAAGACACCCGGACAGAAAAAGAGCCATCCTCTGTGAAGCAAATACTTGAGGTCCTTGAAATGCATGAGCAGACGGTTGACTATATACCACTCGGTGAGGAAGAGATCAAAGAGGCTCCAGAAGTCTTGGAAGATGGTGGTCAATCCACAACCGATGACTTAGAAGAAGTGAAATTGGATGATGAAACTGACCCAAGGCCCACTTTTATCTCTACCACTATGCCCCTTGAAGAAAATATGTCGTATACTGAATTTTTGGAGCCAATCGAGATGTATTTGATTAACATTATGAAGAAATGCCTAGCCTTGATCCTCGAGTAGCAGTTCACAGATTGGATATTGACCCATCTTCCAAGTCTGTTAAGCAGAAATCAAGAAGGTTCAGAGTTGATTTGGAAATTCTGATCGAAACAGAAGTAAACAAGCTTAAAACAGAACATTTTATTTGATTAGTCAAATACCTAAAATGGCTGGTTAATGTTGTGTCAGTCAAGGAGAAGAATGGACAGATCAGGATCTGTATTGACTTCCGTGACTTAAAATATAGCTTGTCCCAAAGATGATTTCCCACTCCCCTTCATAAAGTGGTTGATAGACACTACTACCAATTGCCACACATGCTCTTTCATGGATGGTTATTCAGGATATAATCAAATAAGGATGGCTTTAGAAGATTCCACTGCTTTCCTATCTCCTAAGGGCATCTTTTGTTACACGATGATGTCTTTCGGTCTCAAAAATGCCAGAACCACCTATCAAAGGGTTATGACCACCGTCTTCAAAGACATGCTCCACAAAGAGGTGGAATGCTATGTAGATGACCTCGTAGTAAAGTCCGACCAAAGAAGTAATCACATGAAAACCTGGAAAAAGGCATTGAGAGACTTCGCCTCCATCAGCTCAAAATGAATCCCTTGAAATGTGCCTTCGGTGTACGATGAAGAAATTTCTTGGGATTTATTATTAGGTATCGAGGCCAAGAGATTGAACCTATCAAGATTAAAGCCATCCAAGAGATGCCACTGCCGAGAAATTTGCGAGAGCTCAGATCTCTTCAAGGCCAGCTGGCTTATATAAGGAGGTTCATCTCTAACCTCTTGGGGTGATGTCAACTCTTCTCCCGTCTCTTGAAGAAGGATGTGCCTTTCGAATGGGATGGAGCATGCTAAATGGCTTTTGAAGACATCAAAAGCTATTTCCTGAAACCCCCAGTTCTTTCTACACTGATTCCAGGAGAGCCCCTTATTCTATATGTGACTTCATTAGATGAATCTCTAGGAGCTCTGCTTGCTCAAAACAACGATGAAGGGAAAGAAACAACTTTTTATTACTTGAGTCGAAGGATGCAGGAAGCTGAAGAAAACTACCCCCCAATAGAGAAGATGTGTATATCCCTTATCTTCGCGGTATAAAAGCTCCGACACTATCTTCTTACGCACCCAATCCTATTAAATTTCTCTTGTCGCACCCCTGCTTGTCAAGCTGACTTGCGAAATGGTCATTATTCCTCATGGAGTTTGACATCCAATATGTGCTGCAAAAAGCTGTCAAGGGTCAAGCCCTCGTAGACTTCTTAGTTATACACCCTCTAGCACCCGATGCTCCCTTAATTGAAGATTTGTTAGATGAAGAAGTATTTCATGTTGATGCGACTGGAAGATACATTTTGACAGGGCATTCCAATTTGAGAAAGGTGGTGCCGAGATGGTATTCTCCACCTCTCATGATGACCTTATCCCCCTGTCTTTCTCTCTCTTAGAGATAGAGTCGCATAATGAAGCGAAATATCAAGCACTCATCATAGGCTTGGAGATTACTTCCCATATGAACCTGAAATATTTAACTATCTATGGAGATTCAAAGTTGGTCATCAGACAAGAAGGAAAACCTCAAGCCTTACTTCAATACCATCAAGTCATTGATAGCCAGATTTGAAGAGGTTACTCTTGAACATATGCCTCAAAGGCTTAATGCACAAGCTGACGAGCTCACCAAGCTAGAGGCGACGATTCAAATGTCACTAAAAGGGTTCACATCAATGTGGGTGGTAGAGTGGAGATGTGTTGGGTCCATTAAGAAACTCGACGACGGCAAAGAGCAATTGGTGAAAAAATGCCCCCCTTACCCATTCAGAGCAAACATTACAGACGAGATGGATGCACAAACCTCATGCAAGTCACCAAGATCTCCCATGGTTGATGAAGAAAATGAAAAAGAGTCAGAGTTGCTAGAGCATGTGTGTGTAGAAGTAAAGCTAATAGCAGACTGGCATGTTACCATCAAAGAATATCTCCAACACAGTTGGCTTCCTGTTGAGCGCAATAAATTCTGAAGGTCAGCTACACGATTCATGTATCGTGACGATATCTTGTTTTGAATCTCCTATAATGATATGTTGCTCAGATGCATAGATCAAAAGGACGTAAACCACGTGCTCTAAGAAGTTCATGTTGGAGTCCGTGGGATGCATCAAACTGTCATAAGTTATAGAACAGGATCATCAGGATAGGCTATTATTGGCCTACTATGAATGTTGACTCTCTTATGTTTGCAAAACGTTGCCTGCTATGTCAAATCCATTCAGGCTTCATTCATCAAGCTCCGGAACCTCTCCGCCCAACAGTGTCATCTTGGACTTTCGTTCAGTGCGGCACGAACATCATAGGTCCCATTGACCCACCTTCTTCTTTGGGGCATATATTTATACCTACTGCCACATATTACTTCTCTAAATGGGCCGAGGCTGTCCCTCTTAAGAAAGTTCCCAGACTTGCAGTGGCCAATATCGTGTGTCACCATATCATATACAGATTCGGTGTGCCTGACCAAATCACTTTTGATAATGACCCCCAATTTCAAAGTAATCAAATTGATTGATTGGTCAACCTATTCGGTTTAAGTGGAAATACTCGACCATGTACCACCCAAGAGCTAATGGTCTAGTGGAAGCTTTTAACAAAACCCTTTGCGATGCTCTAAGGAAATCAGTTTCTGACACTAAGAGAGATTAGCGTGAAAGAATCTCTGCAATTCCTTGGGCTTATCGTATCACAGCCCGAGGCCCAACTCAATCAATTCCCTAATCTCTAGTATGTGGGGGTGAAGTTGTGTTGCCTTTAGAAATCCAATGGCCTTCTCTCAAAATTTCCCTTCACTCTGGGATGACCGATGAAGTATGCGCTACCCTTCACTATCAGGAACTGGATACACTTGATGAAAAGAGGTTACAAGCACAACAACCTTGGGATTCACAAGAACCGTATGTGGCTGGCCTTTGAAAATATGATCTTTTGTAAAAGGGGAACTGGTTTTTAGCAGTAAGGAGAACTATTGTCACTCATGGTCAAACTAAGGGGAAGTTCAAACCAAAATGGGAAGGCCCATTTGTTGTGAGAAAGGCTTTTCCTAACGGAGCCTATGTGCTAATCAACGTGGAAGGAGAAGAAGCTATGCTGAGATACCTAAAAAATTATTATTAAACTGTCAACGCGTGTACATGGTCTCGAAGGTATGACCCTAAAAATTCCTTCACTCGGTCTTGGTGGAAGACCTTAATATACACCAACTTTTACAGTCTCGAATGCATGACCTTAAAAACACCTCCTCATGGTCATGGTGCCTGTTTACGGTCATTTTCCATCACTTGTATCCCTGATGTGAATAAGGAGAGAGTAGTTTGTGACCTAGATCTGTAGGTATTAAAATGCTTGCAGACTACGGAATCCGAAGGACAATAAGCACTGAACTAAAGTGAAAATTCTAACAGTCTTAGAACGGGCCAAGAACATGCAAGAATGTGGCTAGGGTTCTCCAAAGAACACCTGCCAAGTTTCGTCTCAATTCGACGAGCTTTAGGTAGTGTAGACGTCAAAACAATTTCGGGAAATCTTGCCTTTATCGTCCTGAAAGTGGTCTTTGAACTACAGCACCATTATCGGAGCATCAAATGGTCTTCATACCATAGCCATTGGATTCAAAATGGTCGAAAACCCTTAGGTACCAGTTTTTGACGGGTTTAAACACTTCTAGAGCAAGTTACGATCAAATTACATAAGGGTAGGCCGTACACTATTATGGTGCGCCCTCGATCAAGCAGTTTCCATTAATGGAAATTGTGCATCACCAATTTGAGGGTCTTCATCCAGGGTCAGATCGAGCCCAAATTTTGGGTGTATACTTGTCTTGTCGACCCGGTCGATATATGTGACACTCACTGTGACATGGTCCGAGCCAGGAGAAATCGAAGAGAGAAATCCACCGAAAAAAGCCAAAACTTGCAGGGAAATTCCATCCGCACGTCATGCTGATCAAACTCCCATATCACAGCGCTCGCACGTCGGATTGACCTCAAAACAGACCCATTATGAGCACAAGGTCAGAGGCTTCATTTGAACTGAAACTCATGCGTGATGGACGGTCGGATTCGATGCATGATTAGTCCGAAGTTTCTGCAATTCTGGCCATCCGAATCAAAACTCCAGCCAAAGTTTTCCAATTTGGAAAATGGTCATTCGGGCATCAAATCGAGCCGTTCTTTTTGCAGAATGATCATGGCAACTTTTTCATTATGCTACAATCAAGAAATCAGTGAAAAACATTGAGAAAGGGGCTAAATCTTAAAATGAATATTGCACATTTTTTCATGTTTTGCCACATCATGATCATGGTTCAAAACTCAGATCCATGGCCCGAAATTGGTACCAAAGTGATTGTCTTTTCCAGCTCATCAAGAAAACGATAATATTTCAGCCAGATGGTAACCGAAAAAGCCCCGAATCAACTAGAGAAAGTTCGTACGATTGAACGACCATTGTAGGGATCAATTTGGATTTACTTAGATTGTTGGTGCAGGGGCAAAATCATCAATTTATCCCATTTTCTTCAATTTTCTTTAATTCTTTTAATGCCTAATTTCCATCAATTAGGTTAATTTTTAGTCATCCACCCATGTTTGGGCCCCACTTTTATATGAAGAATGTACCATCTCATTGTAAAAGGCCCTTTTGGATGAATAAAAAATTCCTTTTTGCTTGAGCGTTGGGTCATGACTTGGAGAGAGAGGAGAGAGAAAACTTGGACGGGTACCCTTAGGTAACTTTCTCTCTCCTATCTCTCCCTTTCTCTCTCTTATATCTATCTCCTCTCTCTTTCTCTCTCCCCACTCTTCTCTCTCTTTGACTTGGAGAGAGAGGAGAGAGAAAACTTGGACGGGTACCCTTAGGTAACTTTCTCTCTCCTATCTCTCCCTTTCTCTCTCTTATATCTATCTCCTCTCTCTTTCTCTCTCCCCACTCTTTCTCTCTCTTCTTTCTCTCTCCTCTTTTATTTCTCTCTTCTTTCTCTCTCCTCTTTTATTTCTCTCTTCTTTCTCTCTCCTCTTTTATTTCTCTCTTCTTTCTCTCCTCTCTTTCTCTCTTCTTTCTCTCTCCTCTCTCTTTTTCTCTTTTTTTGCTCTTCTCTCTCTTTCTCTCTCCTTTTTCTTTTCTCTCATCTCTCTCTATTCTTTCTCTCTCTTCTTTCTCTCATCTATCTCGCACGGCGATGATCACTGTCGAGCGTGATCTCCATTTTTCTCTTTTCTTTCTCTCTCTTTCTTCTTTCTCTCCTATGTTTCGCACGACAATGCTCATTACCAAGGGTAATGTCCTCTCAATCTCTTCTGTCTCTCTCCTTTTTCTCTCTCTTTTCCTTATCTTTCTTCTTCCTTCTCTCTCTTCTCTCTCTCCTCTCTTCTTTCTCTCTCTTTCTTCTTTTTCTCCTCTATCTTGCACGACAGTGCATACTGTTGAGTGCGATCTCTTTTCCCTCTCTTCTTCTCTCTTCTTTCTCTTTCTTCTTTCTCTCCTCTGTCTCACACGACAGTGATTACTGTCGAACGCAATCTGCTTTTCTCTCGTTCTTTCTCTCTCTTTTTTCTCTCCCCTTTGTCTCGCACGACAATGCTCACTGCTGAGCACGATCTCCTCTCTCTTATGTCTCTCTCCTCCATCTCTCTCTTTTCCTTATCTTTCTTCTTCCTCCTCTCTCTTCTCTCTCTCCTCTCTTCTTTATCTATCTTTCTTCTTTCTCTCATCAGTGTCACACGACAGTGCACACTACCGAGTGTGACCTCTTGTCTCTCTCTTCTTTCTTTCTTCTCTTTCCTTCTTCTGTCGTGCATGGTAGTGAAGAATGCTGTCGAGTACGATTTTCTCTCTTTACTCTCAGTCATGCACGACAAAGAGCACTGCTGGATGCCAAGCGTGACAGTCTCTCTCTTTTCGTTTCTTTCTATTTCACACAACAGTGTACACGACGAGCACTATTTTTTCTCTTCTTTTTCTTCTTTCCTTTCTCTCTCTTTCTTTCCTTCTTCTCTTTTTCCTCTTTCCTTTCTCTCTCTTTCTTACCTTTTCCTCTTTCTTCCTCTTTCCTGTCTCTCTCTTTCTTTCCTTCTCTTTCTTCCTCTTTCCTTTCTCTCCCTTTCTTCCTTTTCCTCTTTCCTTTATCTCCCTTGCTTTCCTTTTTCTCTTTCTTCTTCTTTCCTTTCTCTCTCTTCTTTTCTTTCTCTCTCTTCTTCTTCTCTTTCTCTTTCTTCTTCTTCCCTTTCTCTCTTCTTCTTCCCTTTCTCTCTTCCTCTTTCTTTTCGTTCTCCTCTCCTTTCCTTTTCTCTCTCATATCTTTCCATTTTTTTCGGTCGTGCATGGCAATGAACACTGCCGAGCATGACTTCCTCTCTCTGTCTTCTTAATATCGCATGGTAGGAAACGCTGTCGAGCGCGACAGTGAGTGCTGCAGAGCGTGACCCTCTCTTCCTTCTCTCTCCTTTGTATCACACACGGTAGTGAGTGTTGTCGAGCATGACCCTCTCTTTCTCACATTTCTGTCTCACACGGCAGTGAAGGCGGCCGAGAGTGACTATCTCCTTTCCTTCTTCCTTCTGTCTCGCACAACATTGAAAGCTGTCGAGCAGGACCTTTCTTCCTCACTTCATTCTATCCTGTGCTACAACGCACACTATCGGGCATTTTCTTTTTCTCTCTTTCCTTTTTGTTTTGTATGGCAGTGTATGTCACCGAACATGATTTCTTCTCTTTCCCCCTTTTTTCTTGATCAGAGGGTAAGCTGAGCCTTATACATCCGTGTTAGTCTCGACACCGAGCAGCCTAGTTGCTGTGTCGGTCTAGTTATCTAGCCCATCTAACTGCTGTGTTAGATCAGTTGTTGCGTTAGACCAACCACCGTGAGCCACCGTGCCGGTATGATCACCGAGCCCATCTATCTACCGTGCCAGACTAACATCCGTGCCGGTCTTGCCATGGTGCCTGTCTAGCTGCCTGATTGAACTTCTTCCTTCTTTTTCACCCTCACTCATATGCTTTCTCATATCCCACTCAATTCTCGTTTTTTATTATTATTTTAAAATGTATATTAAGGGTCCTTTGTCAAGCAGACACCGGAAGGTGGTCAAATTGATATGGGCTTGATCGTGTTATCTTTTGGTTTCCTTTGAGTACACACACATGTGTGTGCTCACCTTATGACAAGGTGGGGTCTTCAAACCCACTTGTATTTTAATGTGTGTGTGATTACAGGAAAACAAGAAATCGGCCAAAAGAGACGATTTCGAGCCAATCATAAATATGGGGAACATTCCAATGTGATCTAAGAGGGCGCCCACGTGAGTTAACCCGAGTGAGTCACATACCCAAGTGAGGTAAGTCCCACCACACACCATAATTCCTCTCTCACCGGTTGGTAATCCTGCCCATAGTCGGATCTTTCTTGTTTGGCTAGCCTTTCTTTTGTTTCTTGTTTACGTTACAAACACGTCTTCGGGTTTGCGTAACCATTTTGTCTGAGTCAGGGACTTTCTGATTCCTACACTCGTGAGTCCACTTCAAGAACAGGTTCCGTGAACCTCGCTCCCGACCTTTCTTCTGAGCATTGGCCCTGTGTTACGCTCCCTGGTCCTGACCTGGATCAGTTCGACGAGGGACCTAGAAGTCCCTCGCTGCACATCTCCTAACCTTGGTGGACCCTCCACCAAAGCACCTTGCATGGGTGGCGCATTAGCTACCACACACAACATGCACCCAACTACCGGCAAGTTACTTACCGTTCCTATTGCACAAGGTAGTCGAAAGGCAGTCCCTTCACTTTCTGCACATCGCAGTTCAGTTATCAATGCTTCTGTGGGTCGCTATAAGGCCGCCCCCCATGATCAACCACATCGGGCCCTTGTAATAAGAGGCTCAACACACTAAGAAGGAGGTCCTTAATCCACCAGCTCCCACACATGCACTAGGGCTCGTGGTCCACCCACTCGAGCTGCACTTCAGGGCAACCCTCAAGCTACCCCAAACCGCTGTCTGGACTCAAGTCCTCTTAGACCTGACCCTGTGTACTTGATGCATACATACCGTACTACTCAAGGTAGTCCTCTGATTGCACTTAGCCGAGTACATGAGAAACGACCCACTCGTCGTCCCTCTCAGCACATTCCGGCTCACTCTTTGTAGGGTGATCGCAAAGCCACTCGTTAACAAACACATGCTCGCAATCCTCAGCCTCCTAAGGCCCGACGCATTGCTTGAGCTCGAGTTGACCCTCAGGTCACCAAAACCCTTCTGCAAGTGGCACACACGTGCCACCCCAATGAACAACTCCAAGCTTCTGACCCAAAGGTCACTGACAGTTGTCTCCTCACCTGTTCGTCCCTTCTCTTCCTGACGAACCACTCAAGACTTGGTACTCGAAGGCTTTTCTTAAGAGTACCATCTTGAGGAACCCTCTTCACACTGGGCTTATTCTCAGTGCCCACAAAAGAGCTCGGGGCAAGGCTCTTTTGGGGGATGAATTCTTCCATCCCCCGTCTCTTCCCAGGCTAAGTCCGAAGTCCGAGCTGACTCCCGTCCATGGCCCGCATTCCTTGCCGCATCACGTGTTTGAAGAAAGCTGACCTTTCTCAATCACAGTCCCAGACTTAGTCCTGGAGGGAAGTACACCAGAACTTGAGAGCAAAACATGCCCAAGGCCAAATAGTCCCAAAAAAAGAAGGCAAGACACATGGGGCAAGCAACCCGGCTGACCCTTGGCCAAGAATCCCTTTTATCCACTGTGGGCTACAGTGGAGCCTAAGATAGAAGAATCCTGCATGGTTGTTAATGTCGTAGGAGACGACCAAATCATGCAGTCCTTGCGGTCCCAAGACCGCAGTGAATAAGTCCTGACTAGATCATCATATAAGGCTCGAGCTCAGTCGGGGTATGCTGAACCCTTACTGATCAACCTGTCACACCCGATCCGACTGGCATGCAAGACCCTGACAATACAAGAGACCAATCCTCTTGAGGAAACTGCTAGCGTGATGGTTGTTAATGAGCCCACGGATGATCAAGAGGACCTCATGAATCAGTTCAAGGACATGATTCAAAACATGATGGAGAAAAACCTGATGGAGAGTACCCGATCTCTTGGGAACTCAACACACCAGGAAGTCAATTCTCCTCATCTGTCTAATCCGGTCCCGAGGCAGTGATCTCTTGCCCATGACCAATTCTTCTCTCTACAGGCTGCTCAAACTGACATCAATGCCATGGTCACCCGTAGCTTGCAAGGTAAACAAATCCCGAGCATCCAAGCTTCAACTCTTTATCAAAAGCCCGACCAAACTTATATCAATCAACTCCTGTTTCCCCCAAATTACTAGAAAGGAAAACTTCCGCTCTTCAATGGCACGAGTTCGCCTCATCAGTACATTGCCCACTTTTATTCGGCATGTCAAGAGACAGCAGCTGATGGGAGGCTTTATCTCTGTCAGTTTGTTGAAACCCTTGATGGGCCAGCATTCAAGTGGTATGCAAGACTTCGTCCGAACTCAGTGCAAACCTAGGAAGAAATGGAGCAGTTGTTTTACAAATGCTTCTGCAAGGTTAAAAGATAAGTACAAACCATCGAGCTTCTCACGATGACCCAGAATCCAGATGAGCCAGTCGATCAGTTCATCAAAGAGATGGAGAGATCTAGTTGCGCATCAAGCTACTCCCATGCCGAAAATTGACGCAGTCCAAACATGTGTGCACAACATGCGGCCAAAAATCTCCCTGCATGTTGAGGTGTCAAATCCAACCTCTATATCGGATCTGATTTGCAAAGCGATTCGAATAGAGAATCTATTTAAGCACCATGGAGAGCTTCAAACCCCAATGATAAATGGGGAAAACAACCTAAGTTTTGGGAGCAGTCATTCCAATACTCAGGGGCAATCAACAAAAAGGAGTGATCAGTGTTGCTGTCACTATGTCAGACCCCAAGAAGGCTTCACCTCAACTAGATTAGTCACCTCGTCCGTCTGGTCGTCAAGTAGTTTTGTCATTGTACCGATCAAGTCACCGTGCCCATCCAGCTATCGTGCCTGACCAATCGTCACACTAGTCTTGTCAATATGCATGTCTAGTCATCGGGTCAAACAGCTCCATTCCTCGAAGGTTCAGCGAGAGCTAAGATCACCTTCATTATTTCTTTCATTCATTTTCTTCTCCTTCTCTTCGCAAAAATCTCTGTTCTTTGCCTCTGAATAGTCGAGTGAAAAGCAAACCATCCTCCGTCATACTTTTCTCTGAAGAACTAGTTGAAAGACATACTAGCCTTCAAACCCTTCCTCCTGCTCTCTATCATTTCCTCTATCTCACTCCTTTTTTCTTCCCTTGCTATAAGATCTTACTAAAAGTCCTTTATCAAGGAGATGTCGTAAGGTTATCGAATTAACACGGGCCCTCTTATGTTATTTATTGCATTTCTCCTTGAGAACACAATAACGTTTGTGTTCACCCTATGACAAGGTGGGGTCCTCAGACCCACTTGTATGTACTCTAATGTGTGTATGTGTTGCGAGTAAGAAGAAAAACTGGTCAAGGGAGGCGATTCCAAACCGGCAACAGGCTAGGGGGCATTCTTAATAATCTAAGAAGGCGCCCATGCGAGTCAGCCCAAGCGCTTTACAGACCCACATGAGGTGAGTCCCACCTTGCGACCCTAATTCCTCTCTTATCATTTGGTATTACTGCTTGTGCTTCTTCACACAGTTCCCGAGAGAGTGATCTCAGGTCTCGGGTCAATCTCGAACCTAGAACCACGCCGTTAGGTAAACCCAACCCCGGAGGGCTAGATCGAGCCACCTAACCAGCTTGGAGACTCCACTGGGAACACGCTACCCCATCGTTGGATCGTTCTCGTTTGGCCTTCCTTTCCTTCTATTTTCCTACTTATTAACACAAACATGTCTTCTAGGTTGTTTAACTCATTCATCTGAGTTGGGGATTATCATCCCCACACTCGTGAATGTTTCTTGAGAACAAGTTCCTCGAACCTCGTTCCCGACCTTACTTCTGAGCGAGGACCAGGTGTCACGCTCCCAAGTTCTTACCTAGATTGAAGTGAGGAGGGACTTAAAATTCCATCACTCCCCACCTTCTAGCATTGGTGGACCCTTCGCCAAAGCATCATGCATGGGTGGCAAAACTAGCCACCCCACACCACATGCACCCTGCTAGCGGCAAGTCACTTATGGGTCATATTGCTCGAGGTAGCCGAAGGGAAATCCCTTCCGTTCCTGCGCATGGCAGCCTAGATGTCAATGCTCCTGTGTCGAAAGGCCACCCCCATTTTCTACCACATCAGCCCCCCTGTAACAAGAGGCTCGACACACGGAGGAGTAATTCCTAAGGCTACCACCTCCCACACGCACGCTAAGGCTCGTGGTCCAGCCTCTCGAGCCACACTTCGGGGCAACCCCCAGGCTACCTCAAATCACTGTCCAGGCTTGAGTATTCTTGGACCAGGCCCTGTTTACTTGATGCATATATGTCACACTACTCAGGGCAATCCTCTGATTCCACTTAGCCAAGTACAAAAGAAACAACTCCCTCGTCATCCCTCTCAGCACATGCCTGCTCACTCTGGGAGGGGTGGCCACAAGGCCAATCCCTCACAAACACACACTCGTGGTACTCAGCCTCCTAAGGCTGAACACATTGCTTGAGCTGGAATCGACCCTCAGGCCCCCGGAACACTTCTTCAAAGGGCGCACATGCACCACCACCACAGACTGCATTGAGCTCCCGATCAAGAGGTCATTGGCAGCTATCCCCTCCCCCATTTATCCCATTTCCACCGGTCAACTTGCTCAGGACTTGGTATCCGAAGGCCTTTCCAAAGAGTACCCTCCTACGGTACCCTCTTCCAACCGGCCTGACCTTTGAAGCTCATAAGAGAGCACAGGGCAAGACTCCCCTGAGAGATGAGGTCTTTCATCCCCTGTCTCTCCCCAAGCCAAGACGGAAGCTAGAGCTAGCCTCTATCGCCAGCCCACATCCCTTGCCGCACCTGATAGAGACGACCTTGTCGTGCTCGATGATAGAAGACCATTCTCGGTCTTAGTTCTGTAAGGAGGTACACCAAAGCCTGAGAGCCAAATATGACCAGGGCATACGAATAGCGCCAAGGGAAGAACATGAGAAGCTCGAGGCAAGCAAGCTTGCTGACCTCTTAGCAGAAAATCCCTTCCACCCCTTACAGCCCGAAGAAGAACCTAAGGTAGAAGGACCAGGACCCTGCATGGTCATCAGCATCATAGGAGACGACCCAACTGTGCAGGCCTTGTGGTCTCAAGATCGTCACAAACCAGTCTTGATCCGATCAGCATACGAGGCTCAAGTTCAGTTGGGGCATGTCGAACCCCTGCTGGCCGACCTTCCACAGCCAATCCGAAAGGCACTCAAGATGCTAACCACACAAAAGACTGATCTTCCTAAGGCGAGGGTCAACGTGATGGTTATTGATGACCCTAACGACAACCAGGAGGATCGAATGAACCAATTTGAACAAATGATGCGTAGAATGATGGACAAGATCGAGCTCATGGAAGGTACTTAGCCCCCTGGGAACTCATCTAGTCAGGGTATCAATTCTCCTCATCCAGCTGAGCCAGTCCTGAGACAGCCACCTTCTCCATGACCATTCCTCCCCTCGTTAGGTCTCTCAAGTTGACATTGACGCTATGGTCACCCATAGTTTGTGAGAAAGGCATATTTTAGGCTTACAAGGCCTGAGCCTATAACAGAAGCCCTATCATTCCTATATTGATCAGCTCCCATTTCTCCCTAATTACCAAAAGGGGAAACTCCCACTTTTCAGAGGCACGAGCTCCCCTCATCAACACATCACCATTTCTATTCGGCATGTCAAGAAACGATAGCAGATGCGAGGCTTCTTCTTCACCAATTTGTCGAGACTCTCGACAGACCGGCATTCAAGTGGTATCCTCGCCTCCCCCCAAAGTCGGCCCAGACCTGGGAAGAAATGCAACACTTGTTCTATAAGTGCTTCTATGAGATCGAGAGGGAAGTTCAAGCTACTGAGCTTCTCACAATGACCCAGGAACCAAATGAACCCGTCGATCAATTCATTGCAAGATGGAGAAATCTCGCTGCACACCAACCTAATCCCATGCCTGAAATCGATGCAGTGCAAACCTACGTACACAACATGCGGTCAGAGATATTGTTGCATGTTGAGGCTTCGAACTGAACTTCCATATCAGACCGGATCTCTAAATCAGTTTGTATAGAGAGCCTCTTCAAACACCATGGTGGACCCCTGGTGCGATCGTCGAATGGGGGAAACAACCATAGTTCCGGTAATGGTAGATTCAATACACGGGGCAACTAGCACAAAGGGGTGGTCAGTGCTGCCATCACTGTATCAGACCACCAGAAGGCTTCCCCTCAAACTCTAGACTTCTCCAAAGGGGCGAACCCAACAAATGCTCAAGCCACACCTCAAGCAGGGCACCAACAACCCCAAGCTTACAGTAGAGTGCCTCTACCTCCGAACCTCTATGGGAAGGATTTTTTGGCAGAGAAGAGAACAAAAATTTATAGCTTCAATATAGAGTGGATCCCAGCCCTGCTCCGGATGCTGTTAGAACAACAATGATCATCTTACCTGAGTCAAAGAAGCCAGAAGAGCTGGACTTGTCACTAACCTGAATTCTTACCACAGGATAGTGGAACACCCTGTCCGAGACTGCTTTACCCTCAAAGATTATATTGAAGCTTTGATCCAAAAGGGGCAAATACAACTTGAGAGTCGCAAGAAGGCGTTCGGGACTGCTGAAGCAGCTCACGTGGTGACAGTACAAGAAGAAGATGAACAGGAATATCATCTGGGAAACTTGCCACCAGATCTTCCCCAGGCGCTGTACGGCATGATGCTCCAAATCTGGGCCATCACACCAAAGCCATCCGTACAACCTAGATACCTCCCTCGAGGGGCAAGAAAACTGTGGTGACCGTATCACCAGATACGAGGTCACGATCTAGATGAGTGCTTCACCTTTCAAGCCATAATGAAGGAGAAAGTATAAGAGGGGCACTTCACTGCCCCTATCCCAGATGATCATGTCAGACTACCGTCACCAGAGGTCGTTCAAACGTAGACTTCCTATAAGAATGCGCAACTTGAGCCTTCTGATCCAGATGAACCTTCAAATTCCCCACCATGGCAAGTCTATCATGGTCGGAACCGAAACAGGTCCATGAGAAGGGAAGCGGTTCGCCAAGCAAAGCCAGCTCCCAAGCCTGATCATCTTATCCCTATGCAGAAAAAGGTAAAAGGAGACAAGCACCAAGGACCGTTTATCTCTTTCTCTCTTCCTATTCTTTCCTCTGTCTCTCTCATCTCTCTCTCAAACATGCACGGTAGTGACCATCATCATGTATGTCTCTCTTTTTCTCTCTCTTCTCCCTTTCTCTTTTCTTCTTGCTTTTTCTCTTTTCTTATCTCCCTCTCTTCTTCTCCTTTCTTCTTCATTCTTTCTGCTCTATCTTTCTCTCTATCTCTCTCTATTTGAACATACATCGCGATGGCGATGGCAATGCCATGCACAAATCTCTCTCTATTTTCTTCTCTCTCTGACATTGCAGCATGGCAATGCCGATGGCAGCGTCGTGCACAATTCTCTTTCCGTATTTTCTTTTCTCTCTAAAACACATGACGGTGGCAGTGCCGTGCATGTTTCTTTCTTTCCTCTTTCCTTATTCTTTTTCTCTCTTTCCCTTTGCTCTCTCTTCTTTCCTTTCTTCTCTCTCTACTTTCCTTTCCTCTTTCTCTTTTATAAACCCTCTTTCTTCCTCCTTATCTTTCTCTCACTCTGTTATTTTGTTTCTCTCTTCTTTTACCCTCCAGTCATACACGGCAATGCCCATCGCCAGGTATGACGTTCTCAGTTTCCCCTTATCCTCTTGAGACATGCACAGTGAGCCGGGCCTTAACCCGAGTGGTGGGCCGGGACTCTGTCCAAGTTTCCCCTTTCCCATGTTGTGCATGGCGATGCTCATCACCACGCATGACATTCCTTTCTCATCCGTGTCTCTCTCTTTTACTTGGGTGATGAAAATCCATTGTCATCCATGTTCTTTCTCTCTCCTCTTCTCTCTATCATGAACAGCGGAAGTCCATCATCGTCTATGTTCTTTCTCTCTCCTTTTTTCTCTGTCATGGACTATAGAAATCCATCGCCGTTCATGTCCTTTCTCTCCTCTCTTTCCTTTGTCATGCACGGCGGAAGCCCAATACCATCCATGATCTTTATCTCTTCTCTTTCCTTTGTCCTGAACGGCAGAAGCCTATCGTTGTCCATATTTCGGTCTCCCTTCTTTTTTGTCTCACCTCTCTTCTCTTCTTTTCTTTCTCTCTCTTCTTGTATCCCTCTTCTTTCTCCCTCTTCTTTCTCTCTCTTCTCTTCTTTCTCTCTCTTCGCTTCTTTCTCTCTCTTCTCTTCTCTCGTCTCCTCTCTTCTCTTCTTCTTCTTTTTTCTTCTCTACGTTATTCTTCTCTTCTTCTTCTTCTCTTTCCTCCTCTTCGCTTATCTTTCTTCTTCTCTCTTTTTATCTCTCTACTTTTCTTATCGCTCTTCTTTTTCTTTCTTCTTCTTCTTTTTCTTTCTTCTTCCTCTTATTCTCTCATTTGACTAAGGGACAAGTTTAGAACTATCACGGTAGTCTCGTCATCAAGCAGTATTACGGCTGTGCTGATCCATGTTGCCGTGCCCATATTGTTTCCACATCAAACTTGCTAAATTGCTAGGTTGGTTGGTGTAGATGTTTTATCGATGAGTAGTATTGCTGTTGTGCTGATCAACGTTACTGTGCCCGTCTTGCTACCATGTCAGGTCAATCATCATGCCAATCTAGCCACTGTGCTAGGCTAGTCACCCGGTCAAATGTCTCTTTCTTTTCTTTTCTTCTCTCTTCTTCCTTCTCCCAACCCTCATGTCATCATCTCCTCTCTTTTATCCCTTGAATGTGCACCCTGTGTACATTCACCCAAAGACAAGGTGGGGTCCTTTGGCCCACTTTGTTGGAAGACATTTTTCATCATCATGGGTCCCCAGTCAATAAAGCCTAACATACAATAAAAATTATGAAAGTCTTAAAATAGCCCCAAAACTGGTCAAGATCTTCATAATAACTCTCAAAAGTCTTCTGCCAAGTTTTGTCACATTCTGACATGTCTAAGGAAATGCAAATTGAGAAAGAATTCCAGAAGTATCAGCCTCTAACACCTTGAAACAGACCCTATAACTAGAGCTACATTTTTGGTGTCTCAATTTGTTGTGGGACCACCGCTATTGGATCCGACATGGCTGAGTCAAAGGTAAAATTTCAGCTTGAATGGACATCCCAATAAGAAGTTATAGGTAAAATTTCAAGTTTTGTCACATTCGAACATGTCTAAGGAAATGCAGACTGAGCCCCTGCAAACTGACTTGCCACACACGACTCGCCATCCCCGGCCATCCATTACCCACCTGATTCTGACCTTCCAGAAGAAACGTTTAGTGTCATGGTGATTAACGAGCTGGACGATTCCCAAGAAGAGCAGATGACCAGGTTCAAGGTAATGATGCAGTCCATCCTCGAAAGATGGAACACTTAGAAGCCTCCAGGTCCCCTTCTCACCATGAGACCGATTCCTCGGCCGGTGAAGACACCATTCCCAAACAAACTCCTCCACTGGTCTCTCAGGACAGCTCTGCTTCCCGCGGGGTTTCCCAAACCGACATAGATGCCTTGGTGGCCCACAGTCTCAAGAACAAGGTCCCAGGCATGCAACAAGTGCCGCTCTACTAGAAGCCATACCCTTCGTACATCGACCAAGTGTCGTTTCCCCCAAACTACCGAAAGGGGAAGCTCCCCCTGTTCAACGGTACTACATCCCTGCCCCGGCATACTGCCCACTTCCAAGCTGCCTGTCGAGATATGGCGACAGACAGACGACTCCTCCTTCGTCAGTTCGTCGAGACTCTCGAAGGGCCAGCCTTCTAGTGGTATGCTCGGCTGCCTCCAAAATCGGTGCACACATGGCAGGAAATGGAGCAGTTGTTTTACCAATTCTTCTACAAAGTCTAAAGGAACATGGAAGCCATCGAGCTCCTCACTCTGACTCAAGACCCTGGTGAGCCGGTTGACAAGTTCATCACCCAATGAAGAGAGTCGGCAACTTTCCATGCCACTCTCATGACTGAAAAAGAAGTTGTCCATAGCTGTATATGGAACATGCTTCGCGAGATAGCTTTGCATGTCGAGGCTTCCAATCCACCCTCCATGTTAGAGCTCATTTCTAAAGTAGTTCGTATTGAGCGTCTGTCCAAGCACCATGGCGGATCTCGTCAGCAACCCTATGGCTCAAACTATTGCTTCAACAATCGGGGCAATCAAGAGAAAGCAGTGATCAGTGTGGTCGTTACCGTAACTAACACTAACAAAGCCGCTCCTCAAACCCTAGACCTCTCCAAGGAACAAACGCCTCAGGTTGGGGGCCAGCAGCAGTCCTACAACAAGGTTCCGCCACCGAAAAACATAAAGCGAAGCGACTTCTTGACCTAGCACCAGAACAAGCTGTTCGATAAGGAGTGGACTCCTGCACTGCTTCCACTACTATTGGAGCAAAACATGATTCAGCTACCGGAGGTCAGCACTCTAAAACAAATTGGACAGGAGACACACGAGAGGTACTGCACCTATCATTGGAAAGTAGGCTACCCCACTCAAGACTATTATAAGCTCAACGACACAACCAAAGCCCTTATTAATAAGGGTCAGATAAAGCTCGAAGAGTTATAGAAAGCATTCGGGGAAACTGAGGCTTCTCACATAGTGACAATACAAGAAGATGAGGGATCCTCCGTGCACTATTTTCCATAATGCTCGAAGAGGGACACATCACGCCAATGCCAACGAGGCAGCCCAAGTTCCTGCCTCCAAGAACTAAGAATCTCTAGTGCTCGTATCACCTGATACGAGGCCATGACGTGAGTGAATGCATCGGCTTCCATGAACTCTTGGCAAAGAAGATGCAACAATCTCTGGAAGCTCATGGTAACCAGGAAGGACGCCCTCAAGTCCCTCTTCCACCAGTGCAAGAAGATTTCTTGACGCAAGCCCTAGGAAGCGCTGACCTAGACCCTCTGCAAATCCTCTTCGAGGCGATGCTCCAACAGGGTCTCATCACTCCCAATCCTTTCAAGCAGCCTAAACGCCTTGCCCAAGGTACGTAAAACCTCTGGTGCCCATATGGGGCCACGAGTTGAAGGAAGCTCTAGGTTCGAAGCTATGGTCACACATAAGGTGTAGGAGGGCCACATCATTTATGTCGTTCTCCTAAAACCCTTCCAAGCCGTCACTTTCATTCAAGAGGAAATCCCACTTCAGGTCCCTTATGAGCATACACTAGATCCTTCAGAGTCCTCGACCTTTCAGCCCTGGGAAGTCTAGCATGGGCGAAGTAGGCTCAATCTCTGAAGCTTGAGGCAGTCCACCAAGCCAGAGCTACTCATCAGCCCAACAGGGCGGACCAAACCCCTCCTCAAGATTCGAAAATGAGGTGGGCACCTAGGTCTGCTAGCCGAAGGAATTGTCTCCCTCAACCACCAGTCGAGGAAGAGTTTCTCAGGCCCCTTCCTCCACGACCAACCTTAGCGGACTTCATCCCAGGCACAGCTTGCCTTGTCCTGTCGTTCAATCAAACAGATGTCCCTAAGCCATCAAAAACTCGAGAGTCGTCCAATATGGGTGACAACACTAAAAGCACCCCACAATGGTTAAAGCCAAGGTAGGACCTAAAATATCCCTTGCACACATCCAATTTCGGCGACGACGTACAAAGCTGCCCGAAACAATCTAACTCTTCTTTTATTCCCCCCTCTTCTATTTTCTTCACAGGTGCAGCTCGACAATACCTAGACTTCGACAATCTAAATAGAGAGCTCGGAGGCACCAGCCTCAGCAAAATCGCAGCAGAACCACCTCAGAGAGATGTTGGCCCAGGTGGCTGCATTCTTGACAATCACCGACACCCTGAGAATCACCGACGCCCTGACAATCCTCTTCCACATAGGCCTCCCACATGGTGCAGATCTTGGAAGTACGGAGCAAATGAGCCTAAGATTAGGAAAGAAGCTACAACCCACACCTCAAAAGCTCAAGATTCTCACGTTCCCTGATCCTTCACTTTTCCCTAAGCGTAAACCTCAAACCTCTACATCCCTAATACAAATACCTATTGCCTCTCACCCAAACCACACCGAATGAACAACAAAGTTAGCCAGTGTCACAAACCAAAACTCAACCAAAACCTGTTCCTAAGTCTACCCTACCACCTACCCCAGTGACTGGATCAGTAAAACATAATGTTAGTGATGATAAAGTGAAATATGATGTAATTGGGCACTTGAGGAAGCTTCCAACCGTTATAAGCATCTATGATGCCCTTCTGCTATTTAGAGACTATCGTATGGCCCAGGCGCAAGCTCTTTCTAACCCAGAGGTATACGAGACGGAAGTGGAGCCTATTGACATTGACTCAGTCAACCTGAGTGGGTGCTTGGCAATCTCCCTTTCCAAAGACGACCTTCAATTGGGAGGAAAATTCCACAAGTGGCCCCTCTTTGTGAATGGTGTACTACACACCTGCCCTATCAATCAGATCATGCTAGATGGAGGGTCAGCAGTCAATCTAATTCTAAGAAGTATCCTCAACCGAATGGGATTAGGATCTGACGACCTCACTCCTACCCACATCATTGTGCAATGGTTCAACCAATTAGGTGAAAAGCCAACTAGCACAGTGCGTCTTCACCTCAAGATCAATAATCTCAAAGATTACACTCAGTTTCATGTGATTGACACCAATACATTTTACAACGTCCTGCTCGGCGGCCTTTGGCTTCATGATCAGGGGGTGGTTCCTCCACGCTCCACCAATGCTTCAAGTACAGCCGAGATGGGAGACAACACACAGTCTATGCTGACAAAAGACCGTTTCCTAGAGCCAAAACTCATTATGTTGATGCTAAGTATTATTTCACAGACCTTCCAGCACCAGGAAATTCAAAAGATGATGATAGGAAGACTGTGAGAGAGATAGGACCCTCGTCTCACAATGACGCTGAAGATCTGGGACGAATGATTACAGACATGTTCAAAAAAGAGGAAAGATAAGGCAAAACCCTGCCTTTGACTTCTATCTGACCAAGTATACCTTATCACCTCCCCTACGTCATGGTGCCTTCTCCCGAAGACAAAGCTACCCCATCTACCTATGCTTCTAATTCGCCAGAACAAAATTGCAAGCTAGGGGCAAATCCTGAGAGTAAGGAATCCATAGAGGTGGACCTTCTGGCACCGAGGGTCACCTATACGCCGGACTAGCAAAAGGTCATGCACATCCCCATTGCTCTTTTAGAAGCAGAATTATCACACTATTCGGTGAGGAGGGTACTCCAAATTCCATCCTCCTAGAACAAGGGGATCAACAGCAGCCGAGAGAAGGTCTTTCACCTCTCAAAGGCTCTCTAATCAGCTAGTGGTTATGCGTGTTGCTTCAAAGCCCTTGATGGAGTTTGTCTCTGAGACTAAGACTTATGGCAAGCTCAAAAGCAATGCACTTCTAATCGAGGCCAATGCTCCCCCAGATTGGAGTATTTACAGCGAACAGGCTCACAAAATCATGAGAAGTATGAACTATGAGCCTCCGTCCAATCAAACGCTAAGGGGTGAGGAGGTAGTTGCTCCCCCATTCGAAGTCATTGAAGCCACAACAGGCTGCCATAAGATGAAGCAAGGAGTGGGCTATTCTTTTTCACCTCAAACTATGAAAGGGCGGAAGCAATGAAATAGAAATAGAAAAAAAAAATAACAGACATGCTTTACATAGAAAGAGAAAAGAACTATCTCATTCATCAGAAAGAATATTACAGGTGTCTTTTCTTTACAATAGAAAAAAAAGAAGGAAGGAAGGCATTGTTAATGATCTCATTGATCTTCCCCCTGCACTCTTCGACTGAGGTCTTTGCTCGCTCGATCTCTACCTCAATTTAGCCTCCATTTTGGCCTCATGCTCCACTAGAGCCAGCTGCTCCCCCAAGGAACACTCACGGTCCAGCAATTTCTAGCTCAGTTCCTTATCTTCGGGCCCCCAGTCTCCTGTCTCAACCTCGCGAGCTCTTGTGCCCATTTGGTGATTTTTTCCTTCAGGGTCTGTACCTTCTTATGGCGCATCACAACTTTCTCGGCAAGGGCGGACTGTTGAGAGATGGTAACATCTATTTCCCCTACCTAGGCCTCATCCAACTCCGGATTTTGTGATAGAAAAGCCTCCAACAGCTCCAGTTGTGAATTCTCTAATCGCTTTGCAGCTTTTTCAACTTGTAAAGCCTTCATCCTCCGCCTCTCCAGCTCGTTGGCGATACTGTAAAAGTAAGGGAGCGCATCGAGCACACTTCCTAAGGTGATCCCCCTCAACTGCAAGAGCACTGTTTCAAGCTCTTCGGGGGGGAACTCCTTCAGCTTCTGGAAGCCTGGCCTGTCATGACCCCTCTCCCTAACCCCTACCTGAGGGCGACAGAGAGCGGGATCATGACCGAAGGGCGCGAATGTCACTCAGGTGGGAGTGGCTCAACGCATGAAACACAAAATCGAGGTTAAACCATGAAAGAAAATAGAAATAAATCCATACATCCAACAATTATCAATCCAAAAGTATGGTACA
Source organism: Amborella trichopoda (assembly GCF_000471905.2). The sequence goes on along the minus strand of NW_006499810.1, from coordinate 1,380,137 downwards.
TTCAAATCTTCCCAAATCAAAGTCTTTACAAGTTTGTTAAGGCACTACTAGCCCAAAATACACAAAATGAGGAATACATCATATCACTGAAATCACCAAAACATATTGCAGAAGTCTTCGGAAGACGACTTCTCAAACTCCTTGATTTCAGGCTTCAAGCCCTTAAAAACTGCCTCCCACCTTAAGCACAGTTGCCACCACCCTTCACATTATAGTTATGAAATTAATATGGAATGAGCTAACGCCTAGTAAGCAGAATACAACCCTTGCATTCCTTACTATCAATACATACACGTTAACATGCTCATAGTTCATTAGACATCGTATTTTGTCTTACAAATTAAGGTCACATATTAGAGTGCACATGAAGGCCATATAAAAGAATCAAAATCAGTTAACAAAGCATTACTTGCAAATCACGGTTACAGCCAGATAATATTATCAAGTACAAAATTAAGAATTCAGACAAGAAGAACAGAGTAGTTAACTCTCGAAGTAGAAGCCATAGTGATCAGACTAAGCCAATCTTGAGCTTGGGACTTCTACCCACATTCGAGAGGGAGGACAATGACAAGTAGAGGCCCTACTTTGTGATGTCTTCACTCACGCACACATCCACAGCGCGCTTTGGGGTTTTTGATAGGCTGAGGCCATGCAAGACACTCCCCTCTTACTCTCTCGCCACTAGAGGATGTTACACTACCAAAGGGGTACCGATGGATAGTGCCCAGAAACATTGGGGGGTGTGACCCTCCCAAGTAAAATCAGAGCCTAGTTCCCTTCCTATCATTGTCAAGGTGTGGCAAGTCCATGATCACACTTATAGAGTCTGACAGAGTATCACATATATATCATTGTTCGGCAAGTCCATGCTCGAACTTACAAAATCAGATGGCTCACTACCAATGGAGAATCCATTGTGTAGCAGTGAGAATCAGAGTCCATCTACCAAAATCAGAGCTCATATAACAGAAGTCAGAGTTTATATAACAGTAGATGCAGCTCTTATAATAGAATCGGAGTTCATATAACAGAATCAGATTTCATAAAACAGAATCAGAGTTCATATAAGAGAGTCTGACAGTATCAGTGTAACAAAAATCACAATATTCATATAATAAAATCAGACAGTGCACTACCAATGGGAAACCCATTGCGTAGTGTTCATTTAACAGAATCTGACAGTATCAGTATAAAAAATTGGCTAGGTTAATATCAAAGAGCAACAATATCAGTATCAGTATCAGTGTCACATGATAGCATTTCCTGAAATTTTAGACAGTGATATCCTATCAAAATAGGGTCATAACTTTTCATTCGTTTGGAATTTAAAGATAGTTCCAAAATCAATTTTATATTAGGCACAACTATCTTTCAATTAGTGGTGGTTTGAGTGCAATTGGACCTTATTTGGCCCCTCGAAAGAACCAAAGAACAGAGACACTTAGTCTGAAATCTAATGTGCAGTGAAGATGGTGACATGTATTTGAAATTTTGCCCATGTTTCAAAATAAAGAAAGAACCTCGAGAAGTGCTCAACATGTGAATTAAAGATGACTCATAACCGGTTCTAATGGCTGGGTTTGGGCTAAAATGGATACATTTTTGTCAATCAAAGTCAGTGACATCAGAGGCATTAAATCTGTCCTTTTGCTAAAACTGTCCACAGCGACATACCTTCATAAAAAGAAGTGTAACATTCAATATAAAGAGAATTTCAAAATACTTTATCATAAAAAATTTAACGCATTCAATGATATTTCAAATGGCAGTAGTTTGGCTGAAAATGGACATGATTCGGTTAGCTAAAATCAATAAACACAGTGGTTACTGATGACAAATCCAGGAAAACAGTCCATAGTGACATACCCTCGCATTTAGAAACATAACTTCATGTTTGTAAAGAATTCCAACAGTGGGTAAAAACAAAAAGTTTACTAGGCTCATGTATCTTTCTAACGGTGGTAGTTGGAGGTCAATTGGACACAATTTGATTATTCAAAAACCATATTTAAGAACACACATATTCCTGGAATTACATGGTTTCATTTAACAAGTGTCAAGGCTTCCTTCCATAACCATCATTTCATAATTAAGAACATGATAACATTCATTTTCTCACAATGTGAGCACACATAACATGCATTTCTTACATAATGTAAGAATCACAACTCCGTTCTTACACTCATCATCTTTATAGAACAAAAACCCTAAATTTCTATTGAAAAAGGTGTAAGGTTTTTCTACATTGCATACACTTCTATTGTGCATTCATATGCCTAAATTTCCATGCATTCCTATGACTACAATATAAGGGTAATGGACCCACTTACCTAGTTAATAATGGGGCCTCCTCAAACCTTTGCTCACAGCTCTCACCCACCCAATAGTGGCTGCTCACAAAGTCACTCTTCTACTTTGGGTCTTAGAGAGAGAGAGAGAGAGAGGTAACAATGAGGGGTGTGGGTGAGAGAAGAGGCTTAAGTACTCTCATATTTGGGGTGTCTGGTCAAGTGTCCCCAAGGGGCTCAAAAATCTGGACAAGTGGCACTCACATCTGCATACATCAACCAACTGTTACCTCCAACTCATGCATCTCTGAGACACAGCCGGCGTTGGCCCTCTATACAGCCGGTGCTGGGCAACCGGCACTGAGAACCAACATTGGGCAACCGGTGCTGGGCTCTTCCTCTTCACAGCCGGTGCTGCCCACATCCAACCGGCACTGGGCAACTGACGGTGGCGCTTCTTCTCCTTCACAGCCGGCGCTAGACAACTCAACTGGCGCTGGGCAACCAGCGCTGACACTTTTTCTCCTTCACAGCTGGCGCTGGACAACCCAACCAGCGCTGGGCAATCGGTGCTGTCCAACAGGTGCTGGCCTCTTCACTTAGCTCCAGTCGGTGATAGCCTCTCACTCCTACCCAGTCGGTGTTGTACAATCCAACTGGCGCTGATCATAGCTTCTATCCTCCTTGGCCCGTCATGCATTCTAACTGGTCGAGAAAAGTTTGAGACGTCACATCTTCCCCCCTTTAAAAAGATTTTTTCCTCAAAATAATTAATCAAATAAACAAGGGTACAGTGCCCGAATTTCATCTTCTCACTCCCACGTTGATTCTTCTCGTGAATGATACTGCCTTAAAACTCGGACTATGGGAATCTCTTTGTTATGCAAAACTTGAACCCTTCTATCTAGAATCTCGATTGGCCACTCCACATAAGTTAAATCCTCCTTGAGAGGGATTGCCTCATACTTCAAAACGTGGGATGGATCCAGCTGATACTTCCTTAATACTGAACGATGAAAACAGAATGAATATTGGCCAACTCTGGTGCTAAGGCTAGTTGGTATGCCGTGACTTCAATTCTTTCAAATATTTCAAAAGCTCTAATGAATCACGGACTTAGCTTACCTTTCTTACCATATCTCATAATTCCTTTTGTTGGTGACACTTTTAAGAATACTTGATTCCCTACTTCAAATTCAAGGTCCCTTCAGCGATTATCGGCATAACTCTTTTGCCGACTCTGAGCAGTTTTAAGCCTTTCTCGAATTAGGGTGATTTTCTATGATGTTACTTGAACAATCTCCAGCCCAAAGACTCTCCTTTCGTCGACTTCATTCCAACACACCAGTGATCTGCACTTTCTTCCATATAAAGCTTCAAAAGGTGCCATCTGAATACTGGCCTGGAAATTGTTATTGTATGCAAATTCTACTAAGGGTAGGTGATCATCCCTATTTCCTTTGAAGTCAGTAACATAGGCTCTCAATATATCTTCTAAGATCTGAACGGTCCTCTCTGACTATCCATCGGTCTGGGGGTGAAAAGTAGTATTGAACGTAAGTCTTGTCCCCAAAGCTTATTGTATATTGCTCCAAAACTTTGAAGTAAATCTAGAGTCCTTGTTGGACAGGAAGTAAACTTTGAAGTAAATCTAGAGTCCTTTTGGGTTACCTTGATCTGTTGACAGAGTCGAGATTCCACCCTTATACCTGCATTTATTCCTTCCTTGGAACTAGAGGGTAAGGTCGGGCGCCACTCCACTACATCCTCTATTAGTTTCATTTCTCGAATAATCAAATGTGCCACTGATATTGAGGGTTTCCATCTCAAAGCATCGACGACTACAGTTGTATTGCCTGGTTGGTAGTTGATGGTGCAATAATAATCATTCAATAGATCCATACATCTCCTTTGTCTCATATTCAATTCCTTCTGAGAAAATAAATACTTGAGAATCTTATGATCGGTAAATATCTTGAACTGAGCTCCATAGAGATAATGTCTACAAATTTTAAAGGCAAAAACCATAGCCGAGAGCTCTAAGTCATGAATTGGCTAATTTTGCTCGTGCGGCTTTAACTGTCTGGAGGCATAAGCTATAACATTCTCTTGCTGCATTAATACACACCCCAAGCCCTTATGGGCAGCATCAGTGTAGATTACAAAACTTTCATTTCCCTTAGGCAGGGTTAGTATTGCGGACGTAGTCAATCTCTTCTTTAAATCCTAGAAACTCTTCTCACAGACATCTATCCATATAAAGTTTACCCCTTTCTGGGTCAGGCGAGTCAAGGGAAGTGCCATCTTTGAAAAACCTTCCACAAAACACCTATAACATCTGGCCGGACGCAAAAAACTGTGGACTTCTGTCACATTTGTCTGTCTTCCCCATTTAAGCATGGCTTCAATCTTACAAGAACTAACATGCCCAAGGAAGACCATACTTGCGAGCCAAAACCCGCTTTCCTCCAGTTTAGCATATAAGTTCTCCATTTTTAGAGTTTGGAGGACCATCCTCAAATGTTGTTCATGTTGTTCTAAACTCCTAGAATACACCAGAATGTCATCTATAAAACCACCACAAAGTCATCCAAAAAGGGTCTAAACACCTTATTCATTAAATCCATAAAAATGGCCTGGCCATTAGTCAGCCCTAAGGGCATTAGTAAGAACCCATAGTGACCATAACGAGTCCTGAATGCAGTCTTAGATACATCTTCTTCCTTGACTCGCAGCTGATGCTAACCCGACCAAAAGTCGATCTTAAAGAATACTTGGGCCCCTTGGAGTTGATAACAAAGGTCATCAATTCTAGGCAAGGGGTACTTGTTTTTCACAGTGACCTGGTTTAGCAGCCAATAGTCTATACATAGCCTCAAAGACCCGTTCTTCTTTTTAACAAATAAGACAGGTGCACCTCAGGGTGACACACTAGGTCGAATAAAACCCTTCTCTAGTAACTCTTGTAATTGTTCTTTTGACTCTTTTAGTTCCAATGGCGCAATTCTATAAGGTGCTTTAAAGATAAGGACAGTACCAGGAATCACATTTACCTCAAATTCTATTTCTCTTATTGAGAACATAGAGGTTAACTCCTTGGGAAAGACCTCCAGATACACTCTCACTACCGGTATCTCTTCTAACTTAGACCGGTCATCCCGATTTTCTACTATGTAAGCTAGATACCCAACACAACTTTTAGTCAGCAAACGGGAAGCCCGAATAGCTGAAATAAAATACAGAGAAGGAACATCCTTGACGCTAATAAAGTTCAACTCCAGTTTATTTGGACGTCTAAGGGGTACAGTCTTATCATGATAATTTACAGTAGCATGATGTGTGGATAACCAGTCATGCCCAAAATAACATCAAAGTCTTGGATATCTAAAAATATGAAACCTATGTGCAACTCGCACCCTTCAAATAAAACCCCACAACGTTTATAACAATCTCAGTGTATATAGATCCTCCCATAGGTGTGCATACTACCAATATCCAATCAAGCAAAGAAGGTCTAGCATTTATGTGGCATTCAAAGTGAGGTGCAACAAAAGAATGTGTAGATCCAGGATCAATCAAGATTTTTGCTTCAATGCCACAAGCGGAGAGCATACCTCGGATGACGGCAGTTGATGCCAGGCATTGTGCTCGGTGAGAGCGAACACTTGACCTTGAGTCTTTGGTCGGTTATCAGGCCCCTTTACTGAGCAATCTCTAATCTGGTGGCCCGGCTTACTACATCTGAAGCATGCCCCCGTCTTCCTTCGACAATCAACCACCGAGTGATTGTCCTTCCCACAGTGTGGACAGATCGGGCGTCGATTTTCTCTTACATCGCTCGGCAATGTTCTCAAAATCTTCTTGCCTCTCTGACTTTCTCTTCCCCGAAAGTTCCTCTTCAGTGGGGGTCGAGCTTTCCTCCCCGAGTTTCCATACTGAGCTGGTCTCATCTTCCAGTTTCCTCTAACCCGGGATCCTTCATCTTCCCTTTCTATCCTCATGGCAAGATCCACTAAAGGGGAAAAGGTCTTTAAATTGGCTGATACCACCCCCCTCCTTATTTCTGGCCTGAGGCCTCTCCCAAACTTCATAGCCTTTCGTGCCTCAGTATTAATGATGCGTAGCGCATACTTCGACAACTCAGCAAATTTAGCTGTGTACTTCTCCACAGTTAAATTCCCTTGTTGCAGCTCTATAAACTCCACTTCTTTCCTTTCCCTCACAAAATCAAGAAAGTACTTTTCATTGAAGGCTTTTAGGAAATTCTCCCATATCATCTCAGTCCCTGATCTTTCCCAAGATTGTTCTACCGAGCCCCACCAATGTTCGGCATCCCCTTCAAGCATGAAAGTGCCCACTCTTACTTTTTGTTCATCAGTGCAGTTTAAAGCTTTGAATATCTTCTCTATCAATCTCCTTCATCTCTCAACCTTTTCTACTCCCCCAAGCCCCAAGAAGGTCGGAGGAGCCAACCTCCTAATCTTTTCTAATAAACCACGATCATTCAAATCAGGGGCAGGGGTAGATGGGGCTGGCACAACTTCCTTCATCATATGTGTCATGGCCCCCAAGGCCCTGACCAACTCTCCAAGGGTATCAGTATTTTCGATACTGGAGCTGACATTGTTGGCCCTCGTCCTCGGCATCTTCAACCTAAGACACAAACATTCCGTTATTATTCTACTCAAACTATTCTAAAGACACTTCTAAGATCCCTAGGCCAAGAATCCTATCTTGGCTGCTCTGATACCATAACTGTCATGACCCCGCTCCCTGACCCATGCCGGAGGGCGACAGAGTGTGGGATCGTGATTGGAGGTTGCGAATATCACTCAGATGGGAGTGGCTATACGCTTGAAACACAAAATCAAGAGCAAACCATGAAAGAAAACTAAAATAAATCCATACATCCAACAATTATCAATCCAAAAGTACAACCAATTTATATCTTCCCAAATCAAAGTCTTTACAAGTTCGTTAAGGAACTACTGTCTCAAAATACACAAAATGAGGAATACATCATATCACTGAAATCACTAAAAACATACTACGGAAGTCTTCAGAAGACGGCTTCTCAAACTTCTTGATTTCAGGCTTCAGGCCCTTAAAAATTGCAACCCACAGTAAGCACAGCTGCCACCACCCTTCACTCTACAGTTATGAAATTAAGATGGAATGAGCTAAAAGCCCAGTAAGCAAATAACTACCCTTACATTTCTTACTATCAATATATACATGTTAACATGCTCATAGTTGATCAGACATCATATTTGGTCTTACAGAGTAAGTTCACATATTAGAGTGCACACGAAGGCCATATAAAAGAATCAAAATCTGTTAACAAAGCATTACTTGCATATCATGGTTACAGTCAGATAATCTTACAGAGCACAAAATTAAGAATTCAGACAAGCAGAGCAGAGTAGTTAACTCTCGAGGTAGAGGCTAGAGTGACCAGGCTAAGCCAATACTGAGCTTGGGACTTCTACCCTCATTCGGGAGGGAGGACAATGACAAGTAGAAGCCTGAATTTGTAATGTCCTCACTTACGCACACATCCCCAGTGTGCTTTGGCGTTTTTGATAGACTGAGGCCTTGCAAGACACTGCCCTCTTACTCTCTCACCACTAGAGGACGTTACACTACCAAAAGTCCCGATGGATAGTGCCCAAAAATCTTGGGGGGTGCGACCCTCCCGAGTAAAATAAGAGCCTAACTCCCACCCTACCATCAGGAGCAGGGAAGGATCATGTGGCAAGTCCATGCTCACATGTCAAGGTGCGGCAAGTCCATGCTCACACTTACAAAGACTGACAGAGTATCACATATATATTATTGTACGACAAGTCCATGCTCACACTTAGAAAATCAGAGGGCTCACTACCAATGGCAAATCCATTGTGTAACGGTCAAAATCAGAGTCCATTTAACATAATCAAAGCTCATATAGCAGAAGTCAGAGTTCATATAACAGTAGTCAGAGCTCTTGTAATAGAATCAGAGTTCATATAATAGAATCAGAGTTCATATGACAGAATCAAAGTTCATATAATAGAATCAGACAATATCAGTGTAACAGAAATGACAATATTCATATAACAAAATCAGACATTGCACTACTAATGGGGAACCCATTGCATATATTCATTTAACAGAATCTGACAGTATCAGTATCACAAAATGGCCAGGTTAATATCATAGAATAGTAATTTCAGTTGCACAGAGAAACTATATCAGTATTATGGAGTAATAGTATCAATGTCACATGATAGCATTTCCTGTAATTTGAGACAGTGATAGCCTATCAAAATAGAGCCCTAACGTTTGAATCCTTTGGAATTTAAAGATAGTTCCCAAATCAAGACGTTGTGCAATGAAGAACCCAATAACCGAGACACTTAGTCTGAAATCCGTTGTGCAATGAAGACAGGTGACATATCTTTGAAATTTTGCCCATGTTTCAAAATCAAGAAGGAACTCGAAAAGTACTCTACATGTGAATTAAATATAACTCACAATCGGTTCCAATGGCCAAGGTGTGAGCTAAAATGGATACGATTTAGTCAGTCAAATTCAGTGGCATCAGAGGCATTAAATCTGTGCTTTTGCTAAAACTTTCCCAAGTGACATACCTTCATAAAACGAAGTATAACTTTCAATGTAAAAAGAATTTTGAAATACTTTCTACATAAAAATTTTAACCCATTCAAAGATCTTTCAAATGGCTATGGTTTGGCCAAAAATGGACGTCATTCGGGGTAATTAAAATCAATAAACATAGTGGTTACTGATGACAAATCCAAGAAGATAGTCCGCAGTGACATACCCTCTCATTTTGAAACATAACTTCATTTTTGTAAAGAATTCCAACAGTGAGTACAAACAAAAAGTTTACTAAGCTCATGTATCTTTCAAACGGTGGTATTTTGAGGTCAATCAAACACCATTTGACTATTCAAAAGCCGCATTCAAGAACACACATATTCATGGAATTTCATGGTTTCATTTAATAGGTGTCAAGGCTGCCTTCCATAACCATCATTTCATAATGAAGAACGTGATAACATTCATTCTCTCACAATGTTAACACACATAACATGAATATCTTACACAATCTAAGGATCACAACTCCGTTCTTACACTCATCATCATTATAGAACAAACGCCCCAATTTTCCATTGAAAAAGGCGTAAGGTCTTTCTACATTGCATTCACTTCTATTGCTCATTCATATGCCTAAGTTTCCATGCATTCTCATGACTACAATACAAGGGTAATGGATCCACTTACCTAGTTAACAATGGGGCCTCCTCAAACCTTTGCTTACAGCTCTCACCTGCCCAAGAATTGCTGCTCACAATGTCACCTCCAACTCATGTATCTCAGAGACACAGCCGGCATTGGCCCTCTTCATAGCAAGCGTTGGGCAACCGACACTGCGCAACCGACGTTGGGCAATCGATGCTGGGCTATTCCTCTTCAGAGCCGGTGCTGCCCACATACAATCGGCACTAGGCAACCGGCGCTAAACAACTCAATCGGCGCTGGGCAACCGACGCTAGCACATCTTCTCCTTCACAGCCGGTGCTGGACAACCCAACCTGCGCTGGGCAACCGATGTTGTCCAACCGGCGTTGGTTTCTCATTCCTACTTAGCCAACGCTGTAAAATCCAACTGGCGCTGGCCACAACTTCTATCCTCCTTGACCAGTCATGCATTCTAACTGGCCGGGTAGAGTTTGGGTAGTCACATGGTCGCATCACCTCAAAGAAAATGCCCGGTAGCCCGTAGAAAGAGGGCTTGGGAAGTACGGTAAAAGCGACCGCAGTAGGAGGATCCCCAGCTACAGCCAAGGCCTCAAGCTCCTAGATTCAAGGGCAACTTTAGGCTGCCCTGATACCTCAACAATAGCTCTCTCACTCAGATCCCCTACCGTGACAACTGTGGGCTCAACTCTCTCCCTCTGTAAACTCTACAGCCTCAACAGGGGCAAGGCTTGCCTCCTCACCTGGAGCTACTACCTCAGTATCAGGTTACACCATGGTAACCTCCTCTCCCAGGGCAACGACTTCTTCCTACTCCCCCTCTTCTCAATCTGCCATCTCCTCCTCAACAGGTCCAACTACTCTTCCCTCTTCTTCTTCGCCCTTATCATTCAAGGAAGCCACTTCAGCTACGAGCTCTTCCACAGGGCCCCCCTCTTCAACAGTCAGGAGAATCGCACTTGAGCCCTTGAGGTCAGCCCCTTGAAGGTGTCCCGGCTCTTTGATTTTTTCTGTTACCATGTCACCTGTAGCGACTTCCTACTGATCAGGTATCCCCTCTCCAATCCCAGGAGCATCAGCCTCCTCTATGACCACAATCGCTACAGGGGTAGGCACAACAATGTCCTAGACTTCAGATGCCTTCTCCACCTCAACCACCTCATCAAGGTTAGCACCACCAACCCCATTGATCTCCATCGAGACTGGGCCCTCCCCTTCAGCCATGGATGTCACTTCTCGGTCCAAAGCAATTTCGATAGGGGCAGTGGGATCTGAGGCACCAGCCTGAGCCTCTGAAGGGCCAAAAGAGGGTTCAGGTGAATGACCAGGCGATTCCTCAAGTGCAGAAGGTGATGCAGAAATGTTAGGAGTCATGTATGACTCCGAAGAAGCAGCAGACGGAGGGCCATCCTTCGACCCCTGAGCCGCTCGACGCTTGGGCCTCTTACTCTTCGAAGCCCGATAGGCAGGTGTACGAGAGACAGCCGGGGCAGCCTGCTTACTCTTCTTCCCCTTTTCTTGAGAGGCTACGGCTTCTTTAGAAGCGCCTCCTTTAGAAGAGCTAGCAGCAAGCTTGTTGTGAGGACCACTCCCTATTAGCTCGTTCAAATCTTAGACCGGGCACCCTTCGTGCCTCACAACTTTGCAGCTCTCCTTCCATTTGAAAATAGCAGAGAGATTGTAAAAAATACTCTCTATCTTCTTCTCCATGTTAAGGAACCCAGGCAAAGACCTGTCCATGACAATTTGACGAGGCCGCTCAAGAGTGCGCCAGTCTCAAGGAAAGCCAAGGGTGAATATCTCCCCCAGCGATGGAGTCCTTTCCATCTTCCTCTGCCTTGTCTCCTTGCTCCAGCAAGAATTCTTCCCTTTCCTGGGGTGGCCGACATCCCAATACCCTTTACTGGTGATTCGCCACTAGAGTTCTAGGGCTTCAATCGCTCGCACTCTTTTATCAAAATATGGTAGCACATATTTATTGACCTCTGTGAACTCTAAACATGTGGCCCAAGCTGTGCTAATGTTCCTCGATAGACAAATCTCCCGGTGGGTTCCCAAATCGTCTTTCTTTCAGCGGGCAGCCTTGTTGTGCGCTTCTCAAAGAATATAGAGATTGGGTAGCCTTGATCAAGCTCATGCTGCCGAGCAAATACGTGAAGGAAATACCCCTCGAGTTTCGCATTGTGAACAATACGATAAGGAAGAATCCCGCCCCTGACACTCAGCATATACATCAACTCCTTATGAGTGGTAGGAGCGCCCTCCAGGCTCTTTCCCAACTCGTCAGCAAAGGTACGATCTGTGAGATTCCCTATCGGGAAGGCAGGCCACCTCATGTGGAGGTGGTCATTGTAGAACAAGTTGCAGGTGTTGCCAGGAGGATGAAAGATCGCTTTCTGTCCGGCAATCCTCAGCAGAAAAGGGCATATTGTTTCCTCCAATTCTTCGGTCTGGAGGTAGGTGCCTGGCAATTAAGCCTCAAGCCAGCCATATACGTAATGGACGGGGAAAGATGTCATGAAGTTCCCTAGGAAGGCTTCACCATCCACAATGTCATTCTTCCCTTCGTCGCCTTGATAAACCTTTCCCTTAGACACGACTCCTAGGCTTTAGTAAATGCTGCAAAGGACTAGAGCTTTCATGCAGCCCGACAGAGGACCATTTCATGCCAGGGGTTTTCATAATCCTCTTGCCTATAGTCGGCAAGGCCCCATTTGAGGTTATATTTCGGTGCAAGCAATGCAAGAGGCCTACTTCTTCTTCTACACTCACATTGCCATCGTTATTTTCTCTTGCCCCAAACCGGATGGGGTCACTAACAAAGGTGATACTTAAAGGCCATCGGGGTTCACATAAAGTCTCGGTGAGCAAGATTGGCTCACCCCTCATGAAGTTTTTGTCGGTGAATTCACCAGTGCTAATTTCCCCTGCTCGTGGGAGGCTCTTCACATCTGTGATAGCGTTAGAGGGGTTGGCCATCAAGTTAAGACGAGTCTCGTGTGAGGGTTGTCACCGTCTCATGACAAAAGAAGGCTAGCGTCATCTTGCGGCCAAAGGCAAGATTATCGCTGCCTCATAACCAAGGATGGGATTACCGCTGCCTACCCACTAAGATGGTTGTTTACGATGAAAATCTGACAGATCTTCCAATGAAGATCTCTCGAATTTTAACACCTTAAACTAATTAAAAATATGTAAATAAAGTGGTAGAGAAAGTGGGACCGATCGAATTCAGATCTAAGGTCAAAATTGCCCCAAAACAAGCAGATCTACTCTCAAATCTGTTGCAGAGCCAGCATGATCTAGAGCATTAAAATACGATTTTTAAGAAAAGCTAACAGATTAAAAATAAATAAAAGAAGTAAAGCAATAAAAAGAAGAAGAAAGAGATCTCTGGTGTAAATGGTTAGATCGAGGATTGTTGCGCCCTAATTCTGGTTTTGATCTAGGGTTTTTGTGCCCTAAGTCTAGGGTTTCTCAGTCTTGGGGTTTAGGACTTCAGGAGGCTAGGGTTTCTATCTTCTCTAAGGTTTTCAATCTAGAGATATTTCTAAAGCTGTCGATATTTCTCGGAGTTAGGAGGAGAACTTCCTTAGTTTTCTAAGAGTTTTGTGATCTCCAGAGGATGAATATGAATTCTGAGATTTTTTCTAATTTTTGTTATATTTCCTAAATTGCATGGAATTTTCTGAGGGATTTTCTTTTTTTGGGAAATTTTCCTAATTTCGATAATATATAAGGGTTTTTTTTTTTTGGTCTCTTTTCCTCTCTCCTTTTGGGTTAGGGAGAGGGGGTAATTACAAGATTCAATTGGTGATTTTTCTTAAATGTTTTGGAGCCTTTTAGGAATTTTTTGGATTTATCTTAAAGTTTTAGCCTTATCTAATTAAATAAAACGCATTTACTATGTCATCAGATGTGCTGACTGCATCATCAGCCCACGTCTAGGCTTGTCGGGCCCGTTACAGCCCGGTCCGCGACTCGACAGCTGAGTCTCACAGGGACTAACTTGTTATTTGTTATATCATTTTATCTGTAGGTCCGATTCAGGCGATTCTTAGATCGTTGGAAAGCTCTTGGGCCCTACTTCAAATTGGGATAAGATTTGGGTAGTATTGGGGTAATTAAATTGGATCTACTAGGATAATATGGTCCTAAGGGTTCAGAAAACTATAGAATTTGCCAGATTTAAAATGGGGTGTCTACAGTTGCCCCTCTTTGGCACTCCCTATCCTTCGAGGGAGAGGTGAGTGAAAAATAAGTAGACACTTTGGCGTTCCTTGTCCTTCGAGGGGAAGGTGAACGTCAAAGATAAAGCAAATATCTTATTCTTAAGGTCACGTGGTCAAGGGGCACACCAACTATCCCTCCAAGTGATTACACTCACAGAACTCACCCACTTAAGGCATTTTTCATCCTATTGGCATGAGATGTCGGTGAGTACACAAGCTTAAAACTCAAGTTGGATTTTCTAGCCATGCCACTTCAAGGGTTATTATAGTTTGAATTTTTAACCCTAGCATTTTCTTTGATCTCCTTAGGGTTTCCTAAGGGTGTCTATAGGAAAAGGACTTCTACAGGTAGAGACTTGTCAGGCCGAATCTGAAGTGAGAGACGAGGCAGCAACGCGGCAGTCATCATGTACGAGTGTCCAAGCTCCTTTATTTTTTTAAGACGTTTTAGAATTTTTGAAAGTAGGGGGAGATTTGAAATAGAGCCTGGAGAATGGACAGGTTTCTATTTTAACAAAGAAATTAAAGTTTTTGGAAAACACAAGACATATCGTGAAAATTTTGAAAAGAGAAAGATATTTAAAAAAATAAGGTTGGTTAACAGTTTTAACTCCTGCAACCATAGAGCCCTCTAAGAAGTTTAGCATCATGTAGTGATAGACCATACACCCGACCCTTTTACGTCAATACAGGGATAGATGGAATCCATTGAACAGAGTGGTAGTGCCCTGAATACACCCGACCTTGTTGAGTCATACGAGGCTGGACGATACCTAGCTTGGCTCTTTTATGTTGCCTGAGTTTGATGTTTTTCCATCGAATAGGGTGGCTGTGCCCTGGATACACCTGACCTTTCACGTCATATGGGGATAGACAGTACCTGCCTCGGCTCTTTTACGTCACACGAGTTTGACATTGTTTCTTTGAATTAGGGTGGTTGTGCCCTGGATACACCCTATCTTTCACGCCATACGGGACTAAACGATACCTGTCTGAGCTCTTTTATGTCGCACGAATTTTACATTTTCACATTGAACAGGGTGGTTGTGCCCTGGATACACCCTACCTTTCATGTCATACGGGGATAGACGGTACCTGCCTCGACTTTTTTACGTCATACGAGATTGACATTTTTCCCTTGAAATAGGGTGGTTGTTCCTTGGATACACCCGACCTTTCACGTCATACAGGGCTAGACGATATCTATCTCGGCTCTTTTACGTCACACGAGTTTGACTTTTTTCTATTGAACAGGTTGGTTGTGCCGTGGATACACCCTACCTTCATGTCATACGGGGCTAAACGATACATGTCTTGGCTCTTTTACGTCTCACGAGTTTGGCTAATGAGGTCCACACAAAAAGCCTCAACAATCAGAATCCCAAATAGTCCCTTGAGAATGCGGACTTCTACAAGATCCCTCAAAGTCTCTTTTCCCCTTAAAGTCTCCATGGATAGACATGTATATTGCATCTAGACGTCTGAGCATCCTTTCCAAATGTTGTCCCTCTCGCTTCTCTCGAAGCACAACATTCGGCAGGGCAAACTGTTTGAAGACATTTTTCAGCACCTTGATCCCTGATGAGCAATAAGGGAGAAGCCGGTCAATAAAGCCTGACAAACAATGGAAATTTTGACAGTCTCAGAATGGCCCCAAAACTGGTTAAGATCTTCATAAGGACTCCAAAAATTCTCCTGACAAGTTTCATCATAATCCGACATGTCTAAGGTAGTGCAGACTGAGAAACAGTTCCAGCAAAATCAACCTCTAGCACCCTGAAACGGGCCCCTATAACTGGAATCCTACTTTCGATGCGTCAAAAAACTGTGGGACCATCGTCATTAGATAAGGCATGATCGAAAACCCTATTCTCGAGCACTCCAAGACAAAGCAATGGGTAAAAGACCAAAACAGGAGGAGCCGCACACTATTCTCACGCGGCCACCTAGCAACTAAAGCACCATTAAAGGGACAGTCACGAACAGTGACTTACGACGCTCATATCTCACTCGTCTGAGGTTGGATCATACTCAAATTTTGTGAGCATCTTCATCTCGTCAAGACCAGCATTTTGATATGTGGCACGCTCTACGATGACACTTGAGCATGGAGAAAAGCTAGAGAGAATTCGTTGATCCACAAAGAAAGTAGTAGGAAAATCAACAGTGACTCGCCTCGCTTGAGCGGCCAAATCACACTGTTCACGACCTCGATCGATGTGAAATCAGTTCCATCGATGAGTAAGGTCCGTGGCTATCACTGGTTCGAACCCCACGCATGATAGATGGCCAGATTTCGCACACGAAGACGATGAAGTGACTGCAAATTTCGGCGCAAGAATTGCAAATTCTAGCCAAAATTCCAAAGCTGTGAAATCTTCGTCCAGGCACAAAATCGAGCTGCGTTTGTTGCCACACAACCGTGACGACATGCTCAGTGTGATCCATCAAAGAAATCATAGAAAAAAAATCAAGAAACAAGCACACTATCGATCCGAAGTTTGTAAGATTCATCCAAATTTCAAGTCACATGATCGTGGCTTAAAAACACGATCCATGGCTCGAAGTTGGTATCAAATCGATCAACATACCGAGTCATACAAGAAAACAATCATCTTTCGGACAAACGGGCACCAGAGCAACCCCGGATCATTCATGAAAGATCATGTACGTTCTAGGGCAGCAGCAGGGACTGTTCCAAAATTTCCACAATTGTTAGGAAGGGTCAAATTCGTCATTTTGCACCTTATTTTCTTATTTTATTTAATTCAATTAAATCTTAATTTTAGCAATTAGATTTAATTTTTATCAATCCACCCATGTTTGGGTAAACTCTATAGATGTCACATACTCTCATTGTATAAGGACTGAACTTTGCTCAATAAAAGCTCCATCTTTTCTCATTGTTGGGTCATAGCTTGAGAGAGAGAGGAATGAGAGAGAAACCTTTGGGACAGTACCCCTCGATTTAAGGTAAATCTATTTCTCTCTCTTCTATTATTCTCTCTCTTCTTCTCTTTCTTCTTCTTCATCTAGCTTTCCTCAAAGGCTATGAGCGACAGTGGTAGTGTCGCTCATGCATCTTTTTCTTTCTCCTGTGGTTTCACAAGTCGTGCATGGTGATGGCAGCGCCATGTTGAGCTTCTTTCTCTCTCTCTTCGTTCATCTCTGTCTCTCAGCGAGGAGTGCAAATGGCGGTGCCTATTGCCGCCAGCAGGGGTCTCACCCTGTTGCGCGCCTATCGTAGACAGCGATGCCTATCACTGCCTGCGAAGGGTCGCGGCAATACCCCTCGCCAGCTAGTAGCTTCTTTTGTACACTCGGTGCTTATCGTCGTGCACAGGCTTCTTTCGCGTGCTCGTTGCCTATCGCAGTCCGCGAGCTACCTTCGTGTGTTCTGCCCCTATCGTTGTCCATGAGCTTCCTTTGTGCGCTCGATGCCTATCGTCGTGCTCACGCTTCTTTTGCGCGCTTGGTGCCTATCGCCATTCGCAAGCTTCCATCGTGCGCTCAACACCAATAGCCATCTGCGAGCTTCCTCCATGCGCTCGGTGCCTGTCACCGTCTGCAAGCTTCTCTTGCATCCCACGCCTATCGTCATGTGCTTCAGAAGGGACTATTGTCACACGCATTACAAAAGGCTATCGTCACGTGCTTCACAAGGAGCTATCACCGCCAGCGAGGGGATGTGTTGCCTCCCTGTGTTGCCAACGATGTTACCTAGCGCCATTTGCAGTTCACCGCTTACCCTCTGACCGTGAGCAACAATGTCCAGCGCCATCCAAGGGCCGCGACACTATTACTCCACAACTGAGGGTGGCGATGTCTAACGCCGTTGAGACCCCATCTCTTTGCCATCTCGCGCCTTTTCTTTATTCTCATCTCTTCTCACTTGAAGCTCATCTCTTTGCCATGGCAGTCTGGATGTCGAGCAGTATTGCTGTCGTGCTGGTCCTATGTACCATTCATGTCTTGCTGTCGCACCAGATTAGGACAGTCACATTGACCTTGGTTTCGAGTGCCTAAGTACCATGTCCGACTTCCTACCACTCTGAGTCGGTCACTGGTCCAGCTATCATGCTAGTCTCGTCCCTTCATCAAGTCCTCTTCTCTTTTATCTCTTTGTTCAAGCTCTATTCTTCATCACCCTAACTTCTCACGAATGTGCATTTCCTTAAGACAAGGGTGGGTCCTTCAGCCCACTTGTCTTGCAAGTTAACCATGATAGTGTTGTGCAGAAAATAAGGAGAATGCAGGTCAAGAGAGGCAATTCCGAATCAGCTAAAGCAGCTGGGGGGCTTTCCGTCATGATCTAAGACGACACCTACGCTAGTCAGCCTGAGTAAGTCATGGACCGAGGTGAGGTTGGTCTCCACCTCACATTCAAATCCTCTCCCACCAGTTGAACGCCTGCCATTGTTTTGTGAACGAGGTTCCGGAGAGAGCAATCCCAAGTCCCGAGTCTTCCGAACCCGAGACACATGACACCCGATCACCTAGATCCTAGGAGGCAAGATTGAGGCACCTAACCAGCAGCCTCCATGATTGGGGACTGGTTCAGTGAAGCCATACCATGATAACGTAAAACCTACCCGTTTTGAGGTAATTTGGGCGTATAACCCTCTTAGGTGGTCTGATTGACCCCAGATTTGGTCCTTGAGGGTTTTTTGATGTTCTAAATACAACGGCAGTGATTTGGTACTGTTATGAAGCCACTAGTGCAGAGCTACAGTTGTAAGTTCATTTCTTGGCATGATAATACTCTTCCCAGGTTATCTAGTTTGAGGCTTATTTCACAACACAACTTTGGTTTGGTAGTGTCTTGAGTACTAGTAGGATCGAGTTGTCACTGACTCTCTCGTTATTCGTGTGAGGGATGTAAGTGCATCAAAAATGACGTACAACAACTTGCCCCGATGGATGTTGCCCTTCGAGAGAAGCGTTGAGTGCAACATTCAGAATGGAAATTTTGTCGTCGAAGTTCATCTTTTGAATTCCTCACTGAACGTGTTTATTGTTGTTTCTTCTTGATCACGGCATCAGCGTAATCCTTGAGGGGGAGACCTTACCGAGCTTTTCCCTGAGGGGTGACCAAAGTGGTCTGGAGCTTTGCTTAGGGGCGTTTTCCTAATTTTGCTGGAGTCTGTTTTCTAAGAGAGCATGTTGATAGCCTACCTCATTGAGGACTTACCATTCCATGTCAGCAGTGCCCCTAATGGCTCAACTAGTGGGTGCCTTTGGTGGGCGTTTGATCCCAATCTAGCTGGTAAGTAAAGAAATTTTTTTTAGCCCTGAGGCCGGTGGTGTTTGTTTTGACGCTGGGGCTGGAGAGTTTGATGTTGGTGATGGGGCTAGAGAGTGTGGTGTTGGCCCTGGGGATGGAGAGTTTGAGGCTGGCATTGGGACCAGAGGGTGTGATGTTGGTGCTGGGGTCGGTGATTTGTTTTGGCACTGAGGCTGGGGATTTGAAGTAGGCGTTGGGGCCAGAGATTTGTTTTGTTGGCGCTTCGGCCGAAGATTTGTTTTAGCACTGGGTCCGGAGGATTTGGGGCTGGCGCTGGGGCCAAGGATTTGAAGTCGGCGTTGGGGCTGGAGATTTGTTTTGTTGGCACTTGGGCTAGAGATTTGTTTTAGCGCTGGGGCCAGAGACTTGTTTTGGCGCTGAGGCCAGAGAGTTGATTTGGCACTGGGGCTGGAGACTTTGAGGCTGGCGCTGGGGCCAGAGATTTGTTTTGGCACTGAGGCCGGAGAGTTCTGTTGGCGCTAGGGCCGGAGAGTTGATTTGGCGCTGGGGTCGGTGATTTTGGGGCTGGTGCTGGGGCCAGAGATTTTAAGGCTGGCACTGGGGCTAGAGATTTTGAGGTTGGCGCTGGGGCCAGAGATTTGTTTTGGTTCTGAGGCTAAAGAGTGTGATGTTAGCGTTGGTGTTGGAGATTTTGCGGCTGGCGCTAGGGCCAGAGATTTGTTTTTGTTTGGTTCATGTGCCGTTTCAGGTTTTCACTTAAACCGGGTAGAAGTGGTGCCATCAGGGTGGTTTTCACCAAGTCCTTTTGTTGAGGCATTTTTACCCATGACTTCGAGGTCACGTCCGCCTTTTTTCATTTCCATTTTTACGCATGACAATTTTTGCTCTCTGTTTCTAATACATCTCATCTGCCCAAAGTCAACCATGTAGCTCAGTCATAAGATTGCTACATACCGCCATATCTTCAACTTCAATAATACCTAAATTAAACTCTTTCTCACCTAAACTTTGAATCCTCACCAAAATTTCCTCCACTTTCCTCTTATAATTCATATTATTTTCCTTCCTCCAATCTACGAATTTTTCTTCACACCTTGCACCTTTTAGCAACCACATAACTTGATCGACCTTGAAAATTATTCTTATTCCAAACCTCTCTAACCTACTTAGTCGTAGCATGCTCCTGTGTCCAAGCCATCTCAAATTTGAAATAACCTCTACCCCTATATATAATCTCACTCTCCCAAATTAATGGGATATGATCCGAACACGTTTTGGGTAGGGCTCTGGCTAAGCTAAGAGGGAACAATTCAACTCATTCCAAATTTATCAGGAAATGATCAAACCTAGTCATAATTGGGTTTTCAACACAATTATTTGACCAAGTAAAATTTTCTCCATCTGAAGGAATATCCAAAAGCTTAGAATAAAAAATAAAATCAGAAAAAGACCTCATACCAACATCTAACCGATAACCCACACTAGATTTAGTAGGTAGTTGAATAACATTAAAGTCCCCCCCAATACACCACGGCCCAACCCTATAAAGTTCATCCCATGGCTCCATTATGCTACAATCCTCATTTGGGCCGTACACATTTAAAATAAGAAAGAGAAAACCGGAAGAAACATTTAAAAATGCACAAGAAACAGTCCAAGTATCCACTACAGACCAACCACAAACCAAAACAGATGGATCCCATACAGTCCACATACCCCCTGATAAACCAACCAAGTTTTTAACACAAAACTTAACATGTCTATTGTCCCATATGTTCCTAGTATTTAATAAACCAGTACTAAAGGCCTTAGTTTCTTGTATCAAAATAAAATCAGGTCTTTCTCTTTTTACCAAAGAAGAGAGCTCTAATTTACATTTTTTATTACAAAAACCTCTAGTGTTCCAAGATAGGATTTTAAACATATTAAACAAGGGAAGAAGGTCCACGTCTAATATTGTTCCTACCAGCAGACACAGACTTAGCTCCGCCCTGAGACAACTTAATCAAACGTTCTTTCATTGCACCTTTTGAAGACAAGCCATGGCTCTTTTCAACAACCTCCACTTTTTTTCCACTTGCTTTCATCGCCTTTTTTTATCTTTTGCCATTTGGGATCTGCATACCTCAACCTCAATAATAATACCCTAGATATACTCCTGTTGGACACACATAGCTTCCACCATCTGATGAATCTTCTCCTTATTCTCAAACTTATCAATCTCTTCCATCGTAATCATTTGTCACAGCCCCGCCTCCTGCCCCCTTGCCGTACTTTCCGGAGGGCAACAGGGTGTGGGACCGCGACCAAAGGTAGCGAATGCCACTCATGTGGGAGTGTGCTCAACACTTTTGAAAAGAGGGAATCAAAGCAAACCACAAAAGAAAACAAAACTCCAAACACAACTAACTAAAGCTGGGCAACTAAAACCAAAATATATACAAGGGCTCCAAAATTATTACAAATATGTCTATGGCACTAAAGTCCCAACAACAGATGCATAATTTCACAACAAAACTACTATATGGCCAAACTGCCATCTAAAACCTACAATAAAAAAGAAACTTCCCTACCAAGTTCGGGGCTCCAACAGACAGCCGTGACCACCCAACCGTCTACACTCAAACCGCAAGTTATCACTCTACATTGAAGAAAGTAAAAGAGATGAGCTATGAAACCCAGTAAGTAGATCAAAGTGCCATGCATTCCTGCCTATACACAGTTATTCATAATCGTCCCCAAAATTCATGCAGGTTTTACAATATGGAGTCATGCATCACAGTTCAATGTATCGTTAGAAATTTCTTTTATGGTGGAGCAAGCACTAATCAAATATGAGATATCAGATGAGCTAATAGTTTATCAAATCTTTCCATTGAAATAATAGATCAATAATTCAAGCAAATATATGATAACTGCAGGCAATCCTAATATCACATATTCTCGAAGTAAAAACCCTATCAATCAGGCTAACCCAAATCCCATTGTTTATGATTTCTACCCTTACTTTGGAGGAAAGATAATGACAAATGGATGACCCATCTCATAATATCTTCACACTCACACGCACAATCCCCAGCGCGCTTTGGAGGGCGTTACACCACCATTGGTTAACCCAATGCATAGTGCCACTTATACATATATTGGGGGGCACGATCCTCCAATATGACTTACATCCTAACCCCCTTCCTATCATCGAGAGTCAGGGAAAGATCTCAATTGCTGGCATAACTTTCTTATCATATCATATCACATTATTATCATACCATACCATACTATCAATGGATAACCCATTAGTGCTTCATATCACATCTGTAGCATGTCTTATTATAACCATGCACATTCAGCATTTCATAGGCAAGTCTTATTACACATTCATCATTTCATAGCCATGTCTTATTACAACCATGAACATTCAATATTTCATAGGCAAGTCTTATTACATATTCATCATTTCATAGGCATGTCTTCTGACAACCATGCACATTCAATATTTCATAGGCAAGTCTTATTACACATTCATCATTTCATAGGTATGTCTTATTACAACAATGCAAATTCAATATTTCATAAGCATTCACTATTTCATAACAGAGCCAAAATTTTAGTGTGATAGTCTCACCGAAAAAATGGCCATAACTTTCAAACCATAGGAAATTTCATCATGGCTTCAAAACCATTTTGAAAATAGACTCGTTCATATTTCATTTAGAAGTAGTTTGGTCTCATTCTGAGACATTTTGGTCAGTAAACAATGCTACACGAAACATGTGATAGTTCTAGAAAATTCAGCAGAAAATCTAGTGTAGTATCCTTGTAGAAAAACAAACCTACCATTCGAATCACAAAGAATTTGGTCATGTTTCCAAGACCATTTTCAAAATTGATTAATACATCTTTCATTTAGAAGTTGTTTAAGCTCATTCTGACATATTTTGGTCAGTAAACAATCTTACACAAAAATATGTAATAGTTCTGAAAAAGTCATACCTTCACAACAGTGACATCTTCATAGAAAAAGGGACATAATTTCCAAACCACAAGGAATTTCGTTTTATTTCAGGACCATGTTTAAAGTAGAATCACTCATCTTTCATTCAAAAGTAGCTTGAGCTCATTCTGACATGATTTGGTCAGTCAACCGTTCAATACAAAAACATGTACCTTTCATAATTCTAGCATGTTCTAGCAAATGGCTTATAACTTTCCAATCAAAATAAATATTGATATGGGGTCTTTCCCTCTTAAAATAAACTCACTTGCCCACAAAATTTTATAATCAACTGAAATAATTTCAGTGCCCAAACAATTAGTCAAAGGGGAGTCACAATCCTAGAAAAATAAAGTGCATACTTAACAAAATTTTGAAAGCCTTTTTCCCCATTCACATCCATATCCCTGCTCAATTTTCATGATTTAACAAATAAGTTGAATATACATCAAACAAGGCATAAAACATGGGATCTTAGATCCACTTACCTGCACCAAAAGACTCTAAGTTCTCTCCCCACACAAGCCAAGCTTCCAAGAAAGGTTACAAGCTCGGGGTTCTAAGTGTTAGAAAAGGGAGGTCGTGGGTGGAAAGAGAGAAATATTCTTGAGAGGGGTGTGAAGGGAGATGCAAATAAGCAAAGAGGGGGTTGCAACATGCCAGGGGCACACAAGTGGCATACAGTGGCTAGCATGTGGCATACAAGTGGCACACATGTGCCATATGGCACTCATGAAAGAGCAAGCATAGAAGTTCCCTAGACTGCCCTATACATTCACTCTCAGCAGTGTTGCGCACGGCGGTGACGCGTACGGCGATGACGTGTACGATGGTGTCGCGCACGGCGGTGACGCGCACGGTGGATTCCTCTTCATGCACGACGGCTTCCTCCTTCGTAGCAATGCTCATGGCAATAACACGCAAGGCGGTGACGCACACGGCGGTGATGTGCACGACAGTGACTCGTATGACGGTGTCGCTTAGGGTGGTGACGCGCACGGTAACATCCTCGTCACGCATGGCGGCTTCCTCATCATGCACGATGGTGTCCTCATCACGCACGGTGGCTTCCTCGTCATGCACCGTGGCTTCCTTCGTCATGCATTGCGGCTTCCTTCGTCACGCCCAACGGCTTCCTCGTCCCGCATGGCGGCTTCCTTCATCATGCACGATGGGTCCGTATATCATCTGTAGCAGCTGTGCGTCAACAACATCTCCTTCATCTGTCTCCTGAAACCTTGACGGTTCACCTTCCTCAAAGATTGCAATAGGAAGAAGCCCATCTGTAAATTCCTTAATCCCTAGACTAGAAACATTCACATTCTCAACATCAATTTTAATCACCTGCTCGTGGCCAATCACTACCATCACTTAACTCGGGTGGCTTTGGAAGGAAGCCACTACTGCTTTCCTATAAGGCATAAACCTCTTCATCTCTCCACACTCTTTGTTTACTATGCACCATTCTCTGGCTCGGTATACCCTTAATAATATTACAAACCAGAGTACCATGGCCTGAAACCACTATATCCTCCTGAGCCTCTAGCCATAAATCGTTGTTTCAGTTATCATGTCTTCATCTTCTCTATACATTTTTGTCGCCACCTGTCCCAACTCATCCTTCCTGAGAGATTTCAAAATCTCAGCGGCCTTTTCCTTTAACTAACCACTGACCAAAAGACCAATTTGCCCACTCCTCTTTGATTCACTAATCTTAGTCGATGCTCTCATATCCCTGCTAAAAGCCCTTGATCATCCGTATCAAAACAACATACACCCCTTCTGATTTACATAATTCATATTCTCATCCTGTTCCCTCCGATTATTCTCATCAATTGATAAACGTTCTGTTTTTTCTTTCACACGCCACTCCAATTTGTACCCATATCATTCATTTGAATTTTATCTCGATACATCCATGTGCGTTTGTGATACAATCGGATCGTCTCCCTTTTCTCTCAATGGAAGCTTTCTCTGCACCTTTAATGGCCAATATGTATTCTGCCCTTTATAAGTATTTCCAATCTCGCTGTGCTAGCCATTTTTAATATAAACTAATGTTACCATACATGTGACCTCATCCACATATAAATTATATGTGACCCTTGCTCACAACAGTCTGATCTAAGTAGAGTTGGCTCTTGATGGACAGATCTTAATCCTATAGCTTAAAGTGTTTTATTTTTATTTTATATTTTATAAATTATTTGCAGCGAAATTTGGGCATGCATAAACTAACAGGGACACACAATGATAAAAATAATACATAATATTTTTGTGATAAAAATTACTAAAATACCCATGAAACTTCCGTCAGAAATAACTTTTTTTTTTTTTGTTTGTGTGCTAGGTGCATCTTAATATGAAATGGGCACAAATTCACTTATAAATATTTTATCGAGAAAAGATAAAAAATCAAACAATATTTTGGCCTGAAATGGTTACATGAGCTATCTCAGTCTGTCTATTCAAATCGAACCACCGAGAACTGGGATCCAATAGATTACACGTCGTTAGAGTTAGGGCTAAGAATGGATCGGATCAGGTCCGAATCTGGAAAGTATACGGGATCCGAATATGGATCCAAACCTAATCAGATCTAGAATTTCAGATTGAAATCTGCATCTGAAAAATATACATGGGATTTAGATTCGGATTTGAACCCTATCATATAAAAAAAAACTAATTTATATATTATTTTATATTTATAAAAATAATATATAACAAAAAACTATATAATATGTGTGTGTGTATATATATATATATATATATATGGAAAATTCTTCCCAACACCTATAGCAGAAAATGAATAGTGATTTCGCCTACCCTCATCACTGTCCAAAGTTCATCGCATGATTACCATTTTTCGATAGTGTTTTATTTTTCATTTTTTTCTAAAAATAAGAATGATCTGAAATTTGGAGCTTGTGTATATCTTAGTGATGCGCACTTAATAAAAATATATACAAAATAATTTGCATTAAAATGATCAAAATACCCCCGAAACTTTTTGGGGGAATTTTGGTCAATTTATGTCATGTAAAATATTTTTTTGATATTTTTTTGTAGATTCTCTTATTTTTTATGAACACATGCTCCAATTTCTGATCATTCCGATTAGTAGAAAAACAATGAAAAATGAAACATTACCGGACAATCGTGATCGTGAGATGAACTTTGGATGGTGAAGAAGGTAGACGAAATCACTGTTCATTTCGCCTATTGGCATTTTGTAGTATCTTCATATATATATCTATAGTTTTTTTTTATTTTTATTTTTATTTTTTTTATTTTAAAAATTGGGTTGGATCTAGATCAGGTCCACTTGTACTCATATTTCGATTAAAATTACTATTTGGATCCAGATCCAATCGGTTGGATCGGTTGAACCCAAATCTTAAATTTATCGGCGGATGCTGATAGCGTCTAAAATTCGAGTTTTGGAACAAAACGGGGACACGTGCAAAGCTTTCCCCGGTACTCGGGAGTCAAGAGGCTACTATCCGAATCAGTTACTGCACCGTCATAGAAATGCAGTGTGAGCCGCATCGACTCTCTCTCTCTTCCACCGTCCAACCATTGGTTGGACTGCGAAGATGAATCTTTCGCAGGTATTTGCCCTAGGTTCCTTTATTGAAATTTGCCCGCCCTCTCTCCCTCCCAACTCCCAGCTCCTTTGAATGCCTGTTTGGTCCCTCTCTCTCTCTCTCTCTCTTCTTTCTAATGGAGACAATCTGCTCTTTGGACATCCAGTATTCTAAAGCAATTTCAACCCTCCTGGCATCTCCCTCTCCCCAAGCTCTTCAGGTCAGCCTTTTATTTATTCAATATTAATTTTGTCCGAAATAATCTACTAATGAAAATTAGTTCGGAAATTGTTGCTTCCTTGCCGTTACTGGAATACTGCTTTGAAATCTCACAACAGAACACTCATTGTACAATTTATATCAGTGAAGACGCTTTAGAAGCTGTTGGAGTTCTGGAATGAAAAGAAAATTAAGAAAAACTTCTTTGTGGCTAGCAAATTTCTTTTTCTCGAATAAGTCTTTCCATCTTTCATTGCCAACACAAATGAAAGGTTGCTTCATTGTTGTTAGCAAAATTATCTAATGGATTTAAAATGTATTGGTACTTATTGATTCTTGTTGTTTACTTATTTTGCATGTGTAACTCTTGCTTAACTTGATCAACTTTGGAACCACTAACTCTTGGTTATCAGCTTCATCAAAATAGCTGATAAGCTTGACCCAATATCTGAAAATATTGGTACATCTAATGGTCCCCGGCTGACAATATGTGTCTTCGAATTTTCTGTTGCATAGTTGATGAAGTCTCATCTTTGGCTACCAAGAAGATGAAAATGCGGTTCATGTTTTCCAATGTACAACTGAAGCTTCGCCTTTTGTCAATGGCAAACTTCAGCTCCTTGCATTTTGGAGGTGATTGATCCTCCAAGGAACATGGCTTACTTTGCTATCTTCTAATCACTTCCTAACAAAATTTCACATCTTTCTTGCTGTGATTTTCGGCATCTGTGGTTTATTTTTTTGGTAGTTCAGCGGTCGAACTTGAGATGTAGCAATGCTAAAGTCAACTGGTAACTAGTTAAGCTCAAGCCCGAGACCTAATCCTTGGTTTTGTTAATAATAACAAAGCTTTCCTTCCTTGATGGTCTTCAGAATGACATACTTTATTTAATGCTTTCCTCTAAACATCAAGTTCCACAATGTTCTCTTAATAACTATGGGCACCCATGCATACCAGAGTGCACAACCTGTTTGGTTACAACGTGATATGGACTATTTTGCACAAACTCAACTTGATGAATTCATAGAAACTCAACTCATGTTAAACTTTTTCATCTTTCAGGCAATATGCATAAATTATCTAGATCATCGATCGTACTGTGTAACTCTAGTTGATCCAATTAGTTCACTGGTAAGGATCCTCTTTATTATGTTCTAAATGTGAACTTGTGAGCTTCAATTGAATCCATGGTTCTTAAGTGGATTCATTCTCGTTGTTCGTATGAGTTGCCTACCCAGGGAAAATATGTGCCACATAGGATCCAGGATTGGCATATATGTACAAAACATCTTCAATAAAATATGTGGCACATGGGCCCTAGGATCAGTGGTCCACATGAATCCGCTTGCCATCTGGCATCACCTGCAAGTCCTCAACTAGGTTCCACTAGGATAACCACGTGATCTACCAAATCCCCTAAAGTAGTCAACTAGATTAACAAAAAATCAATTCCAGAAAAGTCCCTGATTACAAACATTCTATTATTTCCATAAATACTCTTTCTTTCAAGAGAAAATTTGCAATACCAAATTAAGATGGCTAACTTGAGAAAATAAAATATGCTTTATTTGTTTAGAAAATCTTTAAAACCCTTGGAAAAGCCCTTTAAGAAAGTGTGTTAGAAATCCTCAAATCAATCCGACATACCCATGACTGACACATCTCACATTCAAGGAGCTCATGCTTGGCCTATCAAAGATATCCTAGACCTAGAGGAACCATACTGTAGACACGTATCATCACGGACGAGTTTGGTCCAACCAATCTTCTATTGTGGGGGGTTACTCTCTCAGATCATGCCTTTCGATCCATCACTGTACCAAAGAAATTGCAGCTAGAAGTACATATGTTATGTAGGATGTTTGTCTTGGTTTCCTGGCCCTTGTCCTCACAGGCCACCATCTTATCACATAGAAGCAGTGTTTCGAAAAACGTTAGGCGGCGCCTAGGCAGCTGGGGGGGTCTAGGTTGCCCAGCTTCTAGGCGGGCGCCCAGAACCTGGGCAGCCCAGTAGAAAGAAAAATGTCTATATAGTTTAGCAGTATAAGCATAATTGTATAACTGTTAACATTCTCAAAAAAAATGTATAACTGCATAACACATACGAGTTAGGGATTTAGGGCACATCAAATGTATAATGTACAAGTTCACATAGCACACACTCCTCCATACTCCATAAGTCCATAGTCTGATAGTTCATTAAATCTAATATCAATGGGTGATACCTAGATCAATTTCACGTAACTTTGAGAAACCCTTTGATCCTATGGAAATCATAAAAAACTAGTTTTTTGGGGTTTGTCTCTCTCCAAAAAAGAGGCTTTAATGGAGTTTAGGTTTGAAATGAACCTAAAACCCATGATTTTGCCCCTTTAGCATTAAAAAAAAGACAAAAAAAATGCCCTCAATGAGGAGCATTTATGCCCCTTGGCTGGGCGCAGGCCTTCGGCAGCCACCAAGGGCTGGGCGTTGGGAGCCCCCCTAGGCGGGCGCTCGAGGACAACCCGCCTAATTTGGCCGCCTAGGCCTGGGCAAGGTGCTCAAGCCTTCTGGACTGCCTAGGCGGTTCAGAAGGCACTAGGCTGTCCGCTTTTTAAAACACTGCATAGAAGTGCCTTGGTTTCCCTTTGGTCGACAATCCATCTTTGAGCTAATCCAACTCGATGATGCATCCAGAGTCTATTGCTGGATTGTGTCCAGCTGAGGGTGAGTGTTCTACTGTAGCTGACCAATGCTTAGCTGCATGTCAAGATGGAAGTTATATAGCACTCTTAAGTCCTAGTCTTGAGTCTATTCAAAAGCAACACTCATGCCAAAACCACCCTTTTGATTCTCTCTAGAATCCATGGAGCCTGCTTTTATGGTCTATGTCTTCCATGGAGCCCAACGCTCCCACTCAAACTTGGGATCACATTTTTATTAATACCAAAATGCATGTTCACATAAAATATATGGGGAATACACAAGCTATGGATCACCAACCAACTTCTAAGGCCTTTAATGGCGTAAGTTCGAACAGAAGTGCAAATTGCACATTCTTTTGGCAAATTGCATATTCTGTTGGTGACATGTGCTGGAAACCACCCTGTTATCTAGTGAAATCTTTGAAGATGGGGGTGCCAACATAATTTGAACTTTTAGGACTAAATCACTCTGAATGATTTGAAAGGTGAGGGTGTTGAATTTTTATTAAATTGTCTTACTGGATGGGATTTATCAAAGTGTGGAACATGCGTCAAAGTCCGTCTGAAATAATTTGCTCAGTCAAAATAGCATGCGTATTCTTCATGTTAGTTGCTGGTATCGATGTTATCAACTTCACTTCCAAAGCATAACGGTTGAGTTTGTGACCATGGCTATCCAGTAGCATCATGGTTGGACTCTTTTGATGATAATTGACTTATTTTACTACTGGTTTGAAGATGTAAGAAATTGTGCATGTGTCGCAAGGTTTTGGGGATCACAATTTTGTAACAAAATTTGAAGAATCGAATAAATTCCTTTGGACAAAATGCGTGTTTGTGAAACTCTGGTGTCCGTAACATGAAGAAAGGACTTTCTATTAATAACTAAAAAGTGGAAATGGTTGGATATTTTAGAAAATTTATGAGAACAATTATAAAATGGAATAGCGGTTAAATAGCCATTCACTCATACGATTAAAGTTGTTTATGGTTCTCATTCATCTAAAAATGTAAACGTGAGTCACTCATCATTTGACTAATTGCATATATTTAAAAAAGAAGTTGCATTCATATATCATTAAAGAAACTAACCTGTCACAATCCAAAGTCTTCAATCCTTTTGACCTGAAGTGAAGTGAATATATGTAGGAGCATTTGTTTGTGTGGTGTGGTAAAGTAACATGAATGTAAGTTATTGTGTCCCTCAAGCATTGTACGGTTGGGGCCATGCCAATATGCATGCATCTTTTGTTTTGGTTGACTTGATGAATTATCTATTTTTGCTATTTATCAAAATAAAGTTATTATCCATATTTGTTACCATAAAAAAAGGTTATTATATTTTATTTGCATTTGAATTCCTACTTACTGATACACACTTTTGAGAACATTCATGCTTATTTTGCAACCATAGACAAAATTTTGCTTGCAAAAAATGTGTGTTACTTCTGCCTTAAATTTCTATTTTTCCCAGCATTGCTAATCAGCATGATTTTATGAATGAATAATATATTGAGTTCGTTTTCTAATGTAGGGGTATTTTGATCAACTCTTGGCGAAAAGGCAGTGTAGTGGAATCAAAATAAGGCAGTCCAATGATGTAGGAAAAGGTAATGTATCTTTTGCATTTTCACTTAATCGATTGCATTGGCACTCCATATTGGTTATAGTATCATGTTCTTGGGAACATTATTACTTTGATTATTGTTACAGGGATATTTGTTTATTTGTGGTGACATGTTCAGAATTCTACAGAAGTGTTTGTGGAATACAACATATTAAATGTTCAAATGAATTGGATCTTCTTAGTCAACTAGGATGATTTGATATAGAGTGAGGCCTTGGTTGATCTGATCTGGTTTCCTTGCTTGATTTGTCCAGTATTGCCCCTTTGAGCTTATGTAAGATAAGATTTTTCAATTCAATCTAGCTGATTGGTCAGAAACATTAGTGTAAAGCTGAAAAGTTTCATTTATACCCCGAACCAAATCTCTCACTCTGAAAAGAACCGAACCGGCTAGAGAAAGTAGGAAGTCTGAGATCTACAGTAGCACAAAACATTTCCATTTAGCACCATTAGTTGCAGTGCGATGAACCACCAGTAATCAACTAACCAGTAAGTTTATTCCCCCAGTAGTCAACTAGCCAGGAAGTTCATTCCCCTATTACATGCCATGGCACTTGTAACATTTGAATTTTCAGTGGAAATAAAATATTATCGAAAAATAGGATTGACAGGCAAGCAATAACACTGCCGTGTGTAGATTTCTGTGAACATATTTTGAGTCTCCTTAATTGCAAAGGTGGTCTGTGAAACTCCATAGTATGTTTGTGCTCCTTGAGAAGAAATGGAGCGGTAGCCTAGTTAGCATCTATTGTGTATAGGGAATCTGTTTGTTTGCATACTCAACCACTACACAACTTTGTTGGTTATGAACTTCCCTTGGAGAACCTTCAATATTTTTCGTTTTATTGTTTCTGGTGAAGGAAATATCATTCAACTATTATTGTTCTCTATTCAAACTAAATCTTTTGACGATTAACAAAGGAACCCCCGTATCTTATGGCCTGATCCAAGCTGGATAAATCTGATAACCCTGACTCATACCCTCTCCATAATATCTCACTTATCATAACCTTCATTCAGATCCACTCTATAACCTTTCTCTCATCATATAACACATTCCTCTACATAGTGCGATTAGAACATATCGTAAAACATATTCAATTATTCTAATCTTGAAACATATTCCCTATCATAAAATGTGACCACATCGAAGGCCCTCGAGCAGGGCCATCATTGTAATACCCTCCCTCCGCAACCCCCCCGTTCCCAAAACAAAGAAAACAGGGGGAGATGTACCAATTTTTGATGGTTCTAAAGTGATTAAAATGAAAAATTGAGTTCTTTTCGATTTTGAAGATTTTGATAAAATTACTGGATTCCTTGGCCGAAAGTTCGAGTTGATTTTGTGTTTTAGATTTCGGGGGAAGGTTTGGCAAGTTATTGAAAATTCCATAGGGCAAGAAGGTAAAAACCTAGAAATCATAGTTTCTTGCAATTTTGGATTTGATATTGACATCAAAATTTACTTATGTTGTTTGGATGTTATGTAGTTATCATGTACTTTAGGCTCTTTTGTATTTGGCATTTCGGCTATATGCGACAGTCTAGTTAGTTGCTGGATGCTAATAAATATTGAAGTGCTTGGTTGCTATAGTACATATTCCTTTGTGTTTTGTACTTTTATTTTAATGGACATGTTGGATCAATTTATTTTACATGTTAATTGCATAAGAGAAGAAACAAACGATGTCATTGGTACTCTTTATGAGTCTATTGGCGATTGAGACAATGTATTTGTTATAGATGTTAAAACACTTGTTATCTCATAAATCACATATTCATGTTATTCTATGCCTCTTATGGTTTTTATTAGTTTTCAAAATTATTGACCGCTTCGAAGTCATGCACCCAGAATGTGGTCGCCTTTAGCCACAGTGCATTCAAATCCTGCATTTGATAACATTGTTTTCTTTATTTCGTATTAAGTTAAATATTTGGAGAATGCAGTGTCTTCGGGCATATAGAGGCTACTTAACTGGAGAATAAGTGGAGGAAATGGTGACACATAATTTTGCATATTTGGAGTAATATTAGTTGAAACAGTAATATTGCAGTGTTGTTGGTTCAAATTGGGGTATTGCATTACCCATGAGCAAAAATTTACCTGCCTTGCTGCCAAGGCTGACTAGGAGGCTATCAGAACTACATGGGCCCTATTCAGATGCGTACTATGGGCCCGCCTAGGCGGACAGCCTAGGCTAGCTAGCTGGCCTGATGGAGCCCTTGGCCCTAAAAAGACCCTATCCAAGGGCACCAAGTATTTGATGCGAGGCACCATTCTCTCTCTCTCTCTCTCTCATCCACTCACACGCACACGGACCCATATGGTCTCTCTCTTTATAGAGAAAGAGAAGAAAGTGACCTCTAAGCATTTGAGCGAGGTCTGTCTCTCTCTCTCTCAGCCTCTCTACATACAAATAAGAAGAAAAAGAAGACGGTCTCCTAGTGTTTAATGTAAGGCCCTTCTCTCTTTCTCTCTCTACGGGCCCATATGTTCTTTCTCTACGTATAAAAACAAAAAGATGACCTCCAAGTATTTGATGAGGCTTTGGTCTCTGACTCCAAGTGTTCTATTCGAAATCTCTCTCTCTCACACATATGGATCCATATGCTTTCTCTTCATCAATGTTTAAAACCAAAGGATTGAGGACCTGAATCGCTCATCTAGAAAAGCAGTTTGGATCGGCGGTCTGGATCGACCCGATCCAATCTGAAAAAAATTTCAAAAAAGCACTAAAAATTGTTTTTTTTTGAAGAAGAAAATGTAGTAAAAATTGTTATAACAGATATTCTAGTATTTTGCAAAAATGTGTGAATATTGAGATGCTGTTTGTTGTTTGAGTGTCTAGTGATATTAATTTTGATACTAGTTTTCTTATAGTACTTTTACAATATTTTTGATATTCATTTTGTGATTTTAGTGAAGAAATGAGGAAGAAAGTGATTTTTTGTACTAATTTTGTGATACTAATTGTCATTATTGTGTGTGATTTTTCTCTCACACATATTGGACCTCTCTCTCTCACGTGTTGGGGTTATGTGGCCATTTGAAGGCCTTATGAGAGCATGTACAGAAAACATATAGTGAAATGTTGGCTCTAGTGGGAGTGTGGTCCACATTGAACTGTGAGGCATTTCTGATGCCTAGACTCACTTGAGCTTTGATTGGTTATGATTCAATTTGATGTCAAAAAACCCATAGTCCTGATTATTGTATGAACACAACTGATAAGAGTCTTCGATGTGGGGTTATCCCTTGATGAGGCGGAAGTGTGCCCAGGACAGTTGGCTAGGGGCCATGGATTTGACCCCTGTATGTGATGGATGGCCTGAGAGGACAAGGGCCTAAATCCTCAATATTACCATCACAAGGCACGTACGTTAGATAGTCGTCCGGGAAGTGGTCCTTTTGGATTAGGGTGTGTGACATGTACATGTGCAGAAAAGATGATTCCTTGCAACACTGGACTATGTTGGAAGGACTCATAGAGCATACTGTTGAAATGAGGCTTGGGCTTGTGCTCAAGATGAGAACTGTAATCCATGGGCTAAGATCATATCTCCTTCATTTATTGTCTGACTTCGACAGTCCAATCATTAACCCTCTGTGAAGGGCTGTGGGTCATAGGAACTGTTAGGTCAGTTTGAAAAGGTGTAGTGAGACACGATCTCTAGAGAGAATGGAGTTCTCAGTATATTTGTCATAATCCTAACTTTATGGATCCAAAATCTCATCAAATCTTCTTAGATATGTTTAAATATATTTTAATTAATTTTCAAATAATTAAAATGTTTTTTAGACCTTTCTAAGCATTTTATTTTATTGAAAAATAATTTTTAAATAAGAAAAAATCAATTTTTTGGATTGATTTTAATCAAAAAGAAAATTAAAATATTTAGAGGCTTTATGAAATTATTTTATTATCTGAAAATAATTTTTAACATTGGGCGCCCATTAGGGCTCATTGGGACCACCAATATATGGGCGTGGGACCCACATGACCACCCTATGAGTGGTGCGCCCCACCTCCTCCATGCTTTCCTAGATTAAAATATGGCAATTAAGCCATGTGTTGACTTCAAACTTTTAGGAAAAGTTTTATGTAGAGATTTTGATTATTTTCAAAAAAGGAAAGTGTAAAAAAATTAATGGAATATAATTACTACTTTCTCTGCGCAATATTTGATGGGAATGGAGTTATGAAAATTGAGAGATAATGGTTCCACCTCATTCTTTTAATCACGATGGCTGATCTAAGGAATGAACGGATGTGATCTCTTCACCCCACAGGTCTTCGAGATCAAAGGTCAAGATTGAATCTCATAATGATGGCAAAACCCTAACTCTAGAAACCCTGGCCTTTATTCTATATAAGCTAGCTATGGGGGGGTTCATTGTCTACACCCTAACTCTCTTTGTCTCTCTGAGCCTCAAGGGGGTGGCACATCCTTCTCTAAACTTCTTTCATCTTCTCTCTCTAAGATTAGGGTTTAGGAAAGAAAACAAACCCAAGTTGTGGGAGAGATCTTGAACCAAGATCCCGTGTGCCATTTGTGGGAGAGACCCGGTGTAGGGTGTACGAAGTCTTTGGGGATAACTTGAGGCAAGGTATGCAGTGTCTTCTTGTTTCTTGCTTACTTGATTCCATTATGCCTTTATGTAATTTTGTTTCAATGGCAAGCAAGTGAGAGTTCTTGGCAATTTTATTTGATTTATATTGTATTCGGGCACTTGTGAATAATAGATATGGAGACTTATGGCTTCACTGAGGATATGACCTTTAATAGAGGAGAATGGAGAACTAGGATATATGTAGCCGACCCAGGCTAAAATGATGGTGATGTTGGCACTTGTGAATGATTCAAGTGGCAATACAATAAGAAAAGATAGAAACATTTTAATCGGTAATGACTTGCCCGGTTACATAGTCTACCTTTCATCATGTACGCACACAAAAAGCACATTGGACGTCTCTTTCTCACACATGTACATATACACATACCAAATATACAAACATATTGAACCTATGTCTCGCTCACTTACAAAGGCATTGGGCATTTTTCTCTCTCACACACAACACAAGCGCGCATGTAGGCCCAATGACTAGCAAGAAAACAGATGCGCGAACACGCTGTGCTAACCGTTGCTTCTTGGCTTTCGAGCCTATGCTTGCACTCTTTCTTGCTTGTTATGTTAGTAGGACTCCTGTTGCGAAGGAATGCAATACACTCATTATTTTAGTAGGACTCTTGTTGCGAACCAATGCACTTGAGAAATGGCACTGCAGAGAGCAAAGCACTACATAAAATGCACTGCTTTTTTGGCTTTAGAGACCTAAACACTCGTTAGAAAGCTAAAGACTTGTGAGATAGCAAAGCAAAAGGAGAGCAGTTATTTGAGTTGGACTCCTATGAGTGCGAAGCAAAGCCACAGGGAAAGTGAACAAACTATTTGACTTTGCAAAGCAAAGCCACACTAGTCTTTGACTTGTGCTTGACTAGTGCTAATATACTTTGAGAAAGCAAAGCACTTGCTAAAGAGCAAAGCACTTGCTAGTGCTGTTGTCGCTTAGCAATAGACTAGAAGCCGCATTTCTCTCTCTCTCTCTCTCACACAACACACGAAAATATATTGGTCATCTCTCTCTCTCTCTTGATGGGGTGTTTAGAGGCCTTGCTCAACTCTTAACTTCAATTTAAAATAACATATATGGTTACATAGCTCAGAGTTTCATACATACAAACTATAGCTACCCGAATCATGAGGGTAGCGATTCCGTTTCGAAATCTCGATTCAGCATTCCCCTGACGAAAGTCGATTTTAAAAGAAAGGAATTACGTTTCTATTTTTTTGTGAAACGCGATGCCACCTAGGAATCTCGATTCCTGGATTGCCGGAATCAAGATTCCATATCGAAGACTTTATGATTTGATTCTTAGTTACACAAGAATGCGATTCTACTTGTGAAATATGTTGATTCGAAATTTAGTAATAGCATGCAAATGAAGGGCAAGTGCCGCCATTGCAGCCCTTTGCTAACCTGGAACCACATTTATGATCTGTATCCTAAGACGCACCTTCTTCTTTCCTCATCTAGATTACCCCCTCTTCGTCTTCCTCCGAAGCCTCCTTCTCAGCAAGCCCGTCGCCGCCATGCCTCTTTCGCCCAAGTAGTTGCTGCTCCCAAATCAGCCGACCCCGTCTCTCCTCTCCCCGTAGCCTCTTCCTCAGCTCCTTTGCCTTCTCACCGTCCTCCTGAACCTCTTTCCCTATCTCCTTACCTCCCTTTCTGTGTTTCCTCCTCCCTTGCGGGCTCAAAGGCTTTCAAATCCAGGCTTGCGGCCTCCCTCATGGGTAGCTTTAAGCCTAAAAGGGATGACCTTACAGTTATAGAGAAATGGGCCAAAGGCTGCTGGAAGGAGTCTAACATCATTTGCAGTCGCCTTTCCAGTGGAGATGTCTTGTTCTCCTTCCCATCCTCTTCTGGAGCCCAGCTTGCCTTACAAAAATCTGTTTCTCTTTCTTTCAAAGGGGCCTCCTGCTCCCTACGGCCTTGGTCTCCGGAAGTTGGATCCTTCAAGAAACAACGGATCTGGCTCACCCTTTCCCATATTCCCCTTCATGTGTGATCACCTGAGACCTTCAGGAGGTTAGCGGCTGCTTGCGGGTCTCTCATACTTTGGGTAACTGCGGAACTGTGTACTTGTAATTCCATACTTTTTTAATACAAGTTAACCTTCTCTCAAAAAAAACGTCGATTTCAAATTTTTTGGAATTGCGAATCCATGTTGTTTGGATTCAAGTTTATCTATCGTAGACATCATGATTCTTTGCTACGCAACAATGCAATTCTACTTATGCTAAACGTTGATTCAAAGTATTAAGGACTTGCGAATCCATGTTGTCAGGAAGCAATGTGAGCATAGGGAGAGCAGAAATCCTTCAATGTGTGCTCAATCATGAGTGAGCGCGACATGTATGAGAGCGTGAGAGAATTTGAAGTTATTGCACACAACAATAAAATCAAAATTTAAAATATGAGTAATATGTGAGGATAGGGAGAGCAAAAACCCTTCTATGCTTGCTCAATCATGAGTGAGCGCGATATGTATGAGAGTGTGAGAGAATTTGAAATTGTTGCACACGACAATAAAATCAAAATTTAAAATATAAGTAATATGTTATAATTTTTATTTTTTTATTTACTAATTTCCATCCTTCATTCCATGTTACTTTTTAAGAACTCTTACCAAGAATAAATAATACTAAAAAAATATGTTACTTTAAATTTAATAATTTTTGGTAAATGGTGTGGGTACTAAACTACTAATGCAATAATGTTTAATATATGATCGACACTCTCATTTCTTCAAGTTGAATAAGAGAATAAAAATGCTTTTCTTTAAGTAAAATAAGAAGATAATAATGATATGAGCGAAGTGCCTTGTGTGGTATTTTAGGTTAAATTATTCATTAAATATCAAAGAAATTGACTAAAACTTGAATAACTCAATTTTCAAGAGTCAAAGACTCAAAACTACATTTAACAAAGAAGAATTACTGTGTCATGTACTTAATTTATAATTCAAAGAGATAAAGGGAGCTTGCCCTTGTTCTCACTCCTTGTATGCCGTAGACTAGCTACACACGTTGTAGGCATAATAGGGTTATCGGTAGACTGAGTCCATTGTATGGGATTGTCCACAAAGATATCATAAAGGATGACATTAATACTTGGAGTCTTGGATTGAGTATATGCAAACCAAAATTCAATCTATAGTAATGGGTAAATTTATATATTTCTGAATACTTCTCTCATATATCAGAGGGAATTGGTTCGCAATTCTAGTAAAGGGAGAATCTCTATTCCAATATGGGGAGAATCACGATTTCGGAATGGTGAGAATGTTGATTCTAAGTTGATGGGGACAATGATTCTAGAATTTTAGGAATCACGATTCCTTATTTTTAGGAATCATGATTCCATAGTTTTTGGCATCACGATTCTAGCAACCACCGAAACAAGTGGGGTCATGTGTGATTCCATATAGGTATGAAACACGATTCCAACATGAAGGGGCATCGATTCTTGCAAATAGGAAACACGATTCCTAATTTTTTGAATCGCGATTCCGAAATAGTGAGAATCATTTTTCTCACATCCGAATCGTACGGACAACGATTCCTAGATTCTGAAACTTTCGATACAACGCGATTCCGATTTCAGAAACGATTTGGAATCACAGACGTTTCCAACAACTATAATACAAACACCACACGAGATTTCTACATTACCTCAACGTGATCCAATACTAGTTCCCCTGAATTACATAACATGGAGATTCGCCAAACAAATAGCATGGGCTCAATATTACATATCTAATTCATCCCGTAAACATTAAGCTATAAAATAAAACGAATTGCATACACTTAAATACAATAATATGCGAACCTTCTATTACACGACCACCAAACTTTATACAAAGGGATCAAGTCATGTGAAGCCTTGACCTAGATCAATTTTTGCTGGTTGAGGACTTAGTTTCAATTGATATGATTGTCCTACTTTGATAGCACGGGATATTGGCTAAAGTAAATCTAGAATTTGAAAAGTAATATGTAATGAAGTAATAAATACTATGCATATTGCAAAATACTCAAAGGAATTGTTCTCAATGTAAAATGACATAGAGAGTGATGCGTGGTTAATATGAGCTAGTTTGTGAGATGATCGTCTTTAATGTGGAAGAATCGTTTGGTACAATAATGATTCAGAAATGAACTTTTACGATCTACAAGGAGCTAAAATGCTTGCTGATTTCTCTTAAGAAAGTGCAGTAAAATTACGCAAAATGGCCAAGTATGGTAAGTTCAAATGATATCAAGACAATATATGATCAAGTAGACAAGGCATACTAGCATGAAGTAGGCATCTACGAATCAATGAAATGGATTAAAGAAGTTGTTATACCTTGCTGTAATCAAGAAGGGACAACAATGAACCTTGAGCTTGGTGTGGAGAAATGGATGACTCCTTGTTGCTTAGAAACCATCAAGAGCAAGTTACACCATATGCCATGGGGTTAAGGTATGCCGGCCAAAGAAGGGGCATTTCTCTATTTGTTCTCTCTCTCTCTCTCTCTCTTATAGTTTTAGAAGACTCTCATGGGGGCTCACAGTGGTCTTCTTAGAAGTTAAGGTTTCTCATGTATGAGAGCTAGGGTTTATGGGGTTAAATACTATGTCCAAAAGATTTGATTGGCTAGCGTTTCTAGATTTAGTCTAGGCCATTCATTCAAGGTATCTATGGCTTGGGGAGGGTGATGCTCCTGGCCCCACATCCCCTCACAAGCTATCATTGGTAAATGCTTGTGATTAACCACTTTTATCCCCAAAATTCAAGATAATTCTTATAATTCTCTTAATATTTAAATTAGTGTTTGAAAAAGCTGACCACGCAATGCCTGGGCTGTCCAGAAGGCCTGGGCCCATCGCTCAGGCCTAGGCGGCCAATTAGGATATCTGCCCAGGCCTAGGCGGCTAAATTAGTTGGATATCCTTGGGTGCCCCCGCCTAGGCGCCCGGGAACCCACATAGGTGCCCGCTCAGGGGCGGCAATGCGGCTCTTTGAGGGTATTTTTGGGTCATTTTTTTATTGCTAAAGGGGTAAAATTGTGGGTTTCGATTTATTTGAAACCTAAAACCTATTAGAGGCTATTTTAGATAGAGAAAACCCAAACAATTTTTTTTTTCTATTGGGCTGCTTAGGTTCTTGGCGCCCGACTGGGCGCTGGGCGGCCTGGACCCCCTCGATCACCTAGGTGCCACCTAGCGCTTTTTGAAACAGTGATTTCTATTTGAAAAAACCAAATTTCAATTTGAGTCACTTTAGATAATTGCTCATGGTGTAGAAGAAATTATGTGAGAGAAAAATTAGGAGAGTGGTGTGCTCCTCAATTCTCTACATTTTCTCACTTTAAATATTTGAATTATATTTTCTCTTTCATGATTTAAGTAATATCCTTTCTCTTTAATAATTATAAAGTATGTCATAATCCCATGTGGCATGTCATAAGCATGACCAATCAAAGAACCCACCTTAAGAAAAGGTTAATCTGCAAGCCTTCTCATTGGATTATAGTTATTTAAAAAGCATGTCATGCCATGTTGGCAATGCACATGTGGTGCACATATGTAACCAAAGACAATATCCAAAGTAGTATAAAACAACGAGACAAATTCCAACAAGGTCCATCTCGTGCCACATGCTCCTTTTGGATGTGGGACCCTTTGGCATTTGGGCCCCATGTGGGTGCCCCATATGTCCTTGACTGAAAATTTTCGAAAACAATTTAAAGGACCATGATTTTGGACTCAAACAGATTCCAAAAAAATACAAAAATTCACGAAACGTCAATCTCACAATTTCTCATTGTTTCCACTGTTTTAGAAACCAATAAAATAATTTTAGACATAATTTGCATCCTAAGGGAAATCAATCTTGTTGCTTTGGGCACTCCACTCAACTAGTCTTGGGATCTTGAGACATTTTCTCAAAAAACTGACCCAACAACACCCACGGGTCGCAGCCTGTGGTAGGGATCCATGCTTAGCTCATTATAGTTAGTCTAATTGATGGTCGGGGCCCAAAATTATAGTGGATTGCAAGTGGACCACCAAGGACATGCACAATCAAGATGTGGGGGTACTATCTCTAGCTTGTGTGTGTCTCTC
Source organism: Amborella trichopoda (assembly GCF_000471905.2). The sequence goes on along the minus strand of NW_006499810.1, from coordinate 1,338,259 downwards.
CCCAATGGATCGTACTATGAGAGAGTGGCTTCTCATTTATGACTGTTCACGCACATGTTGTGAGAAGGCCCATTGTCAAGGATTTGACTCATGTCCTCTCAGAGCCTATCCTTCTTACATAAGGCTTTGCTCAGATATGTTTGTTAATGCTTGAAACCGATCAAAACAAAAATGCTCTGATCCATGTAAAGAAGTACTCATAGAGATGAAATACTGATGCCCTAGCCTACTAGGGACAACCCTCAATGCTACGGTTTGTTTCCCTTGAAACTCAAGCCTCATGATCTTGTGACTCTATAATGCCAATTCGGATCCTTGCTTGTACAAATCCTGCGAGTCACGTGCTCTTGGTCACTTCCACCGAATAAGAACTGTAAAAAATTCTAATATTAAGCCCTTGGAAGGCCATATGGCTTGTATTTTGGGTACACAATGCTTTCATTGGGAACCAAATTGTGTGAGAATAAGGTCCTAAGCCCATGTGAGGACGATTAGGAAATGAATGTGTTTGGTTACATAGATTCCCATCTACATGATGGTAACCTAAATGAACACAAGTCTGCATGACTATTCTATTAGACAACTCACGATGGTGCAAGTTCACCATGGGATCCGAGTAATGTTGTGTTTGATGAAATCGTAAGAGTAAGGAGTTTTATGTCATATGAATCAATGAGAAAAGCTACAATAGAAGAAAATTATGAGTGAGTATGGTTATAGAACCTAAATTTCATGGGAAAAACCTATGCACATTTTTTTAGAACACAAGCGTGCCAAGACCGAAAATGGGCAAGGTCAAATTATACTGAAAGCCCATACCTAATGGGCCTTTGGGGGCATTGAATGAGTAAAAAATCACTGGGAAATGTGATCATGAGATCACAAGGATTGTTTATGAAAGGACTTGAGAAAATTAGAGAGCAAAGATAAGATTGGGTTGCACATATGTGTGCATGAGTATTTGCATGAGCACATGAGGTGTTTGGATTGGTATGAGTATATGCATGAGAATGGTTATATGTTTATGTTTTTCTATGTCTACAAGACCTCAAAAGGCTAAGTGGGAAAATGTTGAGGTTGTGGCCTTGACACCAAGATTTTTCTATAGTTCTCAATCACATTGGGAGTCAATGAGAACTTGTGACTCACTGGATCTGTGCGGCTTTGCATCCAGAATTGGTGTTTGTAGCCCCATGGCCAAAGGGAGCATGTTGCATGTGATGGACCTTGTTTGGATTTATTTCATTGTTTTATACTACTTTGCGTAGTTGTCTTTGGTCACACATGTGTTTGCACACGTGTTACCCACATGGCGTGGCATGCGTTTTAGGGAACCATGGTCTAATGAGAAGGCTTACGTATTAACCTTTTTTTAAGGTGGTTCTTTGATTGCTCATGCTTATGACACACCACATGGGCTTATTACATGGCTTATGATTATGAAAGAGAGAAGATATTATTTAAATTATGAGAAATAAAAAATATAATTCAATAGTTGGAGTGATACTCTTCTCCTAATTTTTCTCTCACATAATTTCTTACACATTATGGGCAATTATGTAAAGCAATTCTAATTGAAATTTGGTTTCTAAAAATTTAAATACTGAGAGGAACTTATGGGATATTGAATTTTGGGGATATAGGTGGGTAATCACAATCACTTGTCAATAATAGCTTGTGAGTAGACTTGGGGCTAAGATCATTTCTCTCTCCAAGCCGTAAATTCCTTTAATGAATAGCCTAAAGTAGATCTATAAAAGGTATCCAATCAAATCTCTTAGATCCATTATTTAACCCCATAAAACCTTAGCTCTCATACATGAGAAACCCTAACTTCTAAGATGCCTAACATGAGCCCCAATAAGAGTATTGTATGAGATTTATGAGAGAAAGACAACAAAGTAAAGAATGCCCTCTTTTGGCCTTCATACCTTCATCTCATTGTGTACGGTGTAGATTGCTCTTGGTGGTCTCTAGGAAATAAAGAGTCATCCATTTCTCCATGCCAAACTCAAGGATCCTTGCTGTTCCATCTTGATAACAGCATGGTATGGTTATGCAAATCGCATCTGAGACATTTAAGAACTTTGTTGATTACATTTTTTATTTTTTATTTTTATTTTATTTTAAGGATATGGGTAGACTTCTTTTTATTATTTTTTAGTTTTAATTTTTAGGAATCACTTTATCCGGCTTAAAAGTTGTTTCTATTAATATTTTGGGCATGGGATTCCAATTGTATGCATGCTCTTGCCATTTGCTATGTAATTAGAAGTTAGGGAGAAAGAGTTTGGGTGATAAATGGCTTGATTTGAATAAGGCGAGAAATACCTATTTTGGTGAGGGAGATCACGGTTCCTTGTTTTAAGGGATTTAATAAGGTGGAGTATTGGAGATTAACTTTCCTTTTTTTGGTTGGGAGATCAAGTGAATGAGGTAACAAAGAGAAAGAGCGAAGTCACATGGCATATTGGTGGTTATTGGGAGGGTGAGAGAAAATCTTAGAAAAGAGGATTTAGGAGAGAAAATATGAAAGTTTGGAAAGTGATTGATTTGCATGATCTAGAAAGAGAGATACATGGGGAGTAATGTTGCGGGGGGGTGAGAGAGAGAGAGAGAGATTAACGTGGAGAGAGAGAGGGTACAACTTAGGAATATCTTTTTTGTATTCTACTTTTTTTTTTAATATGCTTGTATTAACAAGGGAAAGGGATGTCCCATTCCAGAGACTTGGATATTTTGTAGACAGTTTTATGAATGAAGAAAAGAGAGTTTCTTCTCCCATAACTTGATTTACAAGCACCTTATTTTGTTCGTAGTTGCTAAATTTTGTTGGTTTTAAGATTGAAAGAGGGCCGGATTTAATTTCCCGAAGTCCTTTTGCTTCATTTGGTATCAGAGTATGGTTCAAAAATGGTTAGTGACTACGAGGGCTGGTCGTGGAGGTCGCAACCATAGGAATGCCGAGCATGACCAAATATACTAGAAAATCGACAACTTGATGGAGATGGTTGAAAAGTTGCTGCAAAAAGTGAGTTTGCAACAACACACATCGAACAAGATGAGATCTATGGTGTTAGATCCATATTGTGCAAGTTCTTGTGGAGACTAGCGTAAATCAAAGCGCGAGTCTGAGTGGGAACATCCTGATGTTATGCTTGATCACACTTATGGGTTCGATGCACAACGACATCGACGGGAGCATTAATGTAGAGAAAAGTTGGGCAACCGATAACCCCAAATCCCAATGTCGTTGGCATAAGGGAGTAGACCAAAATCATTGTTGAGATGAGCAGAGAAAGAATTTCCCACATCCAAATCTACCCTTGGAGCAGTATCCTCTCAGGCCAGGAGACTGATACCTCCAACTCGAGGAGTTCCTATCCCAACAACAAAACTATGACCCAAACATCACACGAGTAGACAAACAGAGGTATGTGATTTCTTGATCAAAGAAAATCCTAAATTTGTCATTTGAGAGGCTGATACATTAGAAGATACAAAAGGCCCTAAATCTAATGAGAAAAGAGTAGATGTAATTGTAGATCAATCTACTGAAAAAGAACAGATAAATGGGGATGTGGTTAGCTTTTTAATTGATGAAAGTATGGAGGATTCTAAATCTGATAATGAAGAAATTCGGCATTGTGTCAACTAGAAAGAAATGTTTAATTTTAGCATTAATTTTGTTGAAGACAATGTTGGATTTGCAAGTGATTCCCTCCTAGTGTATGTGGAAGAGCAACCCTGACTACAATGAAATGGGATTTGAGATTGGATGAGAAAACAAAGATAGTGGTTTTTTTTTTTTGGGTAAGTAAAGATAGTGGTTTCTGATCAAAGCAAATTGTCGATGGTAAAAACATGAGCTATCTTTGTTGCCAGTAAGTGAGGAGACTCCACCTGAATCTTCCGTAGAGGAGGATGTGGCTCGATTCTTCATCCGACAACTTATAAAAGAAAAAGTTGATGATATCCAGATTTTAGTTGATGATGTGGTAACTGTTGTTGGCGGTGGTAAAAGTTACATATGCGTATTGGAGTTGTCTAGTCGAGGTGATGAGAATAATGCTATGAACTTGGGGAGTTGTGGTTGGTGGTCTATTTTGAAAAAGCCTAATCGTGATGTTTAGAATGGATGTGATGAATTTGGATGGTTTAGTTGTTTATTGGAAGTTTGGAACCATTTTATAATTGGTATGATATCTTTGAAGTATGGTTTCAACAACATCATTTTGTGTGGTGTCTGCTTATTAATGTTGCTGATTTGGGATATTCAAGAGATGAAGGATCTTGTGAGGTTGTTTCTATTGGAGTTCTAAATGATGCTCTTTGCATTCTCGAGCATCATTATAATGGGGAAAGTTCATCTTTTAAGTTGTTAATAGTAGATAGACCATTGAGTGCTTGGCTTCCATGGGATCATCTGCATTTGAAATATAGGTACTCTACTGGTCTTGGTGTTCTTCTCTCTAACTCCAGCTACCAAGAAGTTGGCAGACAATTTGAGATTTCAGCTGGGGCTGACTATAGAATTGTTGCAATTATACAGCTTCAATAGGTCACGATCGGAGGACTATGCATCGCTCTTATTAATGTGAAAGGGGCAGGAACTAACTGGGTAGACGTACAAGTCATCCATGTCGAAAATGGCGATGGTTTATGGAGATACAATATTTGCACCAAGATGGCTTGTTTTCAAGTGGAACCATCAATTGGTAGAATCAGTTCTTCAGAGCTTGATGGAAGATTCATGACCTCTAAAGCAAACTTCAGTCAAGAAACCATGAGGAAATACAAGGTTGGAGAAACTCTAGTTCATCAACAAGCCCTTGCTGTCCATCTTCAACCACTCCACATATTCACATTATTTGATCAATGTGTTCTTATACCAAGACTAGTAAAGTTTCTTTTTATTGATGCAACAATGTTTGCAAGTCGATGGGATGCACCTGATGTATGCAGCCAGCAGACTATCCTCAATGATCTCATGCAGCAAACTGATATATTCGGCGTCAGGCTCGGCCTCGACGAGACTTTGATGAGTCTTATCCATACCCCGTGTTATTATTGTGAGGCGGTGGAGAAAACTTCTATGGGATTTGTGAATGCTGGCCATCAAAGTTTGGCCATAAAAACAATTGTCGTTTCAACTCTGGAGAAGAATGGCCATTTTATAGGGCTGCTCAGGTTTTACCCTTTAGTAGGAGGTGATTTTTCTTCTTTTAGTGCTTCTACCTTGGCAGCGGCATTCAAATGTAATTTATCAAATGGCACCCCATTGTCCACCGTGTATGCTAAGGGAATGACCATCATAGATGCATCCAGGATATTCAACCTCATGCCTTGTAAAGAATAATTGCATGGGGATGTAGGACTTGATCATCAGCTAAGGGAGGACAACGATAATGCCACAACAAAAACTTGAGACGAGGTTTTGTTCCAACCTAAGGAATATGATGCAAATTGCATCCGAAACATTCAAGAACTTTGTTGATTAAATTTTTTATTTTTTATTTTTATTATATTTAGGGATATGGGTGGACTTCTTTTTATTATTTGTTAGTTTTAATTTTTAGGAGTCACATTATTAGGGTTAAAAGTTGTTTTTATTAATATTTTGGGCGTGGGATTCCAAATTGTATGAGGTGCTCTTTCCTTTTGCTATATAACTAGAAGTTAGAGAGAAAGAGTTTGGGTGATAAATGGAGTGATTTGAATAGGGCCAAGAATATCTATTTTGGTGGGGAAGGTAATGGTTCCTTGTTTTAAGGAATTTAATAAGGTGGAGTATTGGAGATGAACTTTCCTTTTTTTTGGTTGGGAGATCAAGTGAATGGGGTAACAAAGAGAAAGAGGGAAGTCGCGTGGCATATTGGTGGTAATGGGAGGGTAAGAGAAAATCTTAGAAAAAAGGATTTAGGAGAGAAATAGAAAAGTTTGGAAAGGAATTGATTTGCATGATCTAGAGAGAGATTCATGGGGAATAACGGTGGAGAGAGGGAGAGGGAGAGATTAACGTGGAGAGAGAGAGAGAGAGAGATTAACGTGGAGAGAGAGAGGGGACAACTTAGGAATATCTTTTCTGTATTCTACTTTTTTTTTTTTAAATGCTTGTATTAAAAAGGGAAGGGGTATCCCATGCCAGAGACTTGGATATTTTGTAGAGAGTTTTATAAATGAAAAAAGAGAGTTTCTTCTTCCCAACCTTATTTTCTCCAGAGTTTCTGAATTTGTTGGTTTTAAGATCGAAAGAGGGTTGGATTTAATTTCCCGAACTCCTTTCGCATCACATAGAACCTTCCTTGATCCATTTCATTGATTTGTTGATGCCTACTCTCTCTCTTCTCTTGCTTTTTTTTTCAATTGAGAACCATTCTTTTGAGTATTTTTCAGTATACTTAGTTTTGGTTACTTCATTACATATTGCTTCCTAAACTCTAGATTTAGTTTGACCATTATCTCGTGCTATTGGAGTAGGGAAATCATTGGGGTTGAAACTAAATTCCTAACTGGCAAAAATCGATCCAGGTGAAGGCTTCCCTTGACTTAAGCCCTTTGTGAACAGTTGTGTTATTCATGTATTAAGAGATTGGCATATTATGGTATTCAAGTGATGTAATTTGTTTTATTCTATAACATAAATAACTGAATTTTGTATGTAATATTGAGTCCATGTTGTTTGTTTGGTTGATTTTCGTGTTTTGTGGTTGTGAATCTAGTATTTGATCAAGTTGAGGTAATGTAGAAGCCTTTTGGGGTGTGTATATGTTGAAATTTGGAGCTCTGCAACCTTATATGTTGCTGTAAATTAAACGTAAGAGTTGGTTTTGTTCTCTTTAAGAGAATTTTTTTATTTTATTTGGGTTACCTTGAGCAAAGTCTCTTGACACCTTATGAAGTGGTATCAGAGCCTATCCTTCCCACACAAGGCTTTGATTAGAAATGCTGGGTAATGCTCAAAATAGAAATGCTTTGATCCACATACAGAAATATGCATGAATATTAAATACTCATGTCCTGGCTTACTCGAGCACAAGGTATTCTCATACCGACCTGATGCAGAAAGGAAATGTGAGAAATTAAATCCACCATTTGTTTGAACCTTAAACATGTAAAATCAGCAATATTGCAGAAAAACCTGGCTGTAAATCAAGCCAAGAGAAGAACTTTCATCTTATGTAAAATAAAATTTATTCCAATAACGTATATCTTCCAAAATGTGGCATCCAACTTTTTATAAGCTCATGAAACCCTAAATTAACTTGAAACCCAAGTAAACAATTAGACTCTAAAATGCTCCTAAACAATACTAAGATTTTGAAACTACCCCTGTGAATAGTAATGCGTACCCTGTGAATAGTAATGCGTGAACAGTATGATGAATAGTACTTGTGAATAGTATATAAAGAAAATATGAAAATCCCTAGAATCCCAAAAAACTGAAAAACTCTAAAATAAACCCTAAAACTAAAATCAAACTATGCATTCTTTAAAATTGAATAAAAATAAAAATTAAAAATAATTTTACCCTCCATTATGACCTTGACTTAGGGCTTACCTCAAACCTATGGTCTGTTGCCTCTGAAACTCAAGTCTCGTGATCTAGGAATTTATGGCTCTATACACCAAGTTTAAATCCCACCTCTCATAAATCCTGTGTTCTTGATCACTCCCACTGTGAACAAGAACTATAAAATGCTGGTATTAAGGCCTTGAAAGGCCATATCTCTCACAAACAGATTGGGCTCTTTTGATATATTAACAGTTGGAGTGGAAGATCTTTGTCATAGCTTCCATTTTGTGATGGTCATAGCATCCAATGGGCGTTTGAAAGTTTACATGTGCTTATTAAACTCTCATAGTTTTGATTAGTTTAAATTTTAAAATTAAACAAACAAATGTGCCATAAATCAAGCATATGTGGCTTACATATAAAAGGGGACAAGTAGATTTTGGGGGGTTAGTAAATAAAACTCGTTTAGTTTCTTACTAATAAAGCATACATTATTGCATAAAATTCAACAACCGCATAATTTCTTTAGTAATAATGCCTGAAATGGGGCTTCAGGCAGTATTAATCAACCGCATAATTTCTTTACTGCATAAAATTGAACAATCGCATAATTTACTTTATTCTTAAGTAAATGGCTCTTCTTATTGTTTTCGCTCGTCTATCTCTCCTATTCATCTATTTCTAGAATTTACACCTATGTTGGACGGAAACATATGTGACTTGTTTCCCCTCTCTCTCTCTCTAGCTTTCTTTTTGTCTCTCTTCTCTTTAACTTTCTCACTTTTTCTCTAAATCGTTTTGCATGTGGAATATTCCTCGTTGCAAAGCTCCCTTTCCTTCACGGAAAAAGAATGAAGCTTAGATCAACATATACAACTTATTACAGTAAGAGATAGCAACTGAAGAAAGCACCATTTACATAACACTAAGTAGAATACATAGGGACTCGCATAGTTTTATTTGTCCCACATTGTTGGCGTTAGTCAATTTATCGGGGGATTGAACATATAAATGGGGATCGTAGGGGTTTGGGTAGCCAAGTTTACGTGGCTGCCCAATTGGAAAGAGAGGGGTGGGCTACTGAGCCATCCCTCTTTCATTTAACAGATAGTTGAAATTTTAAACAAAATTTGTAAGGAAAAAATAAAAAAGAAATGTGGGAACCAACCTGTCTAGCCGGTTCCCCATTGGATTGTCAGGGAACCTGTCAGGTTTCGATATATGGTCGGAACTAGACTGGTCCCATTGATTCCCGATTTGGATGGGGCGATTCTGATATGAATCGGTCTATTTTAAACCCTGCTCTACATATAAGAATACAAAGAAGAAGATGACCATCAAGTGTTCGATGCAAGGCCTCACTCTCTTTCTCTTGGTCATGGACCCATATGCTCTCTCTCTCTCTACATATAAGAAGAAGAAGAGAAAGAAAAAGTTGGCATCCAAGTGTTCAATGCTAGGCTTCTCTCTTGCCCCCCACCCCCAAAACAAAAAAAAGTGTTTGATCTAAGGCCTCTCTCTATTATAGACACAGACCCATATGCTCTCTTTACATATAAAAAAGAAAAAAAAGAGAAGATGACATCCAAATTTTTGGTGCAAGGCCTGTCTCTCTCTCACATGGGACCCATATGATCACTCTTTACATATAAGTAGAAGAAGGAAGAGAACAAGACGACTTCCAAGTGTTTGATACGAGCTCATGGACTGATATGCTGTCTCTCTGCGTATAAGAGGATGAAAGAAAAAAAGAACAAAGACAACATCCAAGTGTTCGATCTGAGCCCGCCCTCCTCTCTATACATGTAAGAAGAAAAAGAAGACACAAGTGTTTGATGAGGCTTCACACACATACACAAGGACTCAATCAACACACATTCACATATAGACCCCTATGCTCCCACTCCCCTTGCTGCTTACGTGGCTGAATCTACCTTCTTGAACACTGGCATTACTAACAGAATAGTAATTATTCTGAACAGACAAAGTGGTACGTTTGGAGACTTCTGGAAAGAACCTTTGTTTGGGAGTGTTAGTTGGGTCCAAGGGAAGGGATATTAAATAATATGCCTAAAATTTAACAGGCATATGGGCTTTGTAGTGCATTTTTATTGGATTTTGGTGGAACTCTGCCCTTAACGTCCTTGCCGGTTTTAACAATTCAATGACTCATTCATGATAACTGATCCTATGTATGTGATCTAGACAAGGACATGGATGTCAGACAAGGGCCTAGACATTGAACATGTGAATCTCATAAAAGGACGGAAACATGGACCCCATGCATTTTGTACCTAACAACTAAAAAGCATGACAACAAGAAATTATAATGATACAGTATCATGACGTAAAACCAAGTAGGAATATTGGAACTAAAATGCATGTCAATCTGCATGGAACTATCATTCTTGAGACACAAACACACATAGTTCCATGTTTTGTTATACTCATCTTGGCTGTTGATCTTTTCGCATTTACTTATGGTTTTGGTTCCAAATAATCCTTATATTGATCACAGTCATTCTGTTTTAAAGTGTTTTTTGTGGTTTTTGTTTGTAAAGTTTGGGTTCCACCAATGTCACTGCAATCCACTTTTCATTGTAGTATGACCCTGTAGAGATGTGGCATTCGATTAATTGAAAGGTGTAATGTAGAGCGAGCAAGGTGTATGCATTAAAAAATTTTCATTATTAATACCGATAAGTCATCTTACAAAAGCCACTTACAATCCAAAAATGAATCACGTAAACCTACTATAATCTATTTATCCCTACTAGCTGCAATTAAACATCATACTTTTGAAAATCAGAAAATATAATGCATAAACTAAAATACTAAATCAAGAACAATGGGAAGCCTTTACCAGAACTAGTTGACTCGGATCACGTCCAAATGACTTAACGCATCCCACTTTGTGTTACCAAGCTCGATGATGCATTGATTTAGATCCCTACCAGGTCTCCTTAAGATGGGAAGCTACAATGACAAGTCAACTCGATGGGCTAGATGAGAGAGAACAACCAATACTTCTGTGTCTCATGTACACACCACAAACAAAACATCATAACTATGATCAAAGGCGGCTAGTGTTTCTTGGTGTGTGGGGCATGCCACTCCTAGGGCTTCTATGTTGGGGCATGGGCATCCCTTTAGAGTTAGAGAGAGAGAGAGAGAGAGAGAGGAAGGAAGGAGGAGAGAGAGAGATACACACTACGTGGTGTACGTACGGACCTATAGTCGACTATAATAGTGGTCGTACAAGTTAGTTTGGGTTGGTGCTA
>NW_006499810.1:1301734-1327442 GCF_000471905.2 Amborella trichopoda | reverse complement strand
GTACGTTACGGTTTCGTTTACGGTTAGGTAGGTGGGTCGGACGTAGTCACCACCGTTACGGTCGTACTTAGTGTTGGTCGGAGAGCGACTACTTACGTAGTAGAGAGAGAGAGAGAGAGAGAGAGAGGAAAGAGGGTAGAGAGAGAGATCACACACTGGTGTCTAGGGCCCATAATGGCCATATAATGGTGTCCAAGAATTTGGGTTTGGTGCATTGAGATTCAATCTAGACTATCGATCGAAGGTAGCCTGTGGGGTGAAGAAAGACTTTTAATCTTAGCCCTCCATTCCTTAAATCAACCATCATGATGAAGGGAAGGTTCTTGGAACCATTATCCCTCAGTTTTGCTGGCTCATTCTCTAAGGAATTTTTATAAATACATTTTTACTTGCCAAATGTTCCAAGTTATGGAACCACACTCGAAAATTTTTACAACCTCCCTTCCTTCTTCCTTGCACAATATCTTCATAGTCTATCGCAGGGCTCATGCTTGGTCCATCAAAGCTAGCAAATAAATGAAGAGAATACATGCCTAGTGTGAGGATTCCTCCCTTAAGGAAATGTCATATGCTGCATGGACATGTGCACACGATTGCAATGGTGTGAGGGGCCTTTGTACCTCTCTTACCCTAACAGGTTACTTCTTATAGACATGGCTATCAAATGTACATGCATGCAGTGGTATTGTTGAGGATTTTGGCCCTTGCCCCTCATAAGCCCACCAACCGCATATGAGAGACCCTACAATCCCTTGGTCAAACCATCTTGGGCGTCAATAAGGAGTAACCTAGTAACCCTCCAAACCGTTCATGGTTGTGCCTTATGCCTAGGGCTATAGAGTTTTGGACTTCACTCCCGGGCCTAGACTACCAAACTCGGGCGAGTCACGGGCACTATGAAGCATGCGTCTCTAGTTCCACATGTAGTACACTCCCATCTGGGCTATAGTCATAGTTTTACATGCTGTGAAGTCTTTTAAGGGCCCCATACCCCAACATATTAAAGCACATACTATTTGATTCCTTATGTCTCTTTTTTGTTGGCATGGATAACATATCCTTTGCAACTTTTTTCTACTTTCCCAAAATAAGCTTGAGATCATGTTTATGATAGTGTTCGTCTTGCATATGTAACTCATTTTGTTTTATTTCCAATTTAGTAAATGAAATTGGTGCATCACAGGTGTGTATGCAGAGGCTAATTACATGGAGGGGGATTTGGTTTTGAAGGATCAAATGCTAGTTGGTACTCAACATGTCTCCAATAAGGTTATCTAAAATATTTTTCCTGCTCTAGATGCGTTACTAGAGATAATGCACTTAAATTGGGTCAATTGCTAAGACATCTATATTCAGTTGCATGAATGTCATACCTGGCTATATGTATTTCTTCTACTCATTCAGAAAGTTTACACATGATTAAGGCCACAAGGATCATAGCTTGCAAACCTAGCCTGGTTGACTCGATCTTGTCGACCAGGCATGTTTTAAAACTGGGTCAAATTAAGTTTTGACCTGGTGTTCTCTAACCTGTCCTGTGGACTCAGTTGACTAGGAGAGTCCAATCTTGACTTGTTTGATTGGGCCATTTTTCTTTTTCACAAAAAGTGTTGTTTAATATACATAACCATTTTAAAAACTCTTTCGATAACAATTCAACAGACTGTGCAATTCACAGGTGTCAATCAAATTATAACTATTTTCAAATTACATATTTATGATTGTAGCAAAAAAAAATCTTTAAGCAATAAAATTTCATAGGTAAAACTAAAAAAAGAAAAACTGTCCAGTCAACATGTTAAAAAAAAATAAAAATAATACTGCTGTCTTCCTTATCTTTAATGGGAAATAAAAAAACTCAGGCGAAATTTTAGAGACTGTTTATGGAAATAAACTTTATTTATTAGGACTCTATGTTATAAGGATGACTTAAATTTTGAATTCCTAATTTTAAAGTGGAAAAACTTGTCAAAATATAGAAAGTCAGAATTGAAAAGACTAAGAAAGTGTATATTTATGTAAGAGTAAAAAGTTGAAGAAAATCCCAAAATTAAAATATCTTGATCGCCATATGCAAAAACGTTATTCTCAGAAAGGATTTCTAATTTATGAAGAGAGGTTTCTAACAGAGAAAGATATACAAGGAATCATTGTTCACTAGAACTCTAGTGCATAGTTATTGGGATGGGGAGCAATGAAAGATCCGCGAGTGGAAGCTAGAGCATGGGATCAAGCAATGCTCAAAATCTATAGTTGAGGGATAGAGGTCCGTACATCGTGTGGTAAAAGGATCGAGATCCCAACATATAGGGAGCGTGATTTAAGTTGGTCTAGGATTGAACGATAAAGCATATGGGATGGGGGTCTGTGAAGCTTAGAAACAAGGCTCCACAAGGGCACTTAACTACAGTACTCGAGTTCGGGAACACTTCCAATACGAGGATTCAAATCTCAGTGTCCCTGACGTTGTTTTTCCCTCCTTTGGGTTTTTTCACTTAGATGGCATTGAAATATGGTCGACGAGAGGGCAAATGTATCTTATCTTTCACTCTTTCTCTCCCTGTCCTTCATATTGTTAATGCTAAAAATGAAAATCTTTTGTATTCTGTTTCTTGTTGCGCTTTCTCTCAAAAAGTGGTGGGCTATGCCATCACGGCTTCGCATTCACAATGTTAGCGACCCCTCTTTCTCTCTCTCAAATATGAACACACTGGGGAGTTGAAACTATCTCATTCTCGCTAAATTCCTCGATGAGGTACACTGTGATTTGTCTCATTCTCCCCTTACCCCTCCTCCCTAATGAGAGATGTACTGGAGCTAGTGAATTAGCCTCTAGGAAGTTAAGCCTATCAACTGCAACTTCTTTCTTTGCTTATAGTACCGCAACTCGTCTCTCCTTACGATCTTCTTTTGTCTTCTTCCTTCTCTCTCCCTGCTCTCTCTTGTTGCCTTTCTTTGAAATTATTCACAAGGCAGAACACAAGGTGTGTAAATTGTAATTGTAAAGTATATAAGAAGTCAAGGCCTTTACATAAATTGTGGGTTGTAAAAAACTAAAGAACCTTCCTAAGTAGGGATCTGTGTCAAATTGTCTATAGCTTATAGTTTAAACAAAAGAATTGCCATTCACAGCTACCAATGTTTCAAAAAGCACTAGGCGGCCCTTAGGCAGCCTTGGTGCCCAGCGTTTAGGCACTAGGCTGGCTCCAAAACCTCAAGCACCTTGAGGTGAAAAATTTCATATATATGCTGTTCAAAAGCACATATATGCAAATATTTTTATTAATTTTGTACTTATATGTATTCTAATTGGCTTTTCCATGCAAATATATATGCATGAATGTTGAAACATGTTCAAAAATTCAATTCGTTGAAAATTTAGTGAAAAAAGTCAAAAACATGAACAAGTCCATGGTGTATTAACCTTCAGCTATCCAATCCAAATTGAGTATGGCATACTCCATACTGACACATGAACACAACGACAACTAGATAAGATGAAATACAAAAGAGAAGTACAAAACTAGTAGTCCAATAATGAAAATTGAAATACAAACGAAGAGAGAGGAGGTCTTTCTTTCTTCATAATTTGTTCTTTATTGTTTTTTGATATATTTCGAGCTAGAAATCACCTCAAAAGTCTTCAAATACCGTCACTAGCACCCTAAAAAAAGTTCCACCAATGAAGGCCAAGCTTTTAGGTGTTTCCTCAAGCCTCAAATTCTTTTTTCGATTCACAGAAAAATTATAATTTGATTTTTTTTTTATTTTTTATTTTATTTTATTTATTTTATTTTATTTATTTTATTTTTTTTATTTATTATTTTTAACTTTTGGGGTTTAAAACACCCCCAATGTTCTTTTATAAAATTTTGTGGGTCAAAATGACCTAAAGTGATCTTGAGCCCACTTAAATTACAAACAATGGGGACTAGAATCAGGCGCTCGCTTGGGCATGCCTAGGTAATGGCGCCCAGGCCTGGGTGTCCACCCAAAGGCCCTTTTGATGCCTAGGCATCGGGTGGACCTTTTTCTAGGACAATGATAACAACTAAAATATGTTGGTCATCAATGCTCCATTGGAAATGATCTCCAAGTGTTTCGATGACCTTACTCCCAATGTAGAAGAAGCTTAGTTCCTAGTTAGACGAGGATCGAGTCTAATTGAACATGGACCAATGATTTGGATAAGAGGTATCTTGATCCCATTAACTAGCGTTCTCAATCCACAATTTTGTGGATTGAGATCCCTAAAATAAAAAGTGCCTAGAATTGAGATCTCCTCCTAGAGCGCATGATCTAGCTTCTGGAGCTGGAGCGACCACCTCCTTGGGAGATCCCGACAACTATGCCCAAGTGTGCAAGGAGTTTCCTACTTTGCAAGGAGAGGGGAAAAGATCAAGAGGCTATGGTAAGTCAAATAAATTTGACTGCCTCCATTGTGTGATTATTACACAAACACATGCATCTTAAGAAATTTAATATATATCTTATAGGTCGTTAAGAACTTAAGATAAAGTAGAAAATGAAGCAAATATATAATATATATAGAAAGAGACTACGCAATGCCTATGGGTGAAAATCAACAGTATATTCGCCCATAGGCTCGGCGTCGTCTGATTTTTTGGGACGTTGTGGATTAAAAGACCACCATGGACATAGCCTGTCTGTTGCGGTACCGCAACGGACAAAGCATGTCCATTGCGGGGTTTTTTCAAGCAAAAAAACACGAGATTCAACCACGACCATCGTAGAGCCGTTGCGGTGTTTCAATATAAACCTCAACAAACATGCTATGTTCGTTTTGGAGGGAAACACTATTCAAATTTGCCCAGAGGCGTTTTTAATACTTTTCCATATATATATATATATATACTATATTCATGTCATAAGACTTTAGAAAAGAAGTCTGGGTCAACCAAATCCTCTCTCCAAAAATGAGATTTTTACTTTTATTTGGTTTTTAAAATTGTTATCTATAGCAATGCGCCCTTGACCTGGATGCTTGGGATGGCAAAGCCACAATGTGACGTTTTCCTACCTGTTAATATGTCAAAAATAAAATAAAATGAAATGATTCCCTGCTTCTGCTATGGGAGACTTTTCATTTGCTTCACTTGTTAAATTCGAACCTAGGGGTAATTTTAGGGCCCCGGGGATGTATCCTCTTCAACCTAGTAGGCAACTTATAAAAAAAAAAACACCTCAAACTCCCCTCAATGAGCCTAGAAAAATTCATCATCTTCATTGTGAAAGCCTTTTCCCAACTAATTGGGATCAGTTATACAAATCCTTGTTCACCATTCTGTTCTATTAAGGACCATATCCTCAATGAGGTTATAAGTCTTCATATCCTTTCTCAATGAGGTCATAAGTCTTCTAACTATGTCCTTTTGGGCTTACCCCTTACCTGTTTTGAGCCTTGCACTTGAACTAACTTGCACCTCCTAATAGGTGCGATATTGGGTCTGTGCCACACATGGCCAACTCACCTAGGTCTACTCTCTCTCATCTTATCGCCTATTGGTGCCACTTCTAAATTTTTCCAAATGTACTCATTTCGAATTCTATCTTTCCTTGTCTACCACTCATCCATCTCAACATCCTCATCTCCGCTCCGCTGCACTCATTCTATAGGTATATTAGTTTTTGACCACCCAATATTCTGCCCCATAGAGTAAAGTTGGTCTCACAACTGTCTTATAGAACTTGTCCTTCAACTTCATTGGTATGCACCGATCACCTAAAATTCCGGTATGAGCCTGGAAAAATTAACGCCCTAAAATTGAATGTAGACTGTCCAATTTTTGGACAACGAAATCTGTGTAAAAAAATAAATCTCAAAATCCATTTTTTTAAATACCATATGGTGATTCTTAACTGGATCCCAAAATTTAATAGGTGCTTTTTCACCAAGGGAGTAAGTGGTTAGTATGATCTCGACGGAGCATTGCACTAAAAGAAAAATGTTCTTGGCAATATAAAATTCTCTTAGAAGTTATGTAACTGCTATGTTTTACCCTCCGATGCTGGGGAGACCCGACACAGTGACTAACAATGTCCATGTTAAGATTTGCAGTTGCAAACTATGATAAAAATTACAGAACCATAGAATGCCCATGCATGCTCGTATGCATAGGCTATTTAAGGATGATGTATTTTTCATAATACTTCTTGTGCCTTATTAAGAATATGTATATATTCCTTTTGTTTTTGTGTGCGCACGCACAAATGTGCCTGTGTGTATCTACCTTCCCCTTTCTAACCAAACATACTCTTTTTTTCAATCAGGTTGATGCTCTTGTCTGTAGCTATTGTTTTCGTTACATTGGCTCAATAGAACTCCAGATTGGAAGGAAGCTTTATCTTCAAGGTCTAGGGAAAGGTGAAGGTGAGGAATTTGAGCTTGGGACATCTAAACACATTCAGAAAGAGGGTTGTCTTGCTGAATCTTTGCACTTAAGGGAGAATCATTCTGTTATGGCTGGCCACAGTGATTCAGATTCAGCTTCTTCTAGTAAATCAGAAGATAATGCGTACCTCCCCCTCCCTAAAGAAGTTATTGAGTCTTTAATCAATGGTGAATTGGTTTTACCTTACTCAAAGGAATTTGTTTTGCCTTCGGTCATTTCTTGTGTTGGTGGCTGTGCAGAAGAACATTATTGCAGGTGACAGACACAGTCTTCGAAAGCTTCTGTTTCATATTTGGATTTCTTTGCCTTTCATGCTTTCTCTGAATATGGATATGCTATATGGGACACAGGGATTTGTCTCCCTGACCAGCTGTATTGTGCTTATATTATTGTGAAAGTAACTGGAAGTGTTAAAACTTCAATTTTTTTATATATAATTAGATAGCCATGTCTAATAAGCTGCATTTGTTTTTGAATGTTTACAACCATGCATATACATGTATATATGCTCCAAGCTAAAACGGTGAGGCTTCAATGTAGCAATAGAGAGTCCTGTGTGCATTCAACATTCATTCAAGCAGATTTATTTTCTTGGATAAGTTTTACCCATGTGTAATGTACATACAAAGTGTGTCATCAGGAATTTGGTCATTTTGTGCTTAGGTTGATCAATTTTCCTTCTGTTAATTAATCCATGTACTATGACTAGATAGCCATGTCTAATTAGATAGCCATGTCTAATAAGCTGCATTTGTTTTTGAATGTTTACAACCATGCATATACATGTATATATGCTTCAAGCTAAAACGGTGAGGCTTCAATGTAGCAATAGAGAGTCCTGTGTGCATTCAACATTCATTCAAGCAGATTTATTTTCTTGGATAATTTTTACGCATGTATAATATACATACAAAGTATGTCATCAGGAATTTGGTCATTTTGTGCTTAGGTTGATCAATTTCCTTCTGTTAATTAATCCATCTACTATGACTAGATATTCTTCCATTTGTTTTCCTTTCTTAATAGAATGGTGGTGATGCCCAGTTAGAAATTAAAGCATAACAACATTTATTCATCAGAGGTGGTCTTTATATTGCAGCCTACGGTGGAGTGATGCTACTCACCGTAATTTTCTACAGTTGTGGGTGTAGGATGGAGATCTTCCTGATATTGTTTGTTTCTTGCTTCCTCTCTAATGTCTCGAGGAGCGAGAATCAAGAGTCTTTGCAAGTTAATCCACTGAAGCTGAGAATTATTGCATAATCTCTATATGTTATGAGATCATCATGTGTCATGCTTCACTCAGTAACCTCTTTTTCTCTTTTTGGCTTACAGCACATGTGAAACACCTCCTCATTCTCATCTTGAAGCATTCAACCCTCAGACCGGCTAGAATGTATTGGATAGATGTTTATCTTTACTGTCATGCGTACATTGATAACAGATAGGTGGTTTTCTACTAATAGAATGTACCTAGCCAAAGATAGATTGTCAGTTTTATAAAATTTAAATTGTAGTTTAAGAAATGTTTGAAATACTTTATGGAAGTTTACTTTAAGAAATTTTGTTTTTTTTTTAGCATGTATTGAACAGGAGTATGGGTATAATGTTTACTGCCATGTCCACAGTTAAAATACATGTGCTGTCTCTACTAATAATGTAAAATAACTTACCCAAAAAATCTAATAATGTAAAATACAATACTTTCATGTCGACAGTTAAAATACATATGTGCCTGTCAACAGTTAAAATATATATTGCTTGGAGCTTGTTACCTTCATGACCCAGTATTTGGTTACCACATAGGATCTAGTTTGCTTTCCCTATCGATTGGTCTTATCAGCTTCCTTTATTTGCTATGTCTGTGAGGGGTTTGAGCTGGCTTGCCACCTGTTGTATTTATGTGTGAAAATTGTATATAGAAAAATATACAATACTGAAATGTCAGGTACTCTTCATGGGCTCACAACGTACAAGTGTTCTAACTACGTCTTCCAAATTACATTATCAAAGCTCTCTGTGCTCATCTCTTTTAAATAAGAAGCTTGTAATCATTTCTCGGAGGATGTATGTGGGTATATGGGACACAATCTCGGATTTACCATGTAATTTCTCTCAGCAATGCTTTGATGGATTGATTCCGATTCTTTTTCGCTCTACAGTTCCTTTCTTTCCAAGTCACCATATCATGGTTGGGGGTGAAATGTTCCATAGTTTATCACGAAAGTTGCTGGGAATTTCTTTTGGGACCAGTGTGCTGTAAGGCTCTGGATGTTGCTGCTGATTATTGTGACTGTGTTGAACTTCCACAACACGGTTCTGGCTCTTCCTTCCTGTTTTGCATGAGTAGCATATGTACTCAGTTGGAGTGCCTATCTTTGCATTCTACCATATGTGAGTAGCCTCTAGTGGTATGCTAACCAACTGAAGCAAGAGTTTCTAGGATGGACTAGGCTTTCCATAATGCTTCTATAACCTCATTTCACTGATCACTTCATGGAAACTCCTGAGAGCAGAGTATCTATCTTGAGAGGGGATCCAGCTGATTTCTTTCACCCGATCATGGCACAATGCTCTACAAGATTGCTTTTCGATGACTAATAGCATGCTATGTATGTGATGATCTGCAAAGTGTTTAAGTGGAGGAAGTGAAGGCTATCATATGCGGGAGAAGCAGATTCCATCAAATGCACACATCTATTTGGAGGATGTGAACCCTAGGAGCTACTAAGAAGAATAAGAAGAACAAGCTTTAATACGTCTTGATGCAGAATTTCAGATCGGGATACTAAGTTTCTCAATCATTTTTCAGGAACCTTGTTGAAGAAATTCGGCACTCGATTACAATGTAGTAGTGCATTTCACCCACAGATAGATGGGCAACTTGAAGCGGTGAATCACTGCTTCACTACATGTTTGGGATTCTTAGTCTGCCTCATAGTTGTTCGGATCGGGAGCGGGAACAGTACTAGGATCGAGATCGCGAGCGAGGGACTGTGAAATTCTTGAAGATCCCTATGGTTGGGAATGCCACGCGTACAATGCACATGTTGGGGATCAAGATTCCCAAATGTTAGGGATCGAGATTCCAACCTTTTGGGGATCTTGATCCCAACCTTTTGGGATCTTGATCCCAACTTTTTGGGGATGTTGTTACCAACCGTAAAGTGTATTATAATTTAGTATTATGTATACTCTTTAAAGTAGGGATCTTATTATTGATAGCAAGCAAACAATAATTGTGTTGCTAGTTGGCTATAAACAAAGAAAAAAAAAATCAGTTTGGTTGTTGTCTTGGTCTTTAAGATTGGGATCAAGAACCCTAACAGTAGGAATCGGGATCCCTATGAGTGGGGTTCGAGATCCATAAATTTAAAAATTGAGATCCCTGAGAGATCCGTTCTTGGAGGGACAAAATTGAGATCCTAGAAGGGATCGCCTGCCGAAGTAGGAGATTCCGGTAACTATGGTATGCCCTAGTTTTGGCTTCCTCACTTGTTACCCTTTTCTCGTCCTGTCTCTCTCTGAAACCCTCGTCTCTCTTCTTCTTCTATCCCTCTTGTGATATACAACACAGAGTGCAACTTGTGCATACTTTTTCCCATTCGTACAAGATTGATTATTATAACATAAAATGGGGGAATAGAAGTACATCATCCATACTTTCATAAGTTACTTTCTGAGCTTGATTATGGACTAAGAATTAATGGTGAGCATGTTCTATCCATTGGTGTGTATGTTCTATCCAGGTCTTGTGGGTTATTATTTATCAATTACTAATATGTGGACTCTTAATCATCTTACTTTGTGCACTTTCAATAATGCATAAATTTGTAATATTTGTAGTAAATCATGTGCCGAGGCAGATTGGGAATCATGCCATTCCTTACTTTGTATGGGGGAGCGCTCAGGTTGCCGTAATATGGAGGCATTGGCTAGGTTTACAGAACATGCTAATGGTATGGTGCTCATGGTGTGCCACACTTTTGCACAATCATTGCTATGAATTTTGATTTTTATGTGAATGTGTGGAAAAAAAAATCTTTTAACTCTGAAGCAAGGTTTTGTTCTTTGAGTACTTTCCTCTGAATTCTAACTTTTATTTCTCCCTTTTCAGGAACAAATGATATTTTTCATCTCGCTGCCAAGGTATCATTGGTATTGCATTACAATGATATATATATATATATATATTTATATATGTAGAGGGAATGGATCTTGTCAAGCCCATAGGCTAACAGCTACAGTGTCAGTCAATGACCCAGATTGATATGGGCCGATCTGACGGTCACGACCGTATTTCGTATTTGACTTTTAATTTTTTTTATACAACTCCAAATCACTGGAAATTTTAGGTATACATTCTTCTCATCAAGACGCACTTAATAAAATATAAAACAATAATTCGCACAATTTAAATTAACCAAATACCCTTGAAACATTTTGAGGGTATTTTGATCAATTTATATTGTGCTAATTATTATTTTTATATTTTTATCAGGTTATAATATTTTTAAAGAATATACGCTCAAAATTTCAGTGATTTGGATTTATAGAAAACACTGAAAATTGAAATACAAAATTAGGTCATGACCATTAGATCGTGCCCAGATTCAATCTGAGTCGTTGGTTGACACTGTAGCTCTTAGAGTTAACAACCCTTTAAAATGCAAAGGTTAATGTTAGAAGAGGTTGTGATGGGTATATTTATAAAAAAGATCACTACGTTTTGTTCAAAAAATTATTTTAATAGATAACTTAATCATTAAGTAAGGGCAAAATTGTAAATTTTACAAAAGTACAATGGCATTTTGGAAGTTATTGTCCTGAAACTTTATTTGTAGAGTGCCTTTGTCCTTCAGTAAAAATTTGAACTTTAACTGTTATGGAAATGACAAAAGTACCATTTGTCTTGTAGTGATATTTACAAAAATACCCTTACTTAATGTGCAAGATATCACAAAAAGTGACTTTTATTAAAAAATAAACCATAAAGTAGTGAATTTACCGTCACAACTTATTCTTTCATTAACCTTTGTAATTTGAAGAGTTGCAAACTTTAGATGATAGCTATATATATATATATATATGTTTGATCAAGATTATTCTTATTCATTAGCAATACAAGCAATTCGTGTTATGGTGTTGATGTTTTTGTGGGCTGTCACCTGCACCAGTTAAATCTCTTTGGCATGCTTAAACACCCAAAAATGTGGGAAATGTCTGATTTTATTCTCATTTGCTTGTTTGGTTTCAGATTTTCATGCATTCCATTGTGTTGTTGAGACATATTTTCTCATTTTTATAAGATGTATATATGTAATAAATGGCTTGTTGCCATGAAATCAGTTGCATATAGAGATTGTACACCCTTATTTGAACCAAATCTAGACTTACATGCCCTTTCTGTGGTATCAGCAGTCCAAAGACGTTCTTTATTTTGTTTCTGAGACAGTTTGGGCCATATTATAAAAGTCACCTATTATTTTCTACAAAATTATGAATTCAAGTGAAGCCTTCGATACCCTATCCTTTGCTAGTTGGTCAGCAAACTCATTTGTGTCCCTGCTCAAATGGTTAAAAGTGGATTTGCTTGGTTAATGCAATTATACCTGTTAGGGGCTGGCATTTCTAGTTGTCCACTGGAGGACATTCTCTATCTGTATATTTTCCATTTTGGCTGTCTATTTCTAAGTCCAATCAATTGAGCCCATGTTTCAGCTTCATTTGCACCACATCCTGTACGTGGGACTGAAATAGATCATTAGGATCTTCCCTCTGATCATGAAATGTTCCTCCCACACCAAATGGCCCTGGATTCTGTTTTGATCTGGCTTCAAGTCCAATTTACTATGGTATGGGCCCAAGAGATAATCAAGGCTTTACTTTTAGGGAAAATATCTTTGTAGACCCTAATTTTGTATCTGATTTTCCAATAGACCCACAAATTTGAAATGTATCTAGGGGCATCAACTTTCCCAAAAATCTTTCTACTAACCCCCTAAACCCATATAACCACGTTTTATACCATGTTTCCATCCCAAATAAATTTCAAAATGTCACTATTTTTTCCATTCCAGCTTTTTTCTTTTCCTTCTCCGACACTCTGTATCTAGTTTCGCTCTTTTTCCCTCTGTGTCTCTCTCTCTAAATCCAGCAGGCAAAAGGCTTTGGCTCCCTCTCTCACATCCTCACTCTAACTTTCTCCCCCTCAATCCCTCCCCTCCCCCCCCCCTTTCCTCTCTCTCTTTAAATCCAGCAGCCAAAAGGCTCTGGTTCTCTCTCACACTCCCTCGCCCTAACTTTCGCCCCTCAACCCCTCCCCCCCCCCCTCTCTCTCGCCCTAAATTAGGCTCTGTAGTTTTATTTGCTTGTAAAATTTTCCAGTCGGGTTCTCAATCATTGAACCCCCTTAGACAATGAAAAAGTAGAGAAAGTGAGAGATGGGAAAGGCCACTCTTCTTTTTTTTGTCTATCCAGAGTTTTTGATGCTCCTCTGCTTTCTGGCTTCTGTTTGCGAGGATCAGAACTTTGGTGGTTGGCCACTTTTCTTTGGTCGAAATCCTAGAGCGAGAAAGCGAGATTAAGAATGAGAGTAAGGGTGGAGGGCCACCATTATTGGGTAGTTTCGGTAGTTAATTGTTTGCATATTTTCTTGATTTTTCACATCTGCGTATCCTTGTCGTAACATGCAATCGAAGCTTCGTGCTTAGAATAGGAACGAGGTAGGCTTTTCTTGGGAGGCCCTCCGGTATTCGGCCTTAGCTTTAGACTTGGTTCAACCTCGTCCTAACTCAGATGAGGGTTTTGATATGTGGCACACCTCGTGACGACGCCCGAGTGGGGAGAAAAGCTAGAAAGAAGTTGCTGATCTATGAAGAAAGTTACAGGAAAATCAGCAGCGACACGCCTTGCTCAAGTGGCCAAATCACGACGCTCACGTGTCGGATTGACGTGAGAGCAGTTCCATCGTGTGCGTAAGGTCTAGGGTTATCTCTGGTCCGAACCTCGTACATAATGAATGGTCGACTCTGCTGGAGATTTTTATGAGCATCCACAAATTTGAGGAGAGTCCTTTTATGGAGGCTTTGAATCTTCATGGTATTAATCTTGGAGTAGAACAGAACCTGTTTCTCAACCAGGAGCTGTCGCTTGAGTCTAAGGATTGGCTTGCTTCTAAAGAGCAGAGGAGTTGTGATGACCAAATGACCCCACCCCAATGAGAGGTTGAGAATTAAGGAATTAGACCTCAGTGAGAGGATGAGAATTAAGGAATTAGAAACTCACAGAGGGAGAGGGAAAAAAAAGGAAAGTGAGAGAGAAAGAAGGCCTGTGCCATTTTGAAATTTGTTTGGGACAGAAATGTGGAATAAAATGTGGTTCAATAACTCTAGGGGGTTAGTAGAAAGAGTTTTAAGAAAATTGATGCCGCAAGATACAATCTTCATGTATGGGTATACTAGGAAATTAGGTTCTATGAAGATATTTTCCCTTACTTTTATCCTTCAGTCACCTTATGCCATGGTTTTTGGACTTTAAGATGTGACTTTCTAACAAATCAAATTGCCCACTGTACAACCAGTATACTCATCTTCGTGGAAAAACTCCAGCCTTGGGGCACCAAGAATGTCATTGGCTAAATAAGTACCCCTCGAACTATGGCATCACCCATTCAAAGCCAAAATGTTCTCAAGACAAATCCCCAAATTTTGTGGTAGTTTTACCATTAATGATTAGATTGTTGACGTTCCCTTTACCTTTCTTACAAATGATACACCAGTTGGACAGTGGTATTCCTCTATTTTCCAAATAATCCACTGTTAGCACCTTATTGATGCTGGCCAACCACCCAAGAACTTGAATTTTTTGAGTTACTGGATTTGTCCAAACCCCCAAAAAAGTTGTACGTCCCATATAGGTGGCTGTTGAAAATTCTGTGAAAGAACTACAGAGGCGGTTCCTTTACTCTCAGGGATCCAAATTATCTTGTTCTCCTCTCTTGGAATGTAGAAGTTTTCGAGCTCCTCCATCAGTCTATAGAAGGCTGTGTTCTCTTCAACTTTATGGCTTCTTCTTACCTTTTGGTCACAAACCATCACTTGCCCCTGCTCTTTGTGCCATTTCATCCGCCAAAGCATTTGGTTTTGTGCTAGTGCAGATGATGCAAGGAATAACTGCTATTAGAGCTTGAGTGGCCAGCCATGTCCTTCCAAAACCTGGTCCTCTTTGCATTTCCCACCATTAATCTTATGAGCCCTGAAACGGCAACTCACCTTATCGATTCTTTTCCATGCTCCAAATAGCCTATGGAACTTCCTTCCTAGCTTCAGAATCCAACCATTTATCTCCACCATACTTGTGACTTATAACCTTCTACCGTAGAGGCTGATGGTATAACCTTCTTCTGTAGATGTTTTGATGGTTTGGAGAACCTCCACACCATTTTCCAATGAGGGTGGTTGGCCTCTTTTATCTTTTGTTGCTTAGGCCTCCGGCTTGTTTGGGTTTGCACCATAGTTATCTAAATCTATCCACCGATCTCGCACTTCTGGTTTCGAAACCCGATTCTGCATTTTTGTTAAGGAATCTCCACGAAACTGTTTTACGGAACCAAGGAAACTCGATTCTTTAATTTCGGAATCTCGATATAACACATCTTTAGAAACCGTTTTTCGGAACTAAAGAAACTCGATTCAACACATCTTTAGAAACCATTTTTCGGAACCAAGGAAACTCGATTCCTTAATTTCAGAATCTCGATCCAACACATCTTTAGAAACTTGAACCCATTAATTGTGGGTAGACGTTCCCAAATATATCGAATCTGGATTCTAGCGAGGATTAAGTCTTTGATTCCACGTCAATTGATACACCAATTTAAAGTACATAATGTCCAATGTCTATGACGGTTGTGCACTTCCTAAAGGAAATTGGAGTAGAAATCTTCCTTCGAATGCTTCTAGTCAGTGGTTTAAAAAACGGATCGGTGCGCCAGATTGGGCACTCCAAAAACCCATCCGGATCTGTGAATCGGTGATCCGGATCGAGAATCGGCCGAATCGGTCGGATTAAGCTTTAAAAAACTCCAAAAAAATTATTTAATTTCATTTTTTTTAGGAATCCAGTAAAAAATGGGGGTACTACATTATTAACTTTCATTTTTTTCATCAATTTGCGAATATTAAGATGTTATTTCACTATATGAACTTATGTTAACCATTAAATTTATACCATACAAAAGAAAAATCATACAATTATCATTAAAAAGGTATATAATAATACATGGATTAAAATAAATAGTGAATTAAATCGATGAAAAAATGGCCACTAAAATCTCGAATTGGCATAAAACTCTAATCTGCCAAAAAAACCCCAAATTATTACAACCAAATTAACTATAATATTATATATTGAAATTGAAATTGTTGGTTTATATTTTATAATTATTTTATTGTACAAATAATAACAAATCCAAAAAAATAAAAATATGTTATGCTACATTTTTTATTTTATTTTTTGACAAGATTATATTACCTTTTAATTCTTGTTGTATTGCATTTTGTTTTTTTGACAAAAAAAATTAAAAATAAAATTGTATTACATTTTTTTTTAAAAACCTTTTATTTTTTATTTTTTATTTTTTCGTTTTATTTTATTTTCTTTTTTTATACATTTTTATTTTTGAAAAACCTTTTATTTTTTATTTTTTCCTTTTACTTTATTTTGTTTCTTGTTGAGGACAAAAAAGGGGATTTGTTTTTTAAAACCTTTTATTTTTTATTTTTTTCCTTTTACTTTATTTTATTTTACTTTATTTTGTTTCTAAAGAACAAAGTTTTTTTTTCAAAAAAGAAGTTTATTTTCTTTTACTTTATTTTATTGTACTTTATTTTATTTTTTATTATTTTTTTTCTTTAACTTTATTTTGTATCTTTTAGAGGACAAAAAAAGGTGCTTTTTTTTGTTTTGAAAAATTTTTATCTTTTTTTTTTTTTCTTTTAGTTTATTTTATTTTACTTTATTTTGTTCTAGAGGACAAAAAAGGATGGCGCCCAAGGGGCTCGAGCCCGAGACTTCGAAGGAGATGTTGAGAGTCATAACCAACTGCACTAAGTAATAGTAGTGTGCATTTAATGACCGTATAAAGCTTATAACCATTTTTCGTGCATGTGGGAATTATCCCACATCGAAGATTTAACTTGTGTTTGTATCATATAAATCGTTCTGGCGGTGCAATACCATGTGCTTTGGTTGCGTAGCTGGTTGCTCAGCAGGGCAGTGACCCGTGTGCGCCTGACCCGTGGCATCAAGTATGCGCTTAAATTTTTTAAAAATTTCAAACTTGCCCCTAACAGTTGAAATTGCCGAGTCACTGTAGCAATTCGGCGAGTTATCGCTACGAACCGCTTGGTTCTCTCTAGACACGGGCGGTTCTTCAAGTTTTGCTGGTACCGACATGGGGTTGCCGATTCTTGTGTCGAATCGAGCGAGTCCAGTTCGACTTGACGACTTTTCAAGCACTGCTTCTAGTAGTTGCAGGGTTTCATTATTTTACTTATGCGACCTTGGACAACCTTTACTTTAAATTTAAAATATAACTGGTAAATACAATGCATACAATTAAAAGAAAAACCATGGTGTAGACATAATCCTATTTTGTCTTTATAATAATGAAGTCAAAATCACAATTTAGAAATACTTGTCTTTTGTATATAGTGACTGTGAGTTCAATAGTCAACACAATCACTTTAAAATTTGGGAAACCTTCTAATAAAAGACATCCAATATATGTTCTAAAGTTGATAAGGCTCAAGATGTGCTTGTGGCTTCCTTCTCCATAAAAATGAAATGTCGATTCCTGGTAGCGTTTGTCAAACGCATTCCATAGTCCCTATTATTGTAAATCTCGATCTCAAACTGGCATGGATCTTTGATCCATATACTTTAGAAACTTGATTCCAAATATGTTAGAATCATGATTCGAAACAACAACATATCTTTGTCCCGCATATGTCAGAAACTTGATTCCATAGATGTCAAAAACTTGGATCTATTCCAATTCCCAATTCGGGTTCTTAGGTGTTTCTAACAACTATCGTTTGCACACTCTTTCCCATTTGGCCGAGTGAGCCCTTTGCTTTTGATGACCTATTCTACAACAACTTCCTCATCAATCTTGTTGGTGACTGTAAATTGGAAGGTTAGATAGTATTGATTATATTTGAGTGATTCTTCCTCCAAGAGGTAGGAACCTCCTCTTTCATGAGTTGAGTTTTTTACATATTCTCTGTAGCATATCATCCCACAATGACTTTGGTGGCTTACATTGCACAAAAGGAAAGCCCCAGGTATTTGTTTGGAAGTGCTTCAATGCCGTACCTCGCCCTTTTTGCCAACTTCACCAGTTCATCCTGCAGGACCAGAATTCCCAGAAGTTTCAAATTTGGGAAACTTTTTCAGGCTGGATAACACTTCAAATCGCCTCATGAACAACCATTTCTGATACCTCAGCATACACAGAATAAGTGTATGCTCTGCATGTTGCAGATGAGACATCATGGAACCTCGAGGAGCAGAGTCCGGCCTCATGGACTCCCTTGGGGATGCAACTAAGTTTTTGCAACAATAGTAAGGACCAAGGTTGAGAGGGCCCCCTTTTCTTGGCCCCCTAAATGAAGAGCTTGAACCCTTTGGTGATCTGTTTATCAATATTGAGTATCAATGTACCCCATGTCCAACTTCGCCATTTCTCTTCAATGCCCATGTGCTCATGTGCTTCATATTGTCTTTCAAGAACCCCAAGCTACATGGTTGCATGCTTTTGTGATGGTAGTGAATATTAAGTGCGACAATCCTGAAGTGATTTCAAAAGGATTCCACCTTCTCTATATAAATCCAGTTTTTGTAGTGCAAGAGCTCGACCCCATGCAGTTTGATGACGGCAAAGCTCAATATCTTTCCTAGCTATCAAATGGGAACATTTAGGATAGGTTCGTACTTTATTCTGCTATGTTTTTAGATAAGAAAATTTGGCGCATGTTGCAACTGCTAAGAGGGGAATGGGTCGGGAGTCCATCTTTATAGGGTTATTCCTCTGAATTGATGCCTTGCCATCTCTCATGATATATTTAAAATATCTTATGACTATTTTTAAATTTGTGTTTAATGCTAATTGTCGAGGGTATTGTTAACTTCATAAAAGAAATGCTAATTGTCAAGGGTGATTGCCTCAATGTCATTAGAAGGCCACACATAGAATAGCCACCCCCTTGGCATGTAGCCATGATATTTGAGGAGAGTTTTGGCATTTGTACTTCTAGATGTGTCATTTTTTTAGCATGTGCATTTTGAGGCCAATTCAGATGCTGATGCATTAACTAATGTGGTGTACACCATCATGATATCCTTGCAATAAGAGTTATGCCCTCAGCATGATACCATCTTGGCATCCCTCAATGGATGCTGTTTTCTCAATGGACAATGTGCAGATAAATTCTCATAGATGTTGAGCCATATACTCCCTCTCTTTAATCATGTCTGTTTTCTATCCACATCTAGGAGCCATAGGTGGTTGTGTAAGTTAAGGTTGGGCTGAGCAGGTAAGAATACCTGATGGACAATGCCTTGGGTCAGTAGGTTGGGTGAGTGCGTGTAGGTTTTTAATGTGGTGGCAGCTCTTAATGGGTTTCTCTTTAAAAGTATAGCTCTATTTGAATCCTTGTTTTTTTTTTTGTTTTTTGTTTATTCTATATATTAGTAGTGTTTTGCAGACAAGGCTACAATTATGGATAGTCTTCATTTGTAGGTAATTTCATCTACCATTTTGAAGTGTGAGAAGTTCAAAGCAGCTCAGTTCAAAGATAATGAACCATATTTTGGGCCAAATGCATTGGGCACCAATTTACTTTTGGAAGCTTGGAGACCTTTTTCGATGGGATATAAGAGAAGGTGATTGCATCTTTCTGAAAGCCTCTATCTTGTATAGTATTTTATGAAAACTTATAATTTTACACTACTAGATCTATAAATGGGAAACTTTGCGTAGGTACATACAATTAAATGATTTGATTGTTAAAAATCAATTTTCCTTCTTGTATATGTTATGCCATGCCATTCATAAGTTTGATTGTTCTTTTGCATCCAGGCTTCATGAAGATGACTTTATTTTGCATCAAAATTCTTTTAAGAAGATTTCTCCTTCTTGGGGCTTGAATTCCCTTTAAGATGCTAAGTAGCATCTTCATGTTCATTATCTAAATGGTTCTTTTGGAATATTGTTTCATCATCCCAGAATTAGCACCCCGTATTTAGAATCATTTCTTGAAGTTTTTTTGTTGCTTAATTGGTCTAACTGATTCCAAATATTGGTTATGCATTCGAGGTTTCTTTCTTACCTTCCCAGCTTCAGTCCCCCTGTATTCCATGCATCTGGAACTAGTTTCATCATCTTTCGTAGATACACAACTTACAAGCTTGAGGCCTAGCTTCTTCTAAAACTCTAACCCAATTTTTTCTTTGGAAAAAAGAGAAAAAAAAAAAAAATTTGTATGATTTCTCTCCTTCTTCCTTCAATGTGACTTCCTCATCTGCAATTTTTTCTTTAACTCCAGATGAGCTCCCATAAATGGTCTCGAATCCTACAATTGGATTCTACCGACTACATAATGTGGAAGAGTCAAAGTTTTCCTATCTCACATGGTTTAAGACTGAATGATATATCTTGATGGAACCTTATCTTCCCCTCCAAGACTCATTGAGAAAGAGATTGTCCTTTTAGAAGGCATAAAGGAGTTGCATAGGAGAACTGGGTTGCTGCGGATGTGTCATTAATAAGCTGGGTAGATTCCACTATTTCACATGACATTCAATCTCAAGTGATTGGTCTTCGTTCGACCACATAATTGTGGGATCTCCTTCATGAACTTTACTATCAATCATTTGAGGCAAGCTTGAAGCATATTCATTGTAAACTCTAGCAGTTTTCATTGTGAACTCTAGCAGTGTAAGCGAGAGATCTTCCACTAGTGTGCACTTTCACAAAGTGAAAGTACCTCGTGATCAACTAGGCGATTGGTTATGAGATCAGTGATATGCTAAATTACTCTATTTGCTTATGGAATTAGGTGAAGAATATAAGATTTTCATCACATCGGTCATGTCTAGACCACCTGCACCAGGTTCTAATAAATTTCAGCCCCTCCTATTACAACATCAAGCTTTGTTCAAGAAAAATCCTTGGAAACTGAAAGATTTTCATGACTCTTAAATGTCAACTCTTACAGGTTCATCATGGTTACTAGAGGCCATGGAGGAAGATAAAAAAAAAAACCTTGGTCATGTGCTCAAACAATTCATCCAACTGGTATTTTAGAAATTAAGGGTATGCTGGTTATAACAATCAACAATAAGGACATAATGCCCAGGGAATTCTAACAATACCTCCTTAGCCAGCCAGTGCCAACTAGCCATCACATGTAAACTTTGTGGAAAAGGAATTATACTACCTCAATGTTTCCAAACATCATCATCATCAGAGCCTTTTTCCAACTGATTGGGGTCCACTACACTAATCTTGGTCTGCTATTCTACTCTATTATGGGCCATATCCTCAGTGAGGTTATAAGTCCCCATATCTTTTGTCACTACTTTCGACCTTGTCCTTTTGAGCCTACTCCTTGCCCAATATTTCCAAAGATATGATCCATAATAATGCTGCTGCCCTAATACACTCAATTGCAAATCTAAATATATAGCGGTCTCGAACACCCTCTCCACTATCACCTTCAAATGCTTTTTGGATTATGGATACAAGGCTGCCAATCATGTGACATCTCATGTAGGTAAGTTTTCATCCTTAGTACAATATCTTGGTAAAGGGAAATTCACTAAGGGGATGGCACTCAACTCCCAATCACTAGCATTGGAAATATAATTGTCTCCTCTTTGGGTTCCTTTTTTTTCCTAATCATTTTTTGGTTCCAAAACTAAAATGCAATCGTTTAGTACCACAATTATCTAATGATCTATAGTGTTTCTCGAGATTTACTCTTGACCCAATGGATCTTCACTAAGGGGCCGTTTGGGTATTCGACAATCCATTACAAGGAAATGGATTTACGTGAAATCCCTCATTTTCGTTGTTTGGGTACACAACAACACTAGTGTGAAATGGTAATAGGTTACTGTATAGGGCCCAAAATCGTGTAATGGATTTTCCACCAAAATAGCTGCGAAATGGATTACGAGGATGACGGGTAATCTATTCCCCTCGGATGCTATAAAGCTAAAGGGCACTCCCTTTCTACCGTGGACAATTATGGCATGAGGTGGCTAATTTCAAGTCAAAACTCACCTATCTTCCATAAAAATAAAGTAGCCACTTGTAACTGAACCCTTTAAGTAACTAATTTATTTGTTCTGTCTCTTAAAAGTTGTCTGGTTTGAATATATAAGTAGTAATTAATTTATTTATTATTAAATTTCTAATTTTTATTTTAAATTATTTTAAAAAAATTATAAAAAAAGTTATTTTAAAATTAAAAAAAACAAAAAACTCAAAGTCTTCTCCTGAATCAGCCGAACTACCGAATTGCTTTTTCAGACCAAACTGAAGCAGGCTTCGAATTGAATCTGACAATATTGGATTAAACAGAGACAATCTGTTGGATATACTCATCCATTGTGTGATTCATGCGTGAATTTTGTGATCGCGTCAGGATTAAGAGTGTTATTGCAAAACCTTGTTATTTATTATGCAGGTCAATGTCAATTGTATTCCCCATGGCCTCACATTAGTATAATAATGGCGTCATTGCTTTTCACATATTAGTAAGTAGTGATGAGGACAATATTCTCTCTTTGAAAAATGGTCTATTCACTTATTAATGAAATAATTAGAGGGAGAAGGGATAAAATTAATCGTTGGTTCATTCACATATTAAAAAATAAAGTAGTTTAATGGATATTTTATCTTAAAAAAGGAAAAACAAAAAAACTTGTACAACAAAAAACGCTTTACTATAGATAAAAGTAATGCAGTATTTCCCATATTTCTTCTGGACATAGCCAAACAATAGCAATGTATTACCCTTCATCCAAATGCTACCCAAACAGTAACAATCAATTTTCATGAAATATATTATGTTAGTAGTGAATTACGCCAATAATATACTTCTGAGACAATACATTTCCACGTACCCAAACGCATAAGGGAATAGAGAATGGGAATCCTACTTTATTGAGGAACCTTCATCATCGATAAACAACATCAATGATGCTCGTAGTCAAGACATGGGGTTGTGTTCTCTCCTTCCACTATGTCTTCAGATTTCTTTCTAAATAAAGCCCACAAGTCCATATGACACCGTTGACTTGCCCATTGTGGCGAGAGGAATGATTCCTTGTGATTCAAATAATAAAAGGAATCACATTTTATGTTCAAGCTGTCAGCTTGGCAAACATTGTAAGCCTCCCTTGAATACAAAATAATATAATAACCGCTTGTTCTTTAAGAGTTAATACATTATGATATTCGTGGCCCTTCTTCCCATGGAATATAAATCTTATTTTGAGTACCATATTTTATCTATTGATCATTATTGGAAATTCACCTAGATCAATTCAATGTTTTCAATGTCTTTGTTAGTTGATCCTTTGTGAAATCACATTCCAATGCCAAATTACTGGATTTTGAAGTGAAGGAGTATATATCTGATATTTGAGAGTTCCTTTTAAACAACAGAATCAAGCGAGAACTTTCCTATCCTCATACACCACAACAGAATGACGCAGGGAAAGGAAAGCATTGACATATAAGAGAGGCAACTTTATTTGTGATGCTTGCTAGTGGATTTCCCAATTCTATGTGGAGTGAAGCCTTTTGCACTGTGATGCATCTTATTAATTGGTCGCCTTTCATGAATACTAGTGGATAGTTGCTATACTTTATCCTTCATGCCAGACACCCAAATTGTAGCATGCTACGAGTTTTTGGATGCCATTGTTATGCTCATATGGATGGAAGTCAAAGGGAAAAGCTGATGCGAAAGCTGAAATGTGTGTTTTCATGGGGATATAGCATTATGCACTAAGGGTATTGTTGTTATTACCTCAGAACGAAAAAATATTTTGATTTCATGACATGTACCTTTGATGAAAACTAAATGCATTTTCCTTCAAAAGTTCAAAAAATTGAAGGAAAAGACACGCAGATTACCGTGAAACTAAAATTGATTCTTTTCAGGTGATTTAAGCTTGTTACATGGCAAACCAGCAACTAGTAGAAGTTGTTCATCTAAGGAATTTAAGTAGAACACATGAAAAGCATGATAAAGAGTTGATAGTCTGTCAAAAAAGAAAGATAAGTAGTGGCCCTTGAAAACATTCGAAGTATGGAAATTGTGCATAAAAAAGCAGTGGCCAATGAGAAAGAGCCAAACATATATATTAGCACTCAAGAACGATCAAATCAGGAATATAGTACCTCACAGTTCGTGGTTGTTGGAGAGCAAAATCAACTGACGAGATCAGCGTGCCTCGACATTGATGCAAGGAAATTTGAGGGAAACAATAAAATTAGCAAGAACAAGCCAAACACAAGAACAATTTGAAGAAACCTAGGGTTTCTTCTCCATACCCCAAGCTAGGGTTCCAAAAGCCTAAGCTTTTCTCTCTTTCAATTTCTAAATATAACGTATAATTGATCCTCTCAAGGCCCGACACACCTTATATATTATAATTCCATATTCAAGGACATTACATGTCCATACAATGATTAAAATGACCTATATATTCTAACTTAAACTTAAATTTTGTAATGACAAATTTACCTCTGTGAATAGTACCCATGAATAATACTCATGAATAGTACTTGTGAATAGTTCTTATGAATTAAACAAAAATTATAGAAACCCTAGAATCCATAGAAAACTAAAAAGCCCGAGATTTAAGCCCTAAAAGCAAACTGTAATATACATCCTTAAAGTTGAATAAAATTAAAGAATAAGAATGATATTTCCCTCCATCATTCTCCCCTGGTTGGAGAAAACACGTCCTCGAGTTTTGAAGTGTGTTAAGATAAAATTGGCATTAATCTGACAACATTCTTCAACTCGAATATTGCTAACATGATCCTGCGACTTGTGTGTTATTACACTGATCAAAATACAATGATTATGCATTGGAACTGAGAAACCCTAGAAGAAAGGGTCACTATATGTCGATAGAATATTTTTAATCACATAAACTTGTTGAATTTGCATCATTTCAGCCGTGTAACCCTGCTGAATTTGCCTTGCCCAACTCATCTCTAGACTATACCCCGGGTGCATCTTTGAGATCAGTGACTAAACCAACAACTTCACTCTCTTCCAACATATCTTTACCATCATCTTGATTCTTATCATAGATCAGATCTCTTAAGAAATCTTGTTGTTCATTTGAGTATATCTCGAAGATTGGTGGTGAATCCCAATCTACAATTTGCTGACTTTCCATGCAATCTGTGTCAAAACAAGAAATCTCGTCCTTCAAATAAAAACCGTAGAGTGATATTCCCCACATCTAGGTCTTCTATCCCTATCCTCATCACCCAACTCCACGCACAAAGCGCGAAAGTGAAAAAGCTTGCACTCGAGATCTTCTTGGGCTAAAAGATCACTGTCTTGCCCATTATTGAGGTTCGTGAACTGCTATGCCAGTTGCTGTATATTCCTTTCAAGTTCCTCAATTTTGTTATCTATGGGCCCGTTTGGGTACTTGGAGAAGCGTGTCCTGGGAATAGGCTTCTCCTAGAATTGGGTTATCTTGGAATTGGTCTGTCTCTATGATAGGGGTGTCTGCTGTTTGTATAGCACCTGATAAGAAACATGGAATATGCATGTCCACTGTTTGGATTGCTTGGAAGATGTGAATCCATGGATATTCAGTTGTCGTTTTTATATTATTACCCTACATTTAATTTATACTAATTAACTTTTCTCACTAATTCTAAACTACAATATTATTTCTTTACTAAGATGAAATTGTTATTTTTTTCTTATTCCTTTCCATTGTATCCTTATGTATAGATATCCTACCTTCCAAAGATTCTATTCGGGTACTTTGGTTCGTGCGTAAAATATTCCCTGGAAATATTTACATATGTAAATCGCATTTCATATGTTTGGTTCGTGCAAATGCATATGCAAATAAAATACTATGGTAAAAGCTTTTACCGTGAGGTGGGGAAACATTCCCCGTGCATTTGTTTTCCCATGCGGACCCACTATTCACTATTTACATTATAATATATTATG
>NW_006499810.1:1281895-1294406 GCF_000471905.2 Amborella trichopoda | reverse complement strand
ACAATCCAAAGTGGACCACACTCCCACTGGAGCCAACATTTCACTATATGTTCTTCAATGCATGCTCTCATAAGGCCTTACAATCTCTCTTCCTCTTCGTTAAAGAGGATAGAAAGCTCTTATAATTTGGGAGTATTCTCTCGGACAGAGAGATGATATAAACACCTCCCAAGAAGTTGGGAGAGTGTTCAAGAGATGACAAATTTGCATGGGCTCGGGGGGCTTCATGCTAATAGCTTCGAGCTCACGAGCTAGGGCTCGGAACATGTGCACGTGCTCAGCAATGTTGACTCCTTCTGCCATCTGCATATCGTGTGGTGCTTCTTTAAAGCAAGGTGTTTGACTAAAGAAGAATCAACAAATTCTTTCTCTAGCTTTCCATGTATTGCTTTTGCAGTCTTCAAGTTCTCTTATTCCAATGCATAAGAGTCATGCATCGAAATAAGAAGTATCTGCTTAGCAAGCATATTCTTTTGCTCCTATTGTGCATAATCTTGTTGTACATGCTATCTTTCATAAGCATTCCCTCTTGGAACCGGAGGGGGGTCATGGATAAACATATCGTGGCGATTTTCCTCATAGAGGACATATCCCACTTTACGCTTCCAAGAAGAGTAATTGCTCCCATAAAATCTTTCCAATTTCAAGAGTTCGGCCATGACTCTCGAATCAAATTACAGCAGTGACAATAAAAGAAAATAAATTGCAGCTAGAAGTCCTAGCTCTGATACCAATGAACGGTGGACTATGTGTGCGGGCAAGCCAATATCGATAAATACCTTTTTCTTTAGTATTGCTGCGTGAATCACTCAGAAGTGTCCAATACAATATGTGATACAAATAAAACACCAAAGACTCACACTTGCTTGCCATTAAAACAAAAATACATTCATGGTACAGATCTGGAAATAAAGATGCAACGGAATAAAAAGAATATAAACCAAGAGATTACCTTATACCTTACCTTAGGTCACCCCTAAAGACTTGGCACACTCTAAACTTGGTCTTCTCCAACAATGGCACACAGGATCTAGGTCTAAGAACTTGTCTCACAAATTTAGGAAGCCAAGGTAAAAACCAGCAGAGAGCATAACATGGGATATGCTTGATCGAAGTTCAACAAGAGCATAAGGCCAAGACCTAGGACTAGGCTATGTAGCTTGGGCAATATCACCCCTTAGTGTTTATTTTCTGTCTTAAACCCTAAAGCTTGGAGAGAGAAGGGAGAGATTTAGAGAGTGGCATTCGACTCCTTGAGGCTTAGAGAGAGATATCAAGTGTAAGGTTTGGGAGTTTCCCGAAGTAATGGATAAGTGCGCATTTGGGCGCGGATGGATAAGAACGTTGCTGAGCGTGGGTAGACTGGCGCGCATTGAGAGCGCAGGTGGATGAGTGTTGCTGAGCGCGGATTGACAGGCTCATGTTAGAGCGCGGGTGCATAAGCGTGCGGTTGGGCACTAGGTGGTGTATGGTGGTCTAGAGTATCTCCCCTCAAATTTTCTCACTCATGCATGTTTCTACCCTCATCATTGTGTTCCCCATGCTTGCTTTCTCTCTCCTCATGGATAACAATTTGAGTGCCATGTGGCACATGCATGCTTCCACCCTCATCATTGTGTTCCCCATGCTTGCTTTCTCTTTCCTCATGCATGACAATTTGAGTGCCAGTGGCACATGCATACTTCTATCCCCCATACTTATATATACCCTCCATCCACTTATAAATTTGGTTTCTCTCTGTCCTCCTTCTCCCTCACTTGCCCCTCTTTCCCCCACGTTCTCCATCTTCTCCCTTAGTCATTTAACCTCTCTAAGTCTTTAACTTCTCAAGCTTGAACCTACTCCACTTGAAGCTTGGCAATCGAAGTAGAGCTTGTAGAACATTGCATCTTGAGGGTTTCGATTTGGAATAGGTAAATGGATTTAGTTTCCATGGTTTCATTCTTATGTTAATGCATGTTTCCTTATCTAATCAAAATGTGAAATTCGATTATGGGTGTGAGTGTGGATGCGGGTGCATGCTATTAAAAGTCTTCTGAAGAGCATTTTGATTTCCAGAACTGTGATTCTTGTTTAAGAGATTGTTAGGGTACCTTAAACCTTGCCTTAGACCATGAATCTTGGTGGATCAGTACTATATTGAATGTATTTCTACATGGAAAAGACCCCTTGTTAATATGTCATTTAATTTGAAAGCTATTAACCATTTGCTGAAGCATGTCAGATTTGTGAAACGAAATTCCAGGGATTTAACATGCTTTTTGTGAAGCTTTTCACGGACCAAAATGTACCCAAATGAGGTTAAACCACTGTGAAATGCTAGATAAATTAGTCTAGTTTAAAATTGGTTTTGGAATCATGATAAAATTCCTGGTGGTTTGAAAGAAATGATCGTGTTTCAAGTAAGGTGTCACCCTGGATTTTCTGCTGCGCAAGACAAAAATTTCATCCGAGAACATCAAGTAGTTTGACAAACTTTACACTAATATTTCGAGCTACTTCTTATATGAAAGTTGTCTTTTTATGAGTCTACATTTTCATAAAATTGGTTGCAGGGTTAAATGATTGTTAAATTTAATGATAATCCCTTAGAGGTGGACAATGTTCATCCTAGAAAACCAGAAATATGATATAGTGATATCTATTGCATTGATATATAGCATGACATTGA
The DNA here is from genome assembly GCF_000471905.2 of Amborella trichopoda. The sequence goes on along the minus strand of NW_006499810.1, from coordinate 1,291,735 downwards.
CATGATAATGTCTCTTGAGCTGATAAACTTGATAACATGACATAGTGATGTCTATTGCATTAATATATCGCATGATATTGACATGATAATGTCTCTTGAGCTAATACGCATGATAATATGATATAGTGATGTCTATTGCATTGATATATAACATGATATTGACATGATAATATCTCTTGAGCTGATAAGTATGATAATATGACATGGCGATGTCTATTGCATTGATATATAGCATGATATTGATATGATAATGTCTCTTGAGCTGAAGAGCATGATAATATGATATAGTGATGTTTTTGTGATTATATGTATAAAATTCTATTGATGAGATATGTGTGCGTGACAACATGCTACTGATGAGATATGTGTGCATGACAACATGCCACTTATGAGATATGTGTGCGTGGCAGCATGCTACTGATGAGATATGGGTGCATGGCAGCATGCTACTGATGAGATATGTGTGCATAGCAACATGCTCGTGATAAGCTATGGGCATATGGAGACATGCCCTTGCTATGATATAACGAGATGTCTGTGCCGACAGTTGTGATCTTTCCCTAACTCTCTATGATAGGATGAGAGTTAGGAGTGTGTGTATTTGGGAGGGTCGCCCCCCCCCAAAATCTATGTGAGACTACTCATTAGAACCCCTTTGGTAGTGTAACGCTCTCTCGCCAGAAGGGCAAATGAGAGGGTCGTCCGTGTCTTGCAAGGCCCCTGCCTATCAAAATTCTCCAAAGCATGTTGGGGGCTGTGTGTGTGTGAGGTACTACGCAACAGAGTGACTCGTTGGTGGTGCTTCCCTCCTGATGGGATGGTAGAGGCTCTAGGCATCGGGATTTGATCGGCTTGATGGGTGGGGCTTCTACGTCATGAGTTAGGGAGTTAGTTAGTATCTCTTGATATTGATTATGCTTGACATATACATGCATAATTGTTTTGATCTGTTATAAGGCTCATGCTTGAATGATTTGATCGACTTCTTGTCCATATCATATCTAATCAATCTATTTAGTTATTACTTTGCCATGAAACAAATCATGCGAGACACGTTTGTTAAATATGATTTGACTCATGACTCCATGCTTTGCAATACTAGCAGAAAAACCTGATTATTGACATGATAAGCATGATTGCATGGCACCTAGATCTATTTATTGGGCTTTACAGCTCACTCTTTTAATCTTCCTCCATGTAGAGAGATAGCCAGTGTGTTTGGAGCGGTGTGACCTGGGGATTGCGCTTGGGGTCCCTTACTCCCCTCCTGTCGAAGCTCCTTTTTGCATTATATGTTTTAGTTGACGGTTTGGCCATATAGTCCATTTTGATTTGAAATATGTCTTGATGTTAGGCCTTTTGTGCCTTGGACTTATATATATTAGTTTGGACTGTTTTATGTATCTTGGGACTTGGTTGTCCAGCAGATTATTGTTATGTATATTGTTGTTCGTTTCTTCCGTGGTTGGCTTTGATATTGAAAATTCCTCCTTTTCCAAGTGATTGAGCGCACTCTAACCCGAGTGGTAGTCTCTTCCTGTGGTTGTGACCCCACGCCCTATTGTCCTTCGGGGGGTCCAAGGTTATCCCTCTGTGGGTTTGGCAGGGACGGTAGGGAGCAGGGTCATGACATCAAGTCTAGAGAATGAGCCCCACCTATAGCTAGTTTATGTAGAATAAAGGCTAGAGTTTCTATGGTTAAGGTTTTACCATCTTTGTGAGACTTAATCTTGACCTTTGATCTTGGAGATCTGTGGGGTGAAGAGATCTTATCCATTCATCCATTAGATCAACCATTATGATTATAGGGATGAGGTGGAACCATTATACCTTAGTTTTCATAACTCCATTCCCATCAAATATGAAATAATAAATCAATCACAATTAGTTTCTTACAGCTTGTTTTGAAATCAATCATTATTAATTTCTTATACCTTCCAATTTTGAAATCAATCAAAATCTCTGCACAACAAGTTTCCTAGAATATCAAGTCAACGTATGACATAATTGCTATCTTTCAATTTAGGAAACTTTAGAGAAGGTGAGGCACACCACCCATAGGGTGGCCATGTGGGTTGCATGCCCCATAAAATGTGGGCCCAATGTATTCAATGGGCCCCCAAATACTTTAAACATAATTTCAAATAATAAAATAATTTTATAAAACCTCTAAATATTTTATTTTTCTATTAAAATAAATTTGAAAAATTGATTTTTCCTTAGTTAAACATCATTTCTCAATAAAATAAAATGCCTAAAGAATTTTAATAATTTATTTTAATTATCTGAAAAATAATTAAAACATATTTAAACATATCTAAGAAGATTTGATGAGAATAAGATCCATAGAGTTAGGATTACAATAGATATATTGAGGACTCCATACTCTTTAGAGACTGTATCTCACTGCACCTTCTCAAACTGACCCAATAGTTCCCATGATCCACAGCCACTCACAGGTGTTCAAGATTGGACTATCAAAGTCAGTCAATAGAGTGAAGGAGATACGATTCTAAACCATGGATTACAGGTCCCTCCCTGTGGACAAGTCCTGGCCTTATTTCAGCAATATGCTCCATGAGTCCTTTTAACACAGTCCAGTGTTTCAAGGAGGCATCTCTTCTGCACATGTATATATCACACACCCTTATCCAAAAGGGCCGCTTCTCGGATGGCTACTTAGTGTACATGTTGTGTGATGGCAATGATAAGGATTTAGGCCCTTGTCCTCTCAGGCCATCCATCACGCACAAGGGTCAAATCCATGGCCCTTAGCCAACTATCCAAGGCACATTTTCGACCTCATCAAGGGATAACCCCACATTGAAAATCTTATTGGTTGTGTTCACACAATGCCCAGGACTACCGGTTTTTGGACATCACGTTGAGCCATAGCCAGTCAAAGCTCAGGTTTGTCTAGGCATTAGAAATGCCTCACAGTCCAAAGTGGACCACAGTCCCACTGGAGCCAACTTTTCACTATATGTTCTTCATTACATGCTCTCATAAGGCCTTTTAATGGCCACAAAACCCTAACATTCCCTATTTTCTTCTATCTGCAAATGTTTTCTTTCATCATAACCCTCCAAACTAGCAAATATTCCCACATTAAAATCCACTAAAGCCATAAAATTAACCCATAGATTTTCCCTAAATAAAATCCCTTGAAATATTAACCCTAATTTTCTATCTAACGTCAAAACCTAATTTTTTACACCCGGTTAACTTCAAAACCATTGAACTAGTTGTGGAGACCTTTCAAAGTTATTTTAAAGTTTTTCTACACCCTCTTCTTCTCTTCTTTTTTATTTTTATTTTTTATTTTTGAGGGGGACGGGGGGAGGGGGAGGGGGAGGGGTGGACTCCCAAGGTCCCCCTCTCTGGGGCACTCTACAATTGTTTTTTCTCTTCTTTCCCTTCTTTTTTTTCGTTTTCTTTTTCCTTCCATTACTTCTTGTCTTTTCTTTCTTGCCTTTCTTACTTATTTTCTTTCCCTTCTTACTTCTTTTCTTTCATGTCTTTCTCTTCTTGCTTCTTTTCGTTCCTTGAATACTTATTCTTTCCGCTTTCCTAATTTTGTCTTTCTTCCATATTTTCCCTATCTTGGTCTTTCTTCAAATTGCTTTCATCATAACCCTCCAAACTAGCAAATATTCGCCGTTAAAAATTCACTAAAAACATAAAATTAACCATAGATTTTCCCGGGAATTAACCCTAAATAAAATGCCTTGAAACCTTAACCCTAATTTTGCATCCAAAGTCAAAAACCTAATTATTTACACCTGCTAACTTCAAAATCCTTAAAACTAGTTGTGGAGACCTTCCAGAGTTATTTTAAAGTTATTCTACATCCATTTCTACTCTTTGGCTATGGGCTAGCTTTGAATTTGATCGGTGGAATTTTTATTTTGGTTGGTTTTGTTTAAGGACCGATTTCAATTGATTAAGCATTTGAAATCTCATCTCCTAGATATTAAAACAAATTCCTAAAACTGCATGTTGATTTACAGAAGGTTGTTTTTTTTGGTACTGATATAGTAGATATTTTAGCTTTGTTTAAATTGAAAATGTTCTCTTAACGTATTTTAGGGGTTTTTATTAAAGATTAGTGAGTGAATGATAGTAATTTACATCATTTCCACATATAGGTCCTATGCACATGAAAAAGAGTACCTCAAAACTGTGGAACATGAACTCAAAACCATCCTTTCTTCATTTAGGCTAGTTTTCACCCTAAAAATCTAGTAGGCTGGAGATGACTAGAATCAATTCTCGGAATATGATGAGGTGTTTCTGTGTGGCTAAATTGCAGAGTTTATGCTCAAGCATTTAACAGTTATATTTTATGGATCAGACCTTGTATTTCTTATGCTTACATGTAAGTTGCTTTTATTAGTCTGGATTCCTCTTGTTGCAAACCAGCAGTCCAGTAGTTGCTTTGCTTATAACAGAGCACATTGTCATCATAATTCACAGCATCTCATGTGCGAGTGCATTAACTACCACACGAATACTTTCATTGTTGGCTGGGAAGACTGTTGCATATCAATATTGTCTTCTATGATGTTCACTTCAGTGATTAGTATTAAAGTAAGAAGTGTAGCTATTTCGTTGCTAAATATCATACTGGAATGTCTCCTTCAATTTCATTTCAGGTCTTTATGCATCACTGTATTAATCGTTGGTGTGCTTTTTGTTTACTAGGCACAGGTTTCTTCCCATTACAAAGTTGTATGAATCATTCTTGCAGCCCGAATGCCAAGGCTTTCAAAAGAGACGAGGTATACATTATGAATTTGAATTTTTTTGAGAGATTTCCTTTTTTTCTTCTGTAGTGATAGAAGTGGAGGCATGTTTTTTCAGGAATGCATGCCTCAGCAATGGCCTTGTCATATAATTTTTGAAGCTCAATTTTGCATGTGTTTATGCAATTTTGGTGTCCTATAGTTTGCATTAGTTGTTTTAGTTATTATGCCGGAGATTGGTGAAATTTATAATTTATCAAAGTCCATTGAAATCTCAAAATTTTATTTGTTCCTTCTTATAGTAGAATATTTGTTTGAATTTTGAAACTTCCATAGACATTGTGAGATGATTTGCATCCACTTCTAAGAAGATGTGGCCTTCAAGGGCTTTGGTTTTGTTTTCATTCTTGCTATATACTTGGACCCTAAATCAGTATAGAATTGTTCCCATTCATGTTATCCCTCTTTTTCTTATGTGCTTGCATTTATGGATGTGCATTATGGATAGTGGGTGCTGGACAGTGGGCCATAGAGATTGACTTGTATAAATTATGTTTTAACACATTTTCCTCATGACGCTGAAGATGTGTTTGACAGCTTTCCACAGTTAACCCCACACTCATTCTAGTGCTTTAATGAGGTATAGGTACAATCCGTCACCATGATAATGGGGCTTTATTGCTTGATGCGTGGTACTCACACGGCAGGCTGATGTGGCCTCGGGCTGGGGTGGGGGACTCCTCCTGCAAAGAGTATCTCGTAGCTTACTGGGTATATAGTCCTAGTCACCAATGGCAGATGCTATTTATACAGCATTTAAACTCAAGGTCTGGATGTCTAGCAAGGGCTAAACTATTCCTTTGATTCCTTGCACAATGCAGCTTGAATGGCATGACAAAACTGAGAGTTGGATGATAATGAACCTAGACTGTTGGGATTCGTCAGATTGGGACTTTAGATGCAATGCCACCTACTTGGATGGATGAAGTACAAGGTCTGGATACAAGCTTTGTCTCATATATTTCATAGTGTGAAAGATTTCATCAACATGGTCATGCCACCTACTTGGATGGATGAAGTACAAGGTCTGGAAACAAGCTTTGTGTCATATATCTCATAGTGTGAAAGAACATCCACATGGTCTAAATTCTGTCATCATAATCATCAGAGCCTTTTTCTTACTATTTTGGGTTGGCTACACGAATCCTGAGCTACCATTCTGCTCTATCAAGTGCTATACCCAAAACATGGTCCAAGTTCCAATGTCTTAAAAAATGGTTTGCTGGAATAGCTGAGTTAGTTGTGCTTATGTCAGAAACCCAAAATATTTAAAAAATATGTTTTGAATACGGAAGGGTATCTTCATAAATTTTGTGATTTTACTGCAGTGCTAATGTACTCTAGATTGGTTAAAAATTTCTTTCTCCTATTTATTATGATATTATTGTTTAGGAATTTAAGGGAAAAAACACATGATTTGTATATGTATATATATGACCTCCTTGAATTTCAAGTTTTAATTTGGCTTCCCAAGCTCCACATACAAGTTATCATATGGAAAATTACTAATTTGCCCTAACTCCTCACTCTTGGATGAAACTTTCTCCCTCTATACTTTTTCTCCATCCAAGCATATTGTTTAACCAAACTAAACCTTGAAAACAAATGAATTATAGGGATTTATTTCAAAGAAAGTGCATGACTGGGCATAGGCTTTTTCATGGAGTAGATAAGAAAATCCCCTTCTGGGGAACAATGAAGAGGGAGAGGCTAGAGAGAGAAATTTTGTTGGGATTTTGTGGCCGTGTAAAGGCCTTATGAGTGCTTGTAACAAATTTTAATATTTACAATCTCTCTAGGCCTTTAAAGGCCATAAAACCCAACATTCCTGACCGTAAGATGCTCCAATTGGGATCTAAAACTATTTTAGTGCTTTTTTGTATGATATGCTGAACTAACAAAGCTTATATGTTTCTGGGCCTGGACTCCAATGTCATCATAGGGTCTAGGGGGAAGCAGAGTTTTTCAAACACAGGGTCATTGGTGAGCATGATAGAGAATGCTATGAACATCACATGGAACATAAACTTAATGAGCATGAAAACTTTGAAGCCTTGGAATCTAGGAGGAACAAGAGAGTAAGGAAAGCGACTGATTTTGGACTTTACTTTCAGATGTATATCTTAGAAGAAGACCCTAAGTTTTAAGCCGCCTCGTGTGATGCCCCATTTGGAAGGAAGTGGTCAATAATGAGATAGATTTTATATTGACGAACATTACTAGACAACACTTGGAAACTTGTGGTTCTACCTAATGGCTCTAAGAGTTTGAGATGTAACTGGATTTTCAGAACGGAAATAAAGCTGGATGATACTATTGCAAAATTTAGAGTGAGATTGGTTGCTAAGGGTTATAGATAAAAGGAAGGTGTTGACTTCTTTGACCACGTATGTAGCAATCACCCAAATAGCCAACATCTGAGTACTCATTGTTGGCTTTGATATATCATCTAAAGATTCACCAAATAGATGTTATAACTGCTTTCTCCATGGTGAACTACATGAAGAAATTTAAGTAGACTTCTAGGGGATTTGTCTTGAAAGGACAGGAACACAAGGTACTATGCTTGTGAATCACTACATGGATTCTCAACCAATGACACTGACAGATTTGTATGTACCAGAGTGAAGGATGGTATTGTTGTTACTATTTACTTGTATGTGGATTATATGTTCATACTAGGAACCAGAGTGAAGGATGGTATTGTTGATATTATTTACTTGTATGTGGATTATATGTTCATACTAGGAACCAGAGTGAAGGATGGTATTGTTGTTATTATTTACTTGTATGTGGATTATATGTTCATACTAGGCAGTAACATTACATGCATAGAGGATGCTAAGAAATTACTGTCTTCTGAATTCAATATAAAGGACATGGGGCAATCTGATGTGCTTCTAGGAATCAAGATAATGAGGAATCAAAATGGGTATTATTTGACCCAATCTCATTATTATTAAAAAGAATACTCAAAAAGGGCTAATCACTTTGAGATTGAACGAACTCCAGCTCCATATGATCCTTGTAGTAAAATTATATAGAGTTTTTTAACAGAGACAGTTGAAAATCGTGCTCACTCTATATAGTAAGTATGGAGTTACTACAAATATTAGGCCCTACCCAAACCAGGCCTTGGGCACTTGTGCCAAAACCTAGAGACTGGTTTTGGTCTGTTAAAATTTTACGATTAGTAAAATACATGTATAATTTTTATCTCCTTTTGGAAAGGATGTCGATTAGAAAACCCTTATTTTTTTTTTGGCTTTACATGGGAAAATAAACATGATTAAGTGATATATTATTTGTAGAACCTCGATGTCACCAATATTAATTGATAATTTGGGCCTCTTATTTAAAACACTAAGTTAGATTTTTATTTCATATTTATTTTATTTACTTGATTTAATTTTGTAATATGAGATTACGATATAGTATTTAATGATTGCATGCTGAGGATGAATGCACATGCACAAAAATATTTTTATATAAATAATAAAATACAAAATTCTATATTTTATTTGTGTGCAAGTGAATTCATTTTTGTGTGCAAGCGAAACTCTGGATTTCGCCTAAGAAAATGAGTCTTTTTCAAATGTCTGATGCATACATGGGAAGATGTTTTCTCAAAAGCTAAAATAAAACATTAGAAAACATTAGAAGGAACCTATGTCTGTACTGTTTATGCATATTGTTTTGCATGATTTAATATGATAAACTGAATTTTGGCATGTGTTTGATAAATTGCATGATATAAGAACAAAGTATTCATACTAAATACTTTTATTTGGATGTGCATAGTCGTTAGAGGATCAGATCGAGTTTTTTCTACGTAAGGAACAACTAGACCCTTTTAGATTTGTTAGGTGTTGCAAGTAACCTGGTTTAGTCTAAATTTTTTCAATTTACCTCTAGGGTTTAAAGAAATCTCTTTCACCATTGGTGCTCTTTGAAGAAACTAAAAAGGAGATCCGACATGCAATTGTGGACAAATCATACAAAGTCAATTTCGAATATTTTATGGATATTAGTGTATTATTCTATTCATGTTTCTCCTGCTTTCTTTGTTGGGATTGTAGCCATTTTCATGTGTTCTTGGTATTAGGTTTTCGGGATTCATTTGTGGTAAAACAAAGTGAAATAGCACTTTGAAACTTGACTTTTCATAGATACTACAATGTGGAACCCGACAGGGTTTTTGGAGCCCAACTTTGTGGTAATTCCCCAGGGGACCTTCCACTGAGCAGTTTACAAAGAGATCCCAAAGTTGTAGCTAAGTCATATACTATGCTTGTAGGTGTTTGTGAGCATCCTTGAGTCCTAATGGTGAAGGGCAACTCTCTGCTTATTACCTGATAAGAGCAGCATGACACGTCATATCTTGGGTTATTGCTAACATCGTGGAAAAGTTCCTCATCCTAGCAGAAGGGATGATTGTCTTTTTGTTCCACATGACTAGGGAAGCAGATGGGAGGCTGACTCATAGCTGCTTGGATTTCCTCTCCCCTAAATCTTGCTCTTGCACTCTGGCAAAGGGATCTTCAAATAATCATGATTTTAAAATTTTAGGTTCTCAATCCTCACCTGTTAGGATTCTTGATCTGCATTAGAGACCAAGATAATGACCAAATTGATGGTATTCTTTATTTATATCCCACCAGCAATAAAATTATACTTTTGATATAGTTGTATTGTTTGCTGACTATAAATAAAGAGATCCCTACTTTAAAGAGTACATAGGCCTAAAGTATATATACTCGTTAAGGTTGGGCGCAAGAACCCCAAAAGGTTGGGGAATGTGATCATGGGAGGTTGGGATCAAGATGACCAAGAGGTTGGGCTTTTAATTCCTAACATTTGGGGACTGTGATCCTTAATATATGCATTTTACTGATGGCATTCCCAACTATAGGGATCTTTCTATCCTTTCACAATGCCCTGTTCTCGATCCCACGCTTGGTCCGCTCTTGATCGCCCGTCTTCATAAGTGAGGCATATATATATATATATATATATATATATATATATATAGTAG
>NW_006499810.1:1259239-1278482 GCF_000471905.2 Amborella trichopoda | reverse complement strand
ATATATATATATATATATATATATATATATATATAAATATATATATAGATATGTCTTTCTTCCCTTATGAAGGCTCCAAGCTGGGCATATTATCTAGTGAACCAGGCATCTCCTAGATTTGAACGAAGGGCCTGCCATGAGAAGCATTTCAATGCCGTGTTTAGTGTGACATGAGTCTAATTTCTATGATAGAGGTGTTCTTTTAAGGATGACTGAAAACCATTACCTCTTAATGGGAAATATGTATGCATGCTGGATAGGTTAGGACTCTCTTAGCATCGTATGTTTAATTATGGAGATATCCATGTTGCTGATGAGTTGCAATCAATTGTCACTACAGGATAGAGATGGTCAGGCAATAATAGTTGCAGTTAGAGACATCCACACAGGCGAAGAGGTATATGTCTCAACTTTTGACTTTGAATTGGGCTCCAAACTGGCCTGTTTTTTATCTCAGTATGAGCACAGTGTCCTGTTGTGTACGTCATTGCAGCAAGTTTATTCTTGCATGTATGCTTCGCCATAATTATTCGGTTCTTATTAAGGATTTTTGGCTAATACATACTCAAATTGGCCGCTTTTGTGATCCTCTCCTGAAAATCCGTGCAGATTACAATTTCATATATCGATGAAGACCTTCCTTATGAAGAGAGACAAGCAGCACTTGCAGATTATGGTTTCAAATGTACCTGTCCAAAGTGCCTCGAAGAGTCCAAACATTGTAGCTCACTTGAAAAATGACATTATATGCCAAGTATGATTTATTTCCTAAATTATTTTTCGATGGATAAGCCAGTATGAAGCAGAAACAGAAGCAATATTAATTTTATTTTTATTTTTTATTTGTTCTATCTTGAGAAATGAAAGCAATGTGGCAAGTACCAGTTGCCTCTTCCCGTACAGTTCAAGAGCCTCCAATTAGAATCTAGACACCTTCTAAATATATATGGTAGCTTGTTCATTAGAAAACATGACTGACGATTGAGGCTCTATAGTTTGTTTTTTTCTTTTCAGGAATGTTAACCTTAAACGAATAATAAGTACAAAATTCCAAAAGATATAGGCTATCCACAGGGCGGAAGCCCTATATACAAAAAACCCCATCCATAAGGGTTGTGGTGTAAAGATACACAGTAGGCCTTTTTACACTAGTTACAAAAAGTTAAAAAGGGTACATCCAAAAAGAGACCGTCCAAAAACAGGTTCCAAGGGGGGTCTTGGGCTACCATGTCCTTAGTGAGGGTGTCTGCTACCTGGTTTGATTCCCTCCACGTATATCTCTAGAAGGCAAGTATATCCTACAATGGTGTTCAATTTCATAAAAAAATGTGAGTCAGGGCCCACTGGGGTACAAGAGTTTGAAGCCCAGACAATAACGTTCATAGAATCTCCCTCAATAATAATAGAGACATTCCAGTGAGGTTCGAGGAGCCTGACCCCTATAGTAGTGCCAAAGCTTCCTCTGCTGTTGAACAGGCCTGACGGATATGTGTAGAAATAGAGGCATGGGTCGAACCACAGTGGTCCCCGATAATGGCCCAATTCCCACTAGTCCAGGGTTTCCAAAAGAGCAGTTATTTTTTCCAATTATTATTTGATCCATGAGGTCAGTCTCACTATTCTCATGTCAACAGAGAACCCGGATTTTTTTTGCGGAGGGGTGTCCTACATGATCATAACTGTCTGGACCAAACATGCCTTTTGTGTAGGCAGATTTTTGCAAGTACAACGGAATGCAAATGCTGAATTATGTCAGGCCTACGATTTTGAGTGGTTCCTTGAAATATGGGGGTGACTCCTTTACAAGATAGAAAAAGTACACTTTTTATTAATTGAAAGGGCATTTTGCCGTGGTTAAAGTGATTCTGGTGTCCAAAAAAATACCTGGATGTGTCTATATCAGAAGCTGCTTAATGTAAGAGAGGCGCATGACATACAGTTGGAAAATGAAATTTTATGCATTCACATGACAAATTTCATATCCCACATAGCATTGGATTGAAAGAGAACATGAATCTTCATTTTTTTCTTTTTTTTCCTATGCTTTTCCATTATGACTTGTCAGTACAAGATCTCAGGAGGTGAAGTTTTTGGTGTTTCTTCAATGGACAATTCAATCTCATTGTCTAAATTCCACATGACTTTCTCAATTTTATGGGCTGAGGGGTTGCACATCATCTCCTTCTCCAAATGCAAGCAATAGCTCTCAAACACCCGAGAACTCACCATAACACCGAAATCCAATAGGAATAACATTTCAAGTTCCAGCCGGTTCAACTCTGCATTACTCACACCTCCAACCCTAGCATAAAATGCATTGTTATAATGCCTGCAACAAAAGGTAACAAATGGTTAGCTGAATTCTATACTCAGATTCATTTGCCCATCGATCAAGTGGTACATTAACTTCATAGATCAGTAACAACAGGGAGGAAACACAAAAAAAGAATTCTGCTACCCACAAGCATTTTAGTTTAGCCACCCCAGAAAACCACACAGAAATTGTAATTTTATTTTATAAGCTGAATCATCAATTCCGAAAAAATAGAAAATAAAATGATGAAAGTAAAATTTTGCCATTCAGAAAGCTGTCCACAATAACACATGAATAAAATTAAGGTTACACTGGATTAGTATTTGGCTCAATCCAATTAAAATGTAAAACTAGAACTCGACTCAATGGAAATTAGTGCAAAACACAGTAAGCATAGGTCATCTTAATGCCAATTCTAGTGTCAAAATCTCTCTTGTTAATGGAAGCTAGTAGCAATCCCCATAAAAAATTTAAATCCCAGACTAATCAAACACAAACCACTTCCCCCAAAGAACCAGAATCAATCCCACAACTAAACAATCAAACTTCCCCCAATCCCCAACTACCCAACGAGAAAATCAAAAAGCAAAAACACCCCAACTACCCAAAGAGAGAATAAAAAAAAAAACACCCCAACTACCCAAAGAGAAAATCATAAAAGAAAAACACCCAGCATGAACCAGACAAACAACCAAAACCACTAAGAAAACCTAGCCCAGATGAATAATTTCTTTGAAAACTTACACATCGTCGAGCACCTTCGAAGCGACCATGAGACTGGTGACGAGCAATCGATGGACGTTGAGAGAAACCAGGGGCGCATCGGGGTACCTGTGAAACAGACGATCCATGTACACATATCCCACAACAAAGCAGGAAGGGCTGCAATTCGTGTACTTATAAATCCTCTCTAAATACTTTGGAATGCTTATGCTTGGTGCCCTAACGCCATGAAAGACAGCCAAGCTCTGGTTGCTCAGGCTCACTGGGCTTGTTGAGGAGCCGAGCCGCTCGTTTCGAGCCACGAGTCGCTCCAAGACGTAGGAAAGAACCGCGAGGATTCGCGGAGTTGAGGACTCGGCGCCGTCGTATGGTGTGGCTTGCATGGCTTAGGGCACGCCGGCGCTCCCCCGACGGGAAATTCTCATGTTTTTCCGGCGGACGACAATTAAGGAGGGCAAAATTTGCCACGTATTAAAGTGATTGCCTGTGAATCGTAGCTCTCCCATGCCTATCCGCTGCTTGCGCTGTGCTATCAATGCCACGTGGAAATAAAATAAATAAATTAGCTCTCATAAGGTTCACAATATCGTTTTTATTAAGGCACACTGAATAAAAAAGTAAAAATTACAGCCGTCCATACCGTATTTAAATACGGTAATTTCCATGGACCAATTTTCCATCGATGTGAAATTGGGTGGCTACATTTATTTCATGGACCAAATTCAAAGTTTAAAAAATATTTTTTTTTGAACTCTATGATATATTTAAGTCATCGGATTTCACATCGAATGGTTGTAAGTAATTGTAATTTTTTTGGATCAAAGGCATATGGTCTTATTATATACAATCTTTTTACTTTTGATACAAGGTGGTTACCATTAATCTTGACAATTAGGTGTGTAATTGAGTGGCTACATTTATTTCATTGATCAAGTTCAAAGTTTAAAAGAAATTTTTTCGAATACATACCCAAACTATCAGATTTCACATTGGATAGTGGTAAGTAATTCTTTCCTCTATGTATCAAAAAATAGTCTCATATATACAATCACAATTATGAATTAATATATTTTTGTGCAAATATTACGTCGAGGCTCATTTGTTTTTTTCTTTTTTTCTTCGATCAGTGTCGTATCAAAAACATCGGTCCACTATTTTTAATTGTTTGAAGTGTCTGACCATTCGGATGTTTGGAAACATGTTCAACATCGAACCGGCGACGCCTCAAAACTTTTTAGAGGGACATCAGGTGAATTTTCAATTAGGAAACCAAAGTCTTTACTATTGGACCGCCCTACTACGACCTAATTCTTCCACTAATATCAAGTTCAGGTGGTCCGATAGACCACAATTTTTTTCAAAAATTTGTAGCTCCTTTAATCCCATGACCAGTCTTTTACTTGCCTATAATGGAGAGTCTACCTAAGATTTCACCCAATTTTGAAGTTCTTTGTGGCACATTGGGGCTTTTGTGGTCGGGTGGACCACCTACGACATAAAGGATTTGAAAAGCTTTTCTGGTAAGGGATATGATATTAGTTATTTGGGTGAGGGATATGATATTAGTTATATTGGAAGGCACTATGTGCTTTGCTGTTGGAAATTTCGATCTGTTGCCTGCAACATCGGATGGTGTACATTTAAAAATTGAGATTTTTATTGGTTTCACGTTTCCAATATTGGATCGGTCCGTACACATACAAATTAAAATAAAAATTGGTCCGCTATTCACAAACTTAGACCAAAGGAAAAATTGAAAAAAAAAAAAAAAAAAAAAAAACTGACAAAAAATTACCGATCCAGTATTGTAAATGTCAAACTTGTGTACCTCCACATATTTTTTTGATAAATATAAACCACTATGTAGTTGCCATGTTTAAATAGGATATGGATGTAATTTTTCCAAAAAAAAAAAACAAACAAAAGAGAAGAACAACACAGTAGCTCTTACTTCTCATGGTCTCCTTCATTAAACCCCTTGAACTCCGTCATCAGCTTTAAGGCCTTCTAGGCTTTCGAGACGACTCCATCTCATAATCTGAGTTTCCATGCTTCTCACCATAACCCCAAAAAGCATATGCCTTCTTACCATGAGACGCATGACCCGCATCACCTCCAATTATCATTTTTTCACTCGTCTTTGGCACGATCTTACTGATTCGGAAACATATGAGAGAGAGAGAGGGGTAGAGACTCCCACGTAGATATGAGAAATCTCTAGTATTTGTATTGAATTTGTGGGAGAAAATCCCATATATATATACACACACAAAGGTGGTAAAAAAAAGGAAGAAGAATTATATAGCCCGCCTGATCAACGAAATATTATCCTTTCTCTACAAAGTAAATAAATGAAGTATATACAATTTCACACTCTCACTCAAATTCGTAATGGTAAGAAGCGAACTATTAAGAGTTTGGAAACAAGGCTTAGGAAACGAGGAACATTGTGGGATTTCGTAAAGAAGTTAGCAAGTTGTGAGGAAGATGAGATATATGACAGAGAGATTGTCCCAGCTAAATATTCATTTCGAATAAAATGACAATCTACTTCAATATGCTTTGGGCGCTCATGAAATTATGAATTATTAGTAATATAAATGACACTTTTATTATCATAATATAAGAGAGTAGAAGCAGAAGGTTCCACACCCAAGTCAGCTAATAACCAACGAAGCCAGACAATCTACGTTGTTTGAGCTATGGTTTGATACTTAGCTTCAACAGTGGACTGAACAATTGGTTTTTGCTTTTTGATCTTACAAGAAGTAAGTAAGTCACTAGGAAAATCGCAAAAACCTGTAGTAGACTTCCGATTGGTAGTAGCCCCCACAAAATCAGAAACAACGTTAGCACAAAGCTCAAGAGTGGAAAATGAAGAGAACAACAAAGCATGATCAAGTTATTGTTTGATTAGATGAATGGAGGCCTCATCATCAACATAGAGTAGGATAATTACACGTCCTCTGGGTGTGACTGAGACAAATATAGTAAGGTCATGATAGCTTTATCGAAAACTTATGGGGACAACAGCAGAGCTAAAGTTTCAAACCAAGCTTGAGGAGCTTGTTTAAACCCATAGAGTGTGTGTCGTAGTCGACATACTCTATTGTTAGGATCTAAAACCCCATGAGGTAACTTTATATAAACTTCTTTTGCAAGATCACCATTAAGAATTGTATTTTTTACATCAAGTTGATATAGTGGCCATTGGTGAACAACAACCACAAAAATTAGAGTGTGAACTGTAATCATGTGGGCAACAGGAGCAAAGGTTTTAGGAAAATTAATTCAAATTTGTTGATTATAACCTTTAGCCACAAGACATGTCTTATAGCGTTTGTTGCTGCCATCAGCTTTAGTTTTGAGTTTGTACACCCATCAACGAATGACACGTTTATCTTTAGGAAGAGGTACGAGATTCAAGCATGCATTTTATTAGGGGAAGTCAGTTCTTCTACCATGGCATGTTACCACTCGTATTACATGGTAACTTCCTCATAAGTTTGTGGCTCAGAGCTAGAATGAACAGAAGTAAGTAAGGCTCAACACTTCAGTAAAAATGTTTCATAATCAATAAAACAAACAGGTAAGACATATACACGATTACTATGATGCACATAAGCCATATGTACATGAGCAACAAGTGCAGGTGCAAGTGCCTAAAGTGGTTCATCAGCAGCAGTTGAGTGTTCTACAGCCGAACCATACGTAAGAGGTATGGGTGAGGTTTCAAACACATCAGAAACATCATCAAATAAAGGGACCAGAAAAAAAGTGGAGGATAAGTCAACAGCACGCGAAGGGGAATGAAAAAGAATATGCTCAAAGAATACCACATGTTGGGATACCAAAAGTTTATTAGTCAAGGGGTCACAAAATCTATATCCTTTTTGGTGATTAGAATAGCCTAACAAACAACATTTAACTGCTTTGGCTTATAGTTTATCCTCTTCAGATGCTGGCAACATAACAAAGCAAGTGCAACAAAAAACACGAAGAATAGAATAGTCTAGGGGTTGGGCAAACAATCATTCAAAAGGGAAACAACCAGATAATATACCAGAAAGCATAATATTGATCAGATAAGTAGTTGTACGAACAACTTCTGCTCAAAAAACCTTTGGAACCAAGGCTAACAAGAGAAGAGCTCATACACTTTTTAATATATGATGGGTTTTGCGCTCAGCAATACCATTTTGTTCAAGAGTATACATACAAGATTTTTGGTGTTGAATATTTTTGTCAGAAAGAAAATTTTAAAATACCCTGCTAATACACTCCCCACCAGAATCTAATCGTAAGGCTTTGATTTTGTTAAAAAATTGATTTTTAATGTACGAATAAAACCAGACAAAGATGTCATGCATTTCACTGCAGTTATTGTAAAGAAAACCAAGTATATCTAGTGCACAAGTAGCCACGAGTATCTTCTATGTGAGTGACAAACTCCTCCTAATTTTTGCTCATATTTGGAGGACGCTAAGAGGGCTTCCAAGAAGAACAAGAAGAGCAAAAAATAGTTTTAGTGTGTTTTTAGTTTTTAAGGCTATTTTAAATGTTATTTATTTATTTATTTCATTGCTAGACCAATTAGAGATTTTTTAGATATTTTAATTAAAGTTAAGGATTTTAGCTTCAAGTTATATTTAAGTTAGGATCTTTTAATTAAAAGTTAAATTGTATGGACAAATATTATCCAAAACAAGAATTTTTTCAATATAAATAAAGGCATGGATGGGCTGGAAAGTCATTCATGTATTCCACTTTAAGATAAGAAAGATTTTGGTCTTTTAAAAGAAGCCTAAAATTTGAACCCTAGTTGGGAGAATACCTTAGGGTTTCTCCAAAATTGTGTGCTTCTTGCTGATTTTCTTAGTTTCTTCAAGTTCTCCCTACACCAAGTGGTATCAAAGCTTTATAAAGATAAGGTGTGGGGCGATGTTCAAAAAGGGAAATGAGGTAACAGTTTCTAAACACTATCTAGTTTCTTTTTCTATTGGAAAGCATTATAAAGATGAGGTGTGGGGTGATGTGGTGCCTATGGAGGAATATCATTTATTATTGGGTAGATCATGGCAACATGATAGACATATCATACACGACAGATTTAAAAATACTTATTCATTTGTCAACGATGAGATAAAAGTCGTTTTAGGTCCATCTACGAAGGAAAGTACATCCAAATCAAATGAAGGGTGTGCTAGCCTTCTTTCTTTAGCTGAGTTTATGGAGGGACATCCAACATCACATAGACTTCATTCCGAGGTCAAGCCTACCAAACAAGACTGCATATAGAATGAGCTCAAAGGAGAATAATGAGTTGCAGAGACAGGTCACAGAGCTTCTGCATAAGGGATTCATACGAGAGAGCAAGAGCCCTTATGTTGTCCCAGCCTTGTTAACACATATAAAGGCTGGGACTTGGAGCATGTGTGTGGATAGTATGGCCATTAACAAGATCACAATCAAGTAACCTTTCCCAATTCCGTACCTAAATGATATTGTAATGACCCAAAATTTTCTGGTGCCGTGGGGGCATGAGGACGCCGTCGTGTGTGACGAGGGAATCGCCATGCGCGTCACCCTAGTGTGCGACACCGTCGTGTGCGTCACCACCATACGCAGCACCACTGTGAGCGTCACCGCCCTGCGTGATTCTACAGTGAGCGTTGCTGCCAAGGAGGATGCAGTCGTGCACGAGACCGCCGTGAGCGACACCGCCATACGCGTCACCGCCGTGCGTGATGCTGCCATGAGCTTTGCTACCGAGAGTGCCATATGGCACTTGTATGCCACATGTCTACCACTGTACACCTTGTGTGCCCCTTGCATGCCACCTACCAATGGCCTCCCCTTCTTTGCTTATAAGTACCCCCCTTCTCACCCCTCTCAAGAGTTTTGCCCTCTTTCACCCACGACCTCCCTTTTCTAACACTTAGAACCTCAAGCTTGAAACCATTCTTGGAAGCTTGGCCTGTGTGGGGAGAAACTTGGAGTCTTTTGGTGCAGATAAGTGGATCTAAGATCTCATGTTTTATGCCTTGTTTGTAGCATATTCATCTTATTTGTTAAAGCATGAAAATTGAGTAGGGATATGGATGTGATTGTGGAAAGAGGATTCTGAAATTTTGTTAAGTATGCACTTTGTTTTTCCAAGATTGTGACTCCCGTTTGAGTAATTGTTTGAGTACTGAAATTATTTCTGTTGACTATGAATTTTTTTGAGAAAGTACCCTTTGAGTCTATTTTAAGAGGGAAAAGGCTCCATATAAATATTTCTTTTGATTGGAAAGTTATGATCAATTTTCTAGAACATGCTAGAATCATGAAAAGAAATTCCAGAAACTTTATATGTTTTTGTATTGAATGGCTTACTGAACAAATCATGTCAGAATGAGCTCAAATAACTTTTGAATGAAATATGAGTGAGTCTACTTTAAATATAGTCCTGTAATAAAAAAAAAAGTCCATATGGTTTGGAAATTATACCCCTTTTTCTATGAAGATGTCACTGTTATAAATGCAAGAACTTTTCTAGAACTGTTACATGTTTTTGTGTAAGATTGTTTCTTGACCAACATATGTTAGAATGATGCCAAACCACTTCTAAATAAAATATGTATGAATTTATTTTGAAAATGATCTTGGAAGCATGATCAAATTCTCAGTGATTGGAAAGTTAGGCTCGTTTTTCTACAAGGACACCACACTGAATTTTCTGTTGAATTTTCCAAAACTATCACATGTCATGTGCAGCATTGTTTATTGACTAAAATGTTTCAGAATAAGGCCAAACCACTTCTAAATGAAATATGATTGAGTCTATTTTCAAAATGGTTTTGGAAACATAAAAAAATTTCTTGTGGATTGGAAGTTATGCTCATTTTTTTATGAGACTATTACACTGGAATTTTTGCTCTGCTATGAAATATTGAATGTGAATGGTTGTACTAAGACATGCCTATAAAATATTCAATGTGCGTGGTTGTAATAAGAGATGCCTATGAAATGATGAATGTGTAATGAGACATGCCTATGAAATACTGAATGTGCATGGTTGTAATAAGACATGCTATAGATGTGATATGAAGCACTATACAATTGGTTATCCATTGGTAGTATGATATGGTATGATAAGAATGTGATATGATATGATAAGAAAGTTGTGTTGGCAGTTGTGATCTTTCCCTGACTCTCGATGATAGAAAAGAAGTTATGATGTGAGTCATATGGGAGGGTTGTGCCCCCCAATATATATATAAGTGACATTATGCAATAGGTCATCCATTGGTGGTGTAACGCCCTCCAACTCGAGAGCAAATGAGGTAGTGTCTTGCTAGGCTACCGCCTATCAAAGGCTCCAAAGCGTGCTGGGGATTGTGTATGTGGGTGTGAAGACATTACGGAATGGGTCATCCATGTGTCATTGTCTTCCCTCCTGAGTAAAGGTAGAAGCCCTAAGCAATGGGATTTGGCTTGGCCTGATTGATAGGGCTTCTACTTCGAGAATATGTGATATTAGGATTGCCTGCAGTTATTATATATTTGCCTGAATTATTGATCTGTTATTTCAATAAAAAGATTTGATAAACTGTTAGCTCATGGGATATCTCATATTTGATTTGTGCTTGTTCCACCATGAAAGAAATTTCTCACCACTGGTTAGGTGCCTCAATCTCGCCCTCCGGATCTTGATGATTGGGCGGCACATGCCTCGGGTTTCAGGGGAGACCCAGGACTTTTGAGATCGCTCTCTCGGGAACCTCGTTCGAGAACAATGGCAAGTATTACCAACATATGAGAGAGGAATTTAAGGTGGGTTCAAGACTTACACAAGCCGGCTCGCATAGGTGCCCTCTTAGATCATGAAGAAAGCCCCCCAGTAATAAAACTGGTTCGGAATCGCCTCCCTTGTCTTGTATTCTCCTATTTTTTGCAATCACATATATATGGCAAAGGTTATAAGACAGGTGGGTCAGTGGACCTCACTTGGCTTTTCGGGTGAACGTACACAAGCATGCACATTCAAAAGAAGAAGGAAAAAACGAGAGAAGAAAGATGGGGGAAAGAAGAATTTGACTAGGAGGGGAGATCAATACAGTGACTAGGCTGGTGGGTAATTGGCCTGATGTGGTAGTAAAACAGGCTCAGTAACTCAGACCGACTCAACAGGATTACTACTAGACGTCAATACCGATACTAATTAGTTAGACACGATGGTTAGTCTGTCGTGGCGATATAGCGGGCGCAATAATTCTGACACAACAACATTATGGCTAGACGACAGGACTACCATAAGAGGCTAATCTCAACCTTCTTAATCAAACAAAAGGATAACAGAAAGAGTGAAGATCATAAAGAGAGAGGAAGAAGTAAGAGAATAAGAAAGAGAAGAAAAAGAAAGAGAGGAAGAGAAAGAAAGAAGGAGAAGAGTGTGAGAGAAGAGAGAAGAATGAAAGGAGGGTGAAAGACACAGTCCATGCTAGGCATCACTGGCTATGTTGGAAGAGGAAGAGAAGGAAAAACACAATCGGCACTAGGCATCCTTGGTTGGGTTAGAAAGAGAAGAGAGAGACGGACACAGTCAGTGTTAGGCTTTGTCGGTTGTGTTTAAGAAGTGAGGAGAGAGAAGACACAGTCGACGTTGGGCATCACTGGTTGGTTGGAAAGAGAAGAGAGAAAAAGGGCACAGTCCACCCTAGGGTTCGTTGGTTGTGTTTAAGAAAAGAGGAGAGAGAAGACACAGTCAATGCTGGGCATCGTCGGTTGTGCTAGTCAAAGAAGAAAGAGAAGATACAGTCGACGCTAGGCTTCACTGACTGTATTAGATAGAGAAGAGACAGAAGATGCAGTTGGTATTAAGCTTCACTGACTGTATTAGACATAAAAGAGAGAGAAGATGCAGTCGGCATTAGACTTCACCGACTATATTAGATAGAGAAGAGAGAGTAGAAGAGAGAAAAGATGCAGTCGGCATTAAGCTTCACCGACTGTATTAGATAGAGAAGAGAGAGAAGATTCTTTCGACGTTAGGCTTCACCGACTTTATTAGATAGAGAAGATGCAGTCGGCGTCAGGCTTCACAGACTGTATTAGAGGAAGAGAAGAAAGAAGACACAGTCAATGGTAGACTTCGCCGACTGTATTAGAGGAAGAGAAGAAAGAAGACATAGTAAGTGCTAGCATCGCCGACTGTGTTTAAAAGGAGAGCGGGGAGAGAGATAAAAATGAGAAGAAGAGAGAGAAAGAGGAGAGAGAGTAGAGAGAAAGGGAGATAAAGATGAGAAAGTGGAGAGATAAAGATGAGAAAGAAGAGAGAGAAAAGGAGATAAAGATGAGAAAGGGGAGAGATAAAGATGAGAAGAAGAGAGATAAAAAAAGATAGAGATGAGAAAGAGGAGAGAGAAAGGGAGACAAAGATGAGAAAGAGGAATAAATGAGAAAAGAGGGGTGGAGAGAGAAAATTACCTTATCGAAGGGTATCAACCCTTTTCTTCTCTCTCCTCTCTCTCTCCAAGACACACCCACGAGGTTAAGCAAAAATGAAGTCTTTATTGATTGATTGAAGAAATGAATTCAAGGTTTTTTATAATTTGGCTTTTCATGCTTATGTAGAATTGGGCCCAAACATGGGTGGACGCCCAAAGCCACCTAAAATTGAAGATAAATACAATTTTATTAATTTAAAATAAATTCTAAAAATGAGTGAAAAATGGTTGTTTTGCCCTTGCTTAACAATGTGTGGAATTCTAAAACAATCTATGCTGCTGCATGAGAACTTGCATGATCTTCCATGATTGATCCAAGGTTGTTCTAATGCCCGTTTGATCGAAAGATGATTATTTTCTTGTAGGGCTCAGCATGGAGATCGATTTGATACCAATTTCGAGCCATGGATCGTGTTTTTAAGCCACGACCATGAGACTTGAATTTTGGATGAATTTTGAAAACTTCAGATCGATAGTGTGCACGTTTCTTGATGTTTTTCTTCATTTTCTTCGTTGAATCACACTGAGCATGCCGTCACGATCACGTTGCAACAAACGTAGATTGATTTCGTGTCCGGATGAAGATTTTGTCGTCTTACATTTTTTTCCAAAATCTTGAAATCTGGCAACCAGAATTAACAGCAGCTTCGATGCCTTCATGTGTGATATCCAACCGTTCGTAGTACACGGGGTTCGAGTCAGAGATAGCCATGGACCTTACGAACTTAATGCAATTGGTTTCATATCGATTGGGTGTGCAAGCGTCGTGATTTAATCGTTGGAGTGGGGCACGCTGCTGCTGACTTTTCTACAACTTTCTTCACAAATCAGCAACTTCCCTCTAGTTTTTCTTCCTGCTCGGGCATCGTCACGGGGCGTACCACATATCGAATCCCTCGTCTTGACGAGACGAACACGCTCAAAAATTTGAGACACGATTTGACTCCGAACAAGTGAGATATGGGCCTCGAAAGTCACTGCCCATGACTATAAAAACAACCACCTTTCATGGTGTTTTGGTGTAAGGTTGCCACACATGAATAGTGTGCGACCCACACCTTTTCGGTATTTTACTTATAGCTTTGTCTTGGTTTACCCGATTAAGCCGAAAATTGACCTGAAGAGGTTTTCGACCATTTCGGATTCAATGACGGTGGTCTCACAACAATTTGACACACCAAAAATATAGTTCTAGTTTTCAAGGTGCTAGAGGCCAATTTTTCTGAAATTGTGTCCTTGTGTTCATTGCCTTGACATGTCAGATCGCGATGAAACTTGGCAAATGGCCTATTGGAGTACTAATGAAGAACTTGATTAATTCTGGAGCCATTATGAGACTGTCAAAATTTCCACTGTTTTATAGGCTTTATTGACCTGCTTCCTCTTTATTCCGCATCAGGGACCAAGGTACTGAAAAATGTGTTCAAACAGCTTGCCCCGCCAAATGTTGTTCTTTGAGAGATGCGAGAAGGACAACATTTGAAAAATTTCTTCGGCTTTTTTTTTTTTTCTTCCTAGCCACCGGACCACGTGAATACCAAGGAGATTCACGTATTGATGCAAGTAGGATGCTCAGACGTAGGGATGCATTGTTCGCAGGTCTGTCCTTGGAGACTTTAGGAGGAGAAGAGACTCTTTGAGGATTTTGTACGGGCTTCATCAGTCAGAATCAGGTCTGTCAGGCAATTTAGTGTCATGTTGAAGGGCATTGTTCCCATTTGGTGTGGGTTTATGTATATCCTCTGGTGTCGAGCCATGTTTCAAGGATTGGTATGCTGAAAGGCCTTGCATCGGCGTTGTCTGCTTCGTGCATCAGTCATTCCGTGGTGAGTAAGGTACCTCAGTTTATCGAGGTGACCAGCTCTGGGTACAACCACCCCTACCCACTGCCTTGCAACTACGACAATCATCTGATTGCCGCTCCAAAGTCATGACCGACAAGTTATTCCTTAGCGAGTAGGGTACCTCAGTTTATCGAGGTGACCAGCTCTAGGTACAACCACCCTTTCCCACTGCTTTGCAGCTAAGACAATCATCTAATTGATGCTCCAAAGTCATGGTTGACTTAGCTTCATTGGGGCATCTTCAACATCTTGGAAGTATGTTGGTGACCTTGTGAGAATGATGCTCTTTTTCATGAGACTTGTCTTGCCTTCTTGGCAAATCTTCTTTCTTTCGAGTCCTTTTTGGCAAATGGACTCAGGCTATTCGAATCGTTTCCTTGAATCTTGTATTTTTGGGTCCTAGTATGTGTCACCAAGGATTTTTTCTTTTTGAGTGAGGGTTGAAGCCGCCTGTTGAGGCGAGTGGTGCATCAACCTGTTTATTGGTCCAAGCATCCTTTGTGGATTTTCACTTGAACTTGAGAAGCGGTGCCATAGAGACGGTTTTCACTAACTTCCTTTTATTTGGGGCATTTTTACCTAGGACCTTTTGGTCATGTCCACCTTTTTCATATATTTTTACTCACGATGCTCTTTCGGGTTTTCATCGTGCCCGATTTTTATTCATGGAACTCTTTTACTCATGGTTTCGTGATCATGCCCGTCCGTCAATTTTACTCATGGTGTTCCCTTATTAAGGTATATACACCATGCATGTTATTTCATCATTTTTTTTGTGAAGGCGTGTTTAAGGTCATGCCCTTGAGACTTGTGCGAAGCCTTTTAACGTCATGCAGCCAGGATGCGCACTGCAGTTTAAGGTCATACAACTGGACCATAATGGGGATGCATAATAGTCTGTAGGGACCATGAAGTGAGTATGGTAGTGGTTTAGCTCACTGTTGGAGAGATGGCACGAGGATACTTGTAAAAGATGGATGATGTATGAAAGGAAGGTGGAAAGTGGTGACCTACTAGCTTATGACGAGTATATATGGCAGGATGGTTTGCCATTTTGTGAGCGTAGGTGAGACTCACTGGGGAATGATGCGGGTGAGACTCACTGGGGAATGATGCGGGTGAGACTCACTGGGGAATGATGTAGGATGATGAAATGAATGGACTCATTGGGAAGATAGTAATAATGGTGCGTGTATGTGGGGGTGAGTTTATGGTCATGCCTCCTGAACATGTGCAAAGCAGTTTATCGTCATGCGGCCAGGATGTGTACTATAGTTTTAGGGGCATATAGCTTGGACTGTGGTTAGGCAGTTTAGAGTCATACAACTAGGATTGTGCAGTTTAAGGTCGTACAACTAGACCTCCGCTATAGTTTAAGGTCGTATAGTTTGGACCATGGTTATGCAGTTTAGAGTCATGCAACTACGACCATGTAGTTTAAGGTCGTGCAACTAGACCTCCGCTATAGTTTAAGATCATATAGTTGGGACCATGGTCATGCAATTTAGAGTCATGCAACTAGGACCGTGCAGTTTAAGGTCGTGCAACTAGACCTCTGCTACAATTTAAGGTCATATAGTTTGAACCATGGTTATGTCATTTAGAGTCATGCATATAGGACCGTGTAGTTTAAGGTCATGCAACTAGACCTCCCCTCAGTTTAAGGTCATATAGTTTGGACCATGGTTATGCAATTTAGAGTCATGCAACTAGGACCGTGCAGTTTAAGATTGTGCAACTAGACCTCCGTTACAGTTTAAAGTTATATAGTTTGTACCATGGTTATGCAGTTTAGAGTCATGCAACTAGGACCGTGCAGTTTAAGGTCGTGCAACTAGACCTCCGCTACAGTTTAAGGTCATATAGTTTGGACCATGCAGTTTAGGGTCGTGCATCTGAACCAAGGCTGTGCAGTTTAAGGTCTTGCAGCATAGACTATGGTTTGAGTCACCATGTAGGTGAGACTCCATAGGGAATAGGTCTGTGGATGACAATCTGACTCCCTGGGGATAAAGTGGTTAATATCATACACAAGCAGAGGGTTCAGATGGAGATAGTGGCTCGACGAGGGATGGTAAAAAGAAGCAGACTTCACTAGGGATTAGGGTGCGAGTGTGACTTCTGGGGGGTGAAAGATGAGACTCCATGAAGAATAGGTAAGCCAACTCCTTGAGGATAAGATAGCAAAGGAGTAGTGACTTGGTGTGAAACATACCCACTAGGGATTGAAGAGATAAGAATGACCCTAACTCCACTAAGAATGAGGGACAATGGTCTGCTCCTGACTTCATTGGGGATGATAGGTCACGCATAGCTTTGGCCTAGGTTTCTTAAAATACAACCGACACCAGGTGCATCAACCATTATTTGTTGAGCACTCAATCGACACTAAGTCTTTGAAAACACACCCGACGCTGAAGTTGGCCAACACTTCCTCTTAACCACTCAACCGGAGCTAGGTTGTTAAAAATACAGTGGGCGCTGAGGACGACATGTGCCACCACTAGCGCTGAGTTTTCGAAAACACAACCGGCGTTAGGTTTGTTTAAACATAACCGACGCTAAGTCACTTCGACCTCATAGCCGACGATGGGTTGTTAAAAACACAGCAGGCGCTAGGTCACTTCGACCGCATAGCCGGCTCTAAGGGCAGCCCATGCTATCGTTTGAACACGGTCGGTGCTGAGTTATTGAGCACACGACAGACACTAGGGCTATTGAAACTCAGTCGGCGCTAGGTCACTTCGACCACATAGCCGACGCTGGGTATGGATTGGTATTCGGGCCGTAGCCTGAGCCCGACCCGGCCTTGATGAGGCGGTAAATGAAACTTTTCCCAGGCCTCAGGTCAAAACCTGACCCTGTCCAGCCTGTTTGTTGGGATTTTACAGGCAGCGATGAGAGTTGCCTCGGACCTCAGGTCAAAGACCAACCTGGCTCATCGTCATTTGGCTTTCCTTGGATGCGACTAGGATTCCCAGTTTTGTGAGGGGCGTTTGAGGGTAGTGTTGGCTATATAACGGGGCAAAACCCCATTTCCTTCACTTTTCACTGAAGATAAAAAATTTAAACAAAATTTTTTTAACAGTGAGTAAGGATTTCCAGGTGAAAGCTCTGGCAAGAAGAGGGATTACGACAAGAGATCAAGTGTTCCAGCAAGCCTTACAGGGAAGGTTTCGTCAAGATTGTAAAGGGATTATTTGAAAAGGAAGAGTGCAAGAGTTTCTCGGTTAGCACAGGAGGTTTTTCCAGAAGCACGAGAACTCTGCCTGTGATCTTCGAGGGTAGAAGAGGCAGGAAGTGAAACAGTTGGCATTTTTGCAAGTTTTGGGAAGTTTTTCGGGAGCTTAGGGGATTTCCTGATGACTTAGGGAAAGTTACTTCCCGACCAATACACAGGCAAGGAAAAGTCTCTCAATGAGTTTTCGGCCGTGTAGGAGAAGTTCCGGCGAGACACAAAAGGGTCAAGGGAAACGGAACGGTCATTGAAGGTGGACCGTCGCAGGGAAGGGGAACGGTTGCGAGGGTTTTCCGCTAGTGAAACGGGAGTTCCGGTGGGGAACCTAAGGGTCAGGGGAAACGAATGGTCACGAGAGGTGAACCATTGCAGGACGTTGACGGATGTGCTTGGAAATTGTGCAACCATTTTGGGGAAGTGAAGGGATTTCGATCTTGAAAAAGAGGAATTTTCTGAGGCCAACAGTCACAACAGAGCTGGCACTGTCACGAGCACAGCCAACACTGACTCAGCCGGTGCTGACACAGCCAGTGCTAATGGTTAGAAGCATAACAGATGCTGATATAGTCGGTTCTGGCAGTCAGCACTAGGAATTGAGAGCACAACTGGCGCTGGTCTTTGGAGGACACAACCGTTGTTGGCATCAAATGACATTCATTAGCGCATGTGGACCGTCATGACGTGCATAGTGCTGCTCACATGTGATAGTAAGTTACACACGAGACTTGCGGCGCTCGGCAATGAGCTACATGCAACGACATTCATGCATGGCACTATCATGGGTCAGCAAAGGGTGGTGAATTATGATAGGGCATGGCTTGTAATACTTGTTGGAAGCCAAGTCCTCCAGCATAACAGTGAAGTCCATGTTGTTCTGTGGAAAGGCATCCACTGTGAACAAGGTATGCTCTCCATCATAGGCCAATTCCTTGCCAAAGCAGTCTGCTTTGTATGTTTGATACACACGTCGAATGAATTCTGCTTTGTATGTTTGATATACTCGTCAGATGAGATCTCTGGCTTGTATGTTTGATATACACGTTGGATGAACTGAAGCTAACGTCTTTTAGTGGTTTCGCTTCGTATTTTGGCCTGTAACCGTCCTCTTATGACGGCACTCGTCAAATGAATTGAAGCTGACTCTCCAAGTGGTTTTTCTTCTTCTTCATGATGAGGGTGCTTCTTCTTCTTGAGGAGAGCATTTCTTTTGGGCTTGTAACCGTTCTCTTATCCTCAAATGCAAGAGACATAGTGCAGGTTTTTGATTTGTAACCGTCCTCTTATCCTCAGATGCAAGAGACTTGTAACTTCCCTAATAATGGTCTTCTTAGCTTGTAACCTGTAACTCATTTTTACTACAATAAAAAGAGTTAGAATTTGTTGGGACTATCTTGCGTACTTTTGCGTTGAGTCTTTTTCCTTTGAATATGTATCATGGATAATATTCTTTAGGTATCGCCCATTGATAGGGGGCATTGCCTCCTCTCCATCAGGATGTGCCAATATGTAGGATCCATTTGGTGAGACTTTTTTTTACTATAAAGGGACCTTCCCACTTGGGTTCAAACTTCTCTTTACGATGCCATGCATAACAATCGGCCTCTTGACGGCTAGAACTAGATCGCCACGGGTG
>NW_006499810.1:1233452-1258327 GCF_000471905.2 Amborella trichopoda | reverse complement strand
CATCGAGTGCATCTAATTCTTGATACCGGAGCTTGAATCTCTCATCTTCAGTTATTCCTTGGTGAATAGTAACTTGCAGTAAAGGGATTTGAATTTCGAGAGGTAAAACTGTTTCACCCCCATAAACCAGAGAATAAGGAGTGGAATCAGTAGCATTTTGTATAGTAGTGCGATAGGCCCATAACGCTTTGGGAAGCCTCTCATGCCAGTTCCTTTTCATCTTTGATATCGATTTTCGTAAAACATTGCATAGAGTCTTATTGAAAGCCTCAGCTAATCCATTCGCCCGAGGGTGGTACATAGTTGAATACTTCCATTCAAAACCAAACTGGTTGACCAAACCATCAATAAGGTGGCTTCGAAATTGGGGACCATTATCAGATATAATCTGGTCAGGCAATCCGAACCGATATATGAAGTGATGACAAACGAAGTGGGCCACTGTTGTCCCAAGAACTTGCTTGAGGGGGACTGCTTCAGCCCACTTAAAGAAATAGTCTGTTGCAGCTCAAATGAAGACATGGCCCATCGTCGAAGGAGGGTCAATTGGCCCCACAATGTCCACACCCCATTATGAGAAGGGCCATGATGTCACCGTAGGGTGTAAGTGTAAGGGTTCTGGAGGCTAGTGAACAAGACTTGAGTGTATTTGACACACCTGGCACTTTTTAGCATAGTTTAAGGAATCAGCAATCATGGAAGACTAATAGTACCCCAACCTGTGTATCGGTTCATAAAGCTTAGGATCGAACTGGTGTAGTCCACAAATGCCTGACTGTACTTCTTCTAATACCCTATTTGCCTCTTGCACGTCCACACATTTAAGAAGAATACCGTCAAATGATCATCTGAAGAGAGCATCTCCTTCAAGGAGGGTCTATTTGGTAGACATTCTACGTATGCTGTTGTGATCGGCACGATCTTCCGGGAGCCTAGTTATCGGCTCTCTCTAATCTTCTACCTGCTCAATTTCGATGCATATTGGGTCAAAGAATTCTGGTTCTTGGTTTCAACCCTTAGCTCCTTGACTCTGTGCTATTTCTTATTAAGTCTTAATTACTTCTTTGGCTGATAGAAGTGCGCTGAACGGATAAGGAGGGCACTCCGGGAAGATATTTATCTCGTCATCTGTGTTGACCTCAGTTCTTAGTTCAATGTGTCTCCATTCTGCCACCCAAACAAGCGTGGTCTTGATGAGGACAATTGAATTGTAGCCCCAAGTTTCACAAGTGCGTCTGTTTGGGAGTTTAGACTCCTGGGGATGTGACTTAAGGATACATCCTCAAACTGGGCCATATACGATTTTACAGTGTCGTGATAAGGCTTGAGAGTGTCCTTTCTCAAGTCATAAATCCCTTTGAGCTGCAGGATAACCAACTCAGAGTCACCATAGATCTTGAGTTGTTCTAAGTCTAGGTCAATAGCTATCTCCAACCCAATTATAAGGGCCTGATATTCTGCTTCGTTATGAGAACCGACCTCAGCAAGAGGGAAAGAAAGTGGCAACACCCCTCCTTTCGGGGTTAGGAAGACCACTCTGACGCCTCCTCGGTCAGATTGAAAGGCTCCATCGAAGTACGTCTCCCAAGCATGAACAAGCTCAATACAGAATACTTCTTCAACTTAAGAGTACTTAAGCCCCCTTCGTCACCCTTGCCACTCATTCTTACTTCATTTCTCTCTCTCTCTAAGATACAAGGTGGGAAGAAGTGACTGTTAGTGGGCAGCCATAGTTGGGTGAGAACTGTGAGGAGAGGAGTGGAGAAGACACCATTATTGTTTAGGTAAGTGGATCCATCACTATTGCATGATAGTCGTAAGGATGCATGGAATTTATGCATGCAAAATGGGAATTAAATTATATGTGATGTAAGAAAATCCATACGCCTTTTTATTTAGAAATTGGGGCTCTTGTTCTATGATAATGGGGAATGTCAAGAATGAATGCATGATTCTTAGATTATGTAAGAAATGCATGCTATGCATGATTATGTGTGTGTTCAAATTGTGAGAGAATGGTTGTTATCATGTTCCTCACCATGAAATGAAGATCATGGAATGTAAGCTTGAGACATGTTGTATGCCACTGTGAAATTCCAGAAGTTTGCAGGTTCTTGTAAGAGGCTTTTGAATAGTCAAATGGGGTCCGATTGACCTCAAACCACCCCATTAGAAAGATATATGAGTCTAGTAAAATGTTTGTTTTTACCCATTGCTGAAATTATTTACAAAAATGAAGTTATATTTCAAATTGGGAAGGTATATCATTATTGACTTTTTTCTTGGATTTTTCATTAATACCACTGTGGCCACTAATTTCAGCTAACCAAACGAAGTTCATTTTTGGCAAAACCATAGCCATTTGAAAGATCTTTTAATAGGATAAAATTTGCATGAGAAACTATTTTGAAAAGGTTCCAAGATTTAAAGTCGTACTTTGTTTTATGAAGGTATGTCACTGCGGGTAGTATTGATGAAAATCAGAACTATCAACTTGATTGCCACAAATTTTTGAACCACTAAGTGGAATCCAAATGCTTTCAAGTTTGGTTTGCTAGAAAGATATCTGTCTTGGCTTAGACTTTTATTTTGAAATCATCACAAGTTGCCTTACAGTTTGAATGTTATAATGAATTGAAGAAGGGCACATTGCTGTCCACCGTACACAGCAAGGGGGCAGTTAGTTAACCCTCATATCCTTGAACCTTTAAGAGGTCAAACAGAATCCTGTTGTCTTTAAACCACTCCCTAGAAAGGGATAGGTGTTTGGTACAAAATGAATTTTGGACTATCCTCAAACTCTAAATGGTCCAAAAGTTAGGACCCCAATTGTGAGCGCAAGTACGCATGCATGATAATGAAGTTATGCTTTGCTATGACATGGAAGCATGATTATGATGCCCTATTGCTATATGAATTGCATGATCTTCATAACTCTTATGCTATATGTGAAACCTATTGTTTGAATGATGGTATCATAATGCTTATGCTATGTGTGAATGGATACCTACTGTGTGAATGATGGTATCATGATGCTTATGCTATATGTGAAAGGGCACCTACTGTGTGAATCACGGTGGTGGCAACTGCGATTTTTCCCTGACTCCCCATGATAGGACGGGACTCAAGATGTGAGTAGTTGGGAGAGTCGCCCCCCCCAGATCTATGTGGGCACTACACATTGGGTCACCTAATGGTAATGTAACGCCCTCTCGCCAAAAGGGCACAAGGAGAGGGTAGTGTCTTGCAAAGCCTTTGCCTATCAAAAATCCCAAAGCACACTGGGGATGTGTGTGTGGGGGAGCCTTACAAAGTGGGCCTTCCACTTGTCATGGTCCACCCTCCTGAGTGAGGGTAGAAGTCTCAAGTTCAGGATTGGCTTAGCTTGACCGATGTGGCTTCTACTTCAGGAGTAGATAGATCTGTTTGCTTGACTTATTTATGCTTTACGCATGAGCTTTTAACTGAAATTGTGATCTACTGTCTTTATTACTCTACTTTAAGAAAATTGATTTGACTTATGCATTATATATATTGGACTGCCTTCCTCACATTTCTGTTATAATGTTGAGAAGCATGTTAAGGGACTTTATTTGGTGTATGTGTACATGTACATATACGTGTGTTGCGTATTGTTATCACTGTCATGCTAGTTAGAATGCAATGGTGTAAATCTGCTTACTGGGCAGTTAGCTCATTTCATCTTATTTTCATAACTGTAGAATGAAGAGTGTTGACACTTGTGCTTAAGGTGCGTGACCATTAGGGATTTGAAGCTAGAAGTCGAGCGTTTAAAAAGCCGTCCATTGTCCATTGTGGATGTCTCAGTAATGTGTGATGTACCTCATTTTGTGTATTTTAGGCCAGTAGTGCCTTGAAGGAATTGTAAAGACTTTTTAACACTGATATGAATGAGTTGCCTGTACTTTTTAATTGTTCTTTGTTTGACAAATGATTTTATTCTTGCTTTCTTTCATGGTTTGCTCTTAATTCCGTGTTTTCATGCATTGAGCCACTCTCACTGGAGTGACGTTCGCGACCTCCGATTGTGATCTCGCACTCTATCGCCCTCCGGTAGGGGTCAGGGGTCAGGGGTGGGGTGGTGACAAGCTCAATGGTTTAGACCTCTCTCTCGACCTCATAGAAGCGTTGATAGAATAGTTTCTCCATTTCCTCCCATGTATGTACTGAGTTTGGAGGGAGTCGAGCGTATCACTGAAAAGCTGGGTCGTCAAGGGTTTCAACAAATTGACGAAGAAGAAGTCTCCCGTCGGCTGCTTTTTCTCGACATGCTGCTTGGATGTGGGCAATATGCTAGTTCTGGGATGTGGTTCCGTTGAATAGAGGAAACTTCCCTTTCTTATAATCAGAGGGAGACGGGACCTGGTCAATGTATGAAGGGTACGGCCTTTAGTAAGGCATCGCACCCTGTATCCTTGAGATTTGTCAGTTCTTTAGGCTATGGGTCACCATAGCATCAATGTCCGCTTGAGAGATGGGGTGAGGGTCAGAATTGTTCTGTGAGGCAGAGGGAAGGGGCTGCCTTGAAGGTGCACCATCTGAGTGATGGGAATTGACCTCGTGGTTAGCTGATTGATGTGCGACGTCTATACAATCGATCTTTTCCATCATTGTGCGCACCGTATCTTCGAATTTGTTCATGCGCTCTTCTTACTCGCCGTCAGGCTTGCTTACAACCATTACACTGACTGTTTCTCTATGGAAATCAGCATTAGTCGTAGCTGAGGGCTTGCGAACTAGACAGGTAGTGCGTGGTAGGTCAGTCAGCAGAGGGCCAGCGTGCCCCGACGACACTCGAATTTTGTATGTCGATCGCATTAGGATTGATTCTCGATGGTCTTGGGATCGTGGCTACTGAGTGGCTCGGTCATCTTCTATGACACTAACCACAGTGCAGGGCTTATGGAGCTCTTCTTCAGGCTTCATCGTTTGAAGTGGGTAGAAGGGATTTAGGTGGAGAGGGTCGTCAAAACTGATTGTTTTTATTTCCATGGTCACTTCCCTAGTCAAAATTACAGAACTCTATCACGTTTAGCTTTGAGGCTTTGATGGACCTCACGTCAAAACTGTGATCGGAACTACGGCTGATTGGCTCTTCTTGCACAAGAGAGAGCCGTCTCCATCAGATGCTGTAAGCAATGAGGGTCCGAGACTGAGGTCATCTTGGGTCAGAGAGGATGAAAGACTCGATCTTCCATCAAGTCTTTACCTTGAGCTCTGTTGTGGGCTCTAGAGACACGACCAAAATAATGGGGCTAGTTCAAGATGGTACTCTTGGGGAAGGTCTTCGAATACCAAGGCTGAAGATGCTTGCTCGAAGAAGTAGGAGCAGGCAAGAACAGGGTTTACTCATGAGGAGGCTTGAGTTGAGGGCGAGGGGCTGTTTGTGATGGCGACGCATGTGCGCTTCGTAAAGAAGGGGCACGTATGACCTGGGGGCAGCCCGGGCTCGAGCAAGTGGTCTGGCTTTAGGAGGCCGAGAACTACGAGCAGGTGTCTGCAAGAGAATAGGTGGAGGCCTGCCCCTCATAGGGTGCGCTTGTGTGTGCAGAGTAGGAGGACGAGGAGTCTCTTGTGTACTCGGGTTGGCGTGATAATGGCGTTGTCTCTAGCGCTGGGATGCACATGAGTAGCGTGTGCAGGACCTGGCCTTGGAAGGTTTGATCCTGGACACAGACTCGAGGTAACAGAAGGGTTGTCCCGAGGAATGACTCGAGTGGGTAACCCACGAGCCTTGTGGTGTGTGTAAGAGGTGGAGGTCACAAGGCCTTCGTCTCTATGTGTCGAGCCCCTAGGGATAGAGACTCGTGGTGGTGCGGGAATATGAGGGGTAGCCTTATGGTGATCCACAGAAGTAATGGCAACTTGCTTGACTTTTACAGAAAGGGACTGGGCAGCCTTCCAGCGTACCTCGGGAATACAACAAGCAAGTGACTTGCAGGTGGCTGGGTGCATGTTGTGTGTGGCAATAGAAGTGCTGCTGATGCAGGGTGCCTTAGTGGAGTTTTCACCAGAGCAAGGAGATGGGGAGTGAGGGACTCCTAAGTCTCACCTCACATCGGTCCAGGTGAAGACCTAGGAGCTAGACAAGGGGTCTTTGCTCAAAAAGATGGTTGAGAACAAAGTTGAAGGAACTTGTTCCCTAAGGACACTCGCAAATGTAAGGATAAGAAAATCCCTGATCTGGATGAATGTGTTACAGAACCCACAAGCCACAAGTGAAGTGTTAAAAGATAAAAGCAGATAATAAAAGAAGAAACTAGCCAAATAAGAACGATCCGACCAAAGGGGTAGTAAGTCTCCAATGGAATCACCAAGCTGGTTAGGTGCCTTGATCTCGCCCTCCGGATCTAGATGATCAGGCGGCACGCGTCACAGATTTCAAGGGAGATCCAGGACTTTTGAGATCGCTCTATTGAAAACCTCGTTTAAGAACAAGGGCAGGTATTACCAACCGATGAGAGAAGAATTTAAAGTGGGTTCATGACTTACTTGGGCTGGCTCGCATGGGCGCCCTCTTAGATCATGAAGAACCCTCTGAGTAATAAAACTGGTTCGAAATCGCCTTCCTTGGCTTGTATTCTCCTGTTTTCTACAATCACGCATATATGGCAAAGGATAGAAGACAGGTCGGTCAGTGGACCTCACCTGGCCTTTTGAGTGAACGTACACAGGAGTGAACATTCAAAAGAAGAAGGACAGAAGAAGAGAAGAAAGATGGGGGGAAAGAAGAATTTGACCAAACGGGGAGATCAA
This sequence comes from Amborella trichopoda, assembly GCF_000471905.2. The sequence goes on along the minus strand of NW_006499810.1, from coordinate 1,251,550 downwards.
CATAGTGACTAAGGTGGTGGGTAATTGGCCTGACGTGGTAGAAAAACGGGTAACTCAAACTGGCTCAACAGGATTACTACTAGACGTCACTACCTATACTGACTAGCTAGACACGATGGTTAGTCAGTCATGGCGATAAAGCGAGCACAGTAGTTTTGGTACAACAACATTACGACTAGATGACAGGACTATCATACGAGGCTAATCTTAACCCTTCTTAATCAAATGAAAGGATGACAGAAAGATTGAAAATCATAAAGAGAGAGTAAGAAGAAATAGAATAAGAAAGATAAGAGAAAGAAAGAGAGGAAGAGAACGAAAGGAGAAGAGTGTGAGAAAAGAGCGAATGAAGGAGAAAAGGAGGTGAAAGATACAGTCGGCGTTAGGCATCATTGGCTATGTTGGAAGAGGAAGAGAAGGAAAGACACAGTCGGTGCTAAGCCTCACCGGCTAGGTTGGAAAGAGAAGAGAGAGACGGACACAGTATGTACTAGGCTTCATCTGCTGTGTTTAAGAAGTGAGTAGAGAGAAGACACAGTCGGCGCTGGGCATCACCTGCTGGGTTGGAAAGAGAAGAGAGAAAAAGGACACAATCGATATTAGGCTTCGTCGATTGTGTTTAAGAAAAGAGGAGAGAGAAGACACAGTTGGCATTGGGCATCACTGTCTAGTCAAAGAAGAGAGAGAAGATGCAGTCAGCGTTAGGCTTCACCGACTGTATTAGATAGAGAAGAGAGAGAAGATGCAGTCGGTATTAGGCTTTATGGATTGTATTAGACTGAGAAGAGAGAGAAGATGCAGTCGACACTAGGCTTCGCTTACTGTATTAAATAGAGAAGAGAGAGAAGATGGAGTCGGAGTTAGGCTTCACTGACAGTATTAGAGGAAGAGAAGAGAGAAGGTACAATCGGCACTAGCATCACCGACTGTGTTTAGAAGGAGAGAGGGGAGAGAGATAAAGATGAGAAGAAGAGAGAGAAAGAGAGATAGAGATGAGAAAGAGGAGAGAGAAAGGGAGATAAAGATGAGAAAGAGGAGTAAGAAAGGGAGATAGAGATGAGAAAGAGGAGAGAGAAAGGGAGATAAATATGAGTAAGGGGAGAGAGATAAAGATGAGAAAAGAGAGAGAAAGAGAGATAGAGATGAGAAAGAGGGGAGAGAAAGGGAGATAGAGATGAGAAAGAGGAGAGAGAAAGAGAGGTAGAGTTGAGCAAGAGGAGAGAGAAATGACGCGCTAGAGATGAGAAGAAGAGAGAAATGATAAAAGAGGGGAGGAGAGAGAGATAAAAAAGAGGGGAAGAGAGAAACAAAAAAGAGGGGAGGAGAGAGAAAGAGGGGAGGAGAGAGAAAATTACATTATCAAAGGATACCAGCCCTTTTCTTCTCTCTCCTATCTCTCTCTAGGACGCACCCATGAGCTTAAACAAAAATGAAGTCTTTATTGATTGATTGAAGAAATGAATCCCAGGTTTTTTTACAATTTGGTTTTGCATACTTAAATATAATGCGCCCAAACATGGGTGGACGCCCAAAAACTTCCTAAAATTGAAGAAAATTACAATTTTATTGAATTAAAAGATATTCTAAATATGGGTGCAAAGGACTGTTTTGCTCCTGCCTAACAATATGTGAAATTCCAGAATAGTCCATGCTGCTACTTGAGAACTTACATGATCTTTGATGACTGATCCAGGGTTGTTCTGATGCCTATTTGATTGAAAGATAATTATTTTCTTATAGGGCTCGGCATAGCGATCGATTTGATATCAATTTCGATCCATAGATTGTGTTTTTAAGCCACGGCCATGAGACTTGAATTTGGATGAATCTTGAAAACTTCGGATCAATTGTGTGCTCGTTCCTTGATGTTTTTATTTATTTTATTTGTTGAATCACACTGAACATGCCGTCATGATCACGTTGCAAAAAACGTAGCTAGATTTCGTGTGTGGATGAAGATTTTGTCGTCTTAAATTTTTGGTCGAAATCTTGAAATTCGACAGCCATAATTTACAACAGCTTCGATGCCTTTGTGTGTGAAATCCAACCGTTCATCGTATGCAGGGCTCGGGCCAGAGATAGCCACAGACCTTACGCATATAATGCAATTCATTTCATGTCGATCAGGTATGCAAGCGTCGTGATTGGTTGCCGGAGTGGGGCACGATGCTGCTGAATTTTATACAACTTTCTTCACGGATCAGCAACTTCCCTCTAGTTTTTCTCCCTGCTTGGGCATTTTCACGAGGTGTACCACATATCGAATCGCTCGTCTTGACCAGACGAACACACTCACAAAATTTGAGCGCGATCCAACTCCAAATGAGTGAGATATGGGCCCCAAAATTCACTGCCCGTAACTGTAAAAACAGCCACCTTTAATGGTGTTTTGGTGTAAGGTGACCACATGAGAATAGTGTGCGGCCCACCCCTTTTCGGTGTTTCACCCATAACTTTGTCTTTGAGTACTCGATTAAGTCGAAACTTGACCCATAAGGGTTTTTGACAGTGTCGGATTCAATGGCAGTAGTCCCATATCAATTTGATGTACCAAAAATATAGTTCTAGTTACGGGGTCCAATTTCAAGATGCTAAAGGCCAATTTTTCCAAAATTGTTTATTTGTGTTCATTACCTTAAACATGTTCGATCATGATGAAACTTGGCAAATGGCCTTTTGAAGTACAGATGAAGATCTTGACCAATTCTGGAGCTATTCTGAGACTGTCAAAATTTCCACTATTTGTAGGCTTTATTGACCTGCTTCCTCTTTATTCCGCATCAAGGACTAAGGTGCTGAAAAATGTGTTCAAACACCATGCATGTCAAGAGAAAAATAGAGAAGAAGACATATATTATTAGGTGCCTCTATCTTGCGTTCTGGATCTAGATGATCTAGTGGCGCGTATCTTGGGTTTTTAGTGAACCCGGAATTTGAGATTGCTCTCTCAGAATCTTGCACAAGAACAAGGGCAACTATACCAACCGATGAGGGAGGAATTTAAGATGGGTTCGGGACTTACTCGGGCTAGCTCACGAAGAAAGCCCCCCAACTACTTTAGCTGGTTCAAAATCACCTACCTTGACCTGCAATCCTCTTATTTTCTACACAACACTTCTATAGTTAATTGGCGAGACAAGTGGGTCGAAGAGACCTTGTCTTAGGGAATTATACGCTCATATGAGGGAGTGATGAAACAGAAGGTTCCAATAAAGATAGAAAGGAGAAGAAAACTTGACATAGGGGCGAGACTAACATGTCGGTTGGAGAGCTATCGACTCGGAGTGGTAGCAAGATGGGCATGGTTCTCGAGACCAGCACAGCGGCAATACTACTCTAAACCGAGACTGATATGGTGGCGCTAGGCTCAGTCTACCCTCATTCAAGTGAGGAGAGAAAAGAGTGAAGAGAAGAAAAGGGGACGAAGAGAAAGAGAATGAGGAGGCAGAAGGAGGAAAAACCCAAGCGGCAATGAGCATTGCCGTTGACATCATGAGAAGGGAACATGCCCTTGCGTGGGCGGTGATAGCCTCTCATGGAGCATGTGGCGACAGTTCTCATGAGGCGCATGGTGATAGGTGTGGGACACAAGAGGAACGGCGATGAGCACCGAAAGCTCGGCGGAGGCTCACGGACGACGATGGGCATTGAGCACGAGAAGGAAGCTCGCGGACGGCAATAGGTGTTCCCGAGAGCTATATCGGGCAGCGATAGGTATCTTCGTCTGCGCTAAATGTTTAACAGAGAAAGTCACCTATGGGCGGTAATGAGTTTCGTCGTCTGTGTTCTTCACTGAGACACCGAGGGTATGTATGCGGATGGCGATGAGTAGTGCCATCTACACGCCTCTTTGGGAGAGAGAACAGAAGGAGAGAAGCTCGCGCATGGTGCTGCCATCACCATGCGTGACCTGTGAGACCACTAGAGAGGGATGCACGGCACTGCCATTACCATGCATGGCCTTTGAGACGCACTCAGACGGCAAAAAGGAAGAAGAAAGAGAAGAAGAAAAAGAAGAAAAAGAGAGACAAGAAAGGAAAATGAAGATAGAAAAGATCTACCTCAAGCCTAGGGATACCGATCAAAAGTTTCTTACCTTGCTCTCTCTCCAAACGTGACCCAACAATGGTAAGAAGAGAAAATGTATTAAGTAAAAACTCTCCTCTTTGGGAGGGATTGAGTCTGTCTCCTTCTTGCGTACAATGATGATATGTATATATAAAATTTACCCCAAACATGGGTGGATGATCAAAAGTACCTCTAATGGCTGAAAATTAAGATTAAATTGAATTAAAATAAATAAGAAAATAGGGTACAAAATGACAGATTTGCCCCTTCTTAACAATATGTGGAATTTCATAACAGTCCTTGTGTTGCCCTAGAACTTATGTGATCTTGCATGGATGATCCGGGGTAATTCTAATGCCCGGTTCATCGAAAGATGATTTTTTTCTTGTAGGGCTTGGCATGGCGATCGATTTAATACGAACTTCAAGCCATGAATCGTGTTTTTAAGGTACGATCATGTGACATGAAATTTGAATGAATCTTTAAACTTCAGATCATTGTGCCCGTTCCTAGATGTTTTCCTATGATTTCTTTGCTGGAGTACACTGAGCTTCTCGTCACAATCGCAGGGCAATAAGCACAGCTCGATTCTGTGCCCAAACGAAGATTTTGCAGCTTTGGAATTTAGGCCGGAATCTGGAATTTCGACGACAAAATTTATAGTCTCTTTATCGGCTTTGTGTGCAGAATCCGACAGTTCATCATGTACGAAGTTTAGGTCAGAGACGGATCGAGACCTTACACACACGATGGAATTGGTCTCGCGTCGATCGAGCTCGCGAGCGACGTGATTCGACCTTCCGAGCGAGGCGCGATGCTGTTGAATTTCCTGCACTTTCTTCGCGGATCAGCAACTTCTCTCTAGCATTTCTTTGTACTCGGGTGTCATCATGGAGCGTACCACATATCAAATTGCTCATCTTGATGAGACGAACCTGCTCACCGAATTTGAGCACGATCCAACTTAAGATGGGTGAGATATGAGAGTCAAAAGTCACTATTTGTGACAGTCTCTTCAATGGTGTGGAGTTGTAGGGTGGCCACATGAGAATAGCGTGCAGCTCCTTTTGTTTTACTCTTTTGCCTATAATGTTTTCATGGAGTGTCCATTCGAGCTACAATTTTTCCCCTGGGGGTTTCAACCGTGCCAAATCTAATGGTGATGGTCCCATAGCAATTTGAGACACCAAAAAATGTAGCTCTAGTTATAGGGGTCATTTCAGGGTGCAAAAGGTCGATTTTGCTAGAACTTTTTCTAAGTCTGCATTGCCTTAAACATATCAGAATGCGACGAAACTTGGCGAGACACTTTTGAGAGACCTCATGAATACCTTAGCCACTCCCGAGGCCATTCTGAGATTATCAGGATTTCCACTTTTTGCTAGGCTTTTATTATGCGGGGGTCCCATGATGATGAAAAGTATCTTCGAACAACATGCCCTGTCGAATGTTGTGCTTCGAGAGAATCAAGAAGTGCAATCATTCATGAAGTTTGGGGGATCTTGTAGAAGTCCTCACCCTCAAGGGGGTATTTTTTATTATGAAGCGTGAGGCCTTTGTAGAGATCTCCTCGGACAAAATCGACCTAAGGGATCTAGTTGAAGTCCTCACCCTCAAGGGACTATTTGTGATTTTGAAGCGTGAGGCCTTTGTAAGGACCTCCTCGGACATAATCAAGCTTGAGGGATCTTTTCAAAGTCCTCAACCTCAAGGGACTGTTTGTGATTCTGAAGCGTAAGGCCTTTATAGGGACCTCCTCAGACATAATCAGGCTTGAGGGATCTTGTCGAAGTCCTCACCCTCAAGCGACTATTTGTGATTATGAAGCATGAGGCCTTTGTTAGGACCTCCTCAGACAGAATCAAGCCTGAGGGATGTTGTCGAAGTCCTCATCCTCAAGGGACTATTTGCGATTCTGAAGCGTGAGGCCTTTATAGGGACCTCCTCGGATATAATCAAGCCTGCATGGAGGCCAAGTTCTAAGAACCTTTTGGTCGGCATTGTTTGCTGCTGCACCAGGTTTGCTTTTGATGCTCAGGGTATCTCTATAGGTCTCGTCTAGTGGACTCCAGTCGGGAGCTTCTGACCTATCCCAAAAGTCTGGTCCCATGTAGGCTAGGGGATTTGGTGAGGAATACCCTGAAGCCTATGGAAGTGGAACAGGGGAAGTGGCGCCGTAAGGAAGGTTTTCACCAACTTCTATTATTTTTTGGCTCATTTACTCATGACCTTGAAGTCATGTCCACCCCTTTCATCTGTTTTTGCTCACGATGCCCTTTTGGGGTTTTCACCAGCCTAGATTTTGTTTTCCACGTAACTCTCTTACTCATGGTTTCATGACCATGCCCGTCCATCATTTTTACTCATGACGTTCCTTTGTACAGATGTACACCATGTCTGTTTTTTTTGTGAAGGCGTGTTTTAGGGTCATGCCTTCGAGACCAATACGATGCCTTTTAACGTCATGCAGCCAGGACGTGCACTATAGTTTAAGGTCATACAACTGGACCGTAGTTGAAATGAATGATCGTCTATGGAGATTATGGAGTGAGTGTGGTGATGATCATGACTCACTTTGGGAAGATGGCACCAGGTTACCTGTACAGGATGAATGGTGGGTGAAGAGTGGTGAATAATGGTGACCCATTAGCTGACAACGAGTATGGGTGGCGAGATGGCTCGTTGTTTTGTGAGAATGGGTAACATTCACTGGGGAATGGTGAAAGACGGTAAAAGTGGTGTGCGCACACGAATGGGCCGGTTAGGGAAGGCGTGTGTGAAGATGCACGTAACGGGCGTGTGCATGTATGTGAACTCCCTAGAGAGGCAATGAAGGTGGCTTGCGAGCATGAATGGGTAGGTTAGGGATGGCGTGCATGAAGATGCACGTAAAGGGGGCATGCACATATGTGGGGGCATCTTTAAGGTCATGCCTCCTGGACCTATGCAAAGAAGTTTAACGTCATGCGGCCAAGATGGGTACTATGGTTTAAGTTCATACAGCTGGACCGTGGCTGTGCTGTTTAAGGTCATGCAATGCGGACCATAGCCCTACAGTTTAAGGTCATCCAATACGGACCATGGCAGTGCAGTTTAAGGTCATACAATGCAGACCATTATGTGGGTTGCCATGTGGATGAAGCTCCATGGGGGATAGGTCTGTGAATAGCAATCTGACTCCCAGGGATAAGATAGTTAAGGCTATTCACAAGCAGAGAGCTTTAGATGAAGGTGTTAGGCCTACAAAGAGTGGCAAGTGGAAGCAAATCTTCACTGGAGATTAGGAGGACCAGTGTGACTCCATAGGGATAGTGATGGGGCTTCATGTAACTCCACTGGGAGTGACAATCTGGAGTACAGGCGTAACCCCACTGGGGGTTGTGAAGATAAGCATAGACCTAACTCCCTAGGGATAGTGGGTCGTAATAGGGTGTGACACTCACTGGGATGTTGGTGAGAAATAAACTCATTGGGGATTAATGGGGTAGGTATGTCCTTTTGCAGACATCTAACTCCCTCAGAGATGTTGATGAAATACCCCTTAGCGAAAAGGTGGTCCATCTCTCGGTTAAAGTTATGCGTATGGGCCATTTGTCACGCAATGCATTACAATTTTGTGGTCTTGTAGCTCGGACCATCACTATGCAAGTTTACAGTCGTGCGGCTAAGACCATGCAGTTTAAGGTCGTGCAACTAGAACTCCGCTATAGTTTAAGGTCATATAGTTGGATCATGGTGCTAAGCTTTTTAACGTCATGCAGGCAGGACGTGCACTATGGTTTAGGGTCATACATCTAGACCATGGTCGTCCAATTTAGAGTCATGTGACGAGGACTGAGCAGTTTAAGGTCGTGCAACTAAACCCTCGCTATAGTTTAAGGTCATGTAGTTTGGACCTGGTCGTACAGTTTTGAGTCGTGTGACAAAGACTACGCAGTTTAAGGTCGTGCAAGTAGACTTCTGTTATAGTTTAAGGTCATAGTTTCATAATGGTGCAGTTCAAGGTCATGCAGCACGGACCGTGGTGTGGTGAAAGAAGGCGACTCCAAGGGGAATAGAGCCCTTACCAAAGACTAGACTCTCTGAGGAGTGAGACTGTGGTGCAGAGAATGAACCTCCTGAGGCGGTAGGACAATGGTTCAGATGGGAGTGTCGTGACAAGATCACAGCACTAAGTGTGGCGCACGACATTAGGGCTAAATGATGCGCACATGACGATGGCCACCAGTTGAGGCGCACGGTGTTAAATCCTGGACGAAGGGCATGGCGATAGCCTCTGGGAGACGGCGTGCGGCGATGGCCCTTGACTAAGGCATGTGGCGATGGCCCTTGATGAAGGCGCATGACGATGGCCTTTTTTGAGTCTCCAGCTTGACTCGCCGTGGCCTAGTCTTTCTTTTGTCTGAAGATGATGACTGCAGTGTCTTTCCAGATTTGTCAAGGGCAGTTTGCGGTACTGTCGAGTATAAAAGGGGGAAAACTTTTCGACCTGCTCACTTAGAATGAAGATACACCCTTCTCTACTATTTTACCAAAGGGTAAAATAGTTGAAGAGTTTTCTTAGAGAGAGAGAGTCAGAGCTTCTGGGAAGGGATTTTCGACAAGAGCTTCCCGGCTAAAGCTTGCAGAGGCAGGCTGTTAGGAACTTTTCTCATCAAGTGACCTACTTGGGAGGATATTTTAAATCTGAATTTTTGGTAACCACCTTATAATCTCACTAAGTGATTGTTCTTAAAAAACAAAAGAAAAAATTTGAAATTTGAGTCTTTTGACACTTAGATCTCACCCTCTAAAATTGGACAGTTTCTATTCAATCTCGAGACATTGATTTTTTCATCGGCTTTGAGGATGCAATTAAGAACTTTTTTTTATTGAGTTAGTGTGTGTTAAAGAGGCTATATCCACAAATTTTGGAGTCCTAAGCATAATCCTAGGTAGGGTTTTACCCGAGGGAGTAAATGGACGTTATACTCATGAGGAAGTAGAATATCTTTCCGGTACACACACATGGTTATTCTAGAATTCATCATACTTGGTGAACTTATAATATCCTATCCCAAATTTTTGAACCATAAAATGGCTTTATATCTTTAAAAATGACTTTTGACCATAAATAACTCATATTTTAGGAAGGGTATTTTTATCTTTTTAAAATTCATCCAAAAGTTTTTTTCAAATTTTAACCAATGGATATTCTGATTCTGTTATATGAATTATGTTATTCTGTGACTCTGGCCACTACGCAATGGGTCCTCCATTGGTAGTGGATCTTCTGATTCTGTTATATGAAGTTTGTTATTCTGTGATTCTGGCCACTACGTAATGGGTCCTCCATTAGTAGTGGATATTCTGAGTCTGTTATATGAATTTTGTTATTCTGTGATTCTGGCCACTATGCAATAGGTCCTCCACTGGTAGTGGATATTCTGATTTTGTTATATGAATTTTATTATTCTATGATTTCAAGCCACTACGCAATAGGTCCTCCATTGGTAGTGGATTCTCTGACTCTGTGACCGCTACGCAATGGGTCCTCCATTGATAATCGAGTATTTACGTACCTAGACTCCTATGATAGGAGTGGAGTCAAGATGTATTTCTGTAAATAATTGGGAAGGTTGAGTCCCCCAATTCGTCATGGGCACTACGCATTGGGTCCTCCAATGGTAGTGTAACACCCTCTCGCCTAAGGGACAAGTAAGGGTAGTGTCTTACAAGACACAGCCTATCGAAAACCCCAAAGCGCTCTGAGGATTGTGTGCATGAGTGAGGGTATTACGAAGTGGGGCCCCCACTTGTCATTGTCCTCCCTCTTGAATGGGGGTAGAAGTCCCAAGCTCAGAATTCGCTTAGCCTGATCGATGTGGCTTCTACTTCAGGAGAAACTTATCTGTTCTACTTGTCTGAATTTTGTATTCTGTAAGACTATATGTTATGCTTGTCTGAATTAGATAAGAAGATGTGACTGTAATTGTGTTATGCTCCGTTAACTGATCCTTACCCTTTTTATATAATATTCATGTGTACTCTGATATGTGACTTACTCTGCAAGACAAATGCGATATCTGATAAACTATGGGTATGTTACTATGTATATACTATTGGTCAGGAATGCAAGGGTAGTGATCTGCTTACTGGGCTTTTAGCTCATTCCATCTTAATCTCATAACTGTAGAGTGAAGGGTGGTAGAAGCTATGCAAAAGGTGGGTTGCAGTTTAGGGGCTTGAAGCCCGAAATTAATAAGTTTGAGAAGCCGTCTTCCAAAGACTTCCACAGTATGTTTTGATGATTTCAGCAATATGATGTATACTTCATTTTGTGTATTGTAGGCCAATTGTGCCTCAAAGAAATTGTAAAGACTTTTGATATTGAATGAATGAAATGGTTGTACCTTTTGGATTGAGATTTGTTTGATGAAGGGATTTATTCTACCTTCCTTTCGTGGTTTTCTCTAGATTATATGTTTTTATGAGTTGATGCCACTCCCACTTGAGTGACGTTCGCGACCTCCGATTGCGATCCCAAGCTCTGTCGCCCTCTGGTAGGGTTGGGGTCGTGACAGTTATGGTATCAGAGCAGCCAGGTTTGGGTTCTTGGCCTAAAGAGTTTAGAGGTGTCTTCAGAGAAGTTTTGGGTAGATTAGTAACTGAATGTTTGTATCTTAGGTTGAAGATGCCGATGACGAGGGCCAACAATGCCAGCTCTAGTAACGTAAATACTAACACCCTCGGAGAGTTTGTCAAGACTTTAGGGGCTATGATGCAAATGATGAAGGAAGTTATGCCAGCTCCATTTGCCCTTACCCCTGAATCGAATGATAGTAGCTTAATGGAGAAGTTTAGGAGGTTGGCTCCTCTGACCTTCCTAAGGCTTATGGGAGTAGAGAAGGCGGAGAGATGGAGAAAATATTCAAGGTTTAAAATTGAATGAGCAGAAAGTAAGGCTAGGCACTTTCATGCTTTAAGGGGACATTAAACATTTGTGGGGCTCGGTGGAACAATCTTGGGAAAGGGCAAGGACAGAAGTGACCTGGGAGAATTTTCTAGAAGCCTTCAATAAAAAGTACTTTCCTGATTCAGTAAGGGAAAGAAAAGAAGTAGAGTTTATCGAGCTGCAGCAAGGGAATTTAACTGTGGAGCAGTATGCAGCCAAGTTTGTTGAGTTGTCAAGGTATGCACCACACATCATTAATACTGAGGCGCAGATGGCTAGTAAGTTCGAAAGATGCCTCAGGCCAAAAATAAGAAAAGGGGGTGGGGTCGTGACATGAAGGTGATGGGTTTCTATAACCACCTCCCCACTTCATATGAATCTTTCCAAAATAGCCTGAAATCCCTAGCAATTACATAAATCATGTCCTTTAACTAATGATATTGGCACCACGAGTTTTGATTTCCTTGTTTTGAATGCTTCGTAATAGGGTACAATCATTTCTTGTTGCACCAACATATTGAAGAGAATAGGGAAGATGTTGGGAGACAGCTCATTCATAGGAACACCACGAGATTTTTTTTCTTACACTGTGACCATGTGCGAAGTCTTTATAACTTCTGTTCCCTTTTGAGACTTACTTTATTTTCCTTTCTCTTCCTCTTTCATGTTGTGAGAAGAAGGTGGTGCTCTTATAGCATTCTAAGGATTTGCTGGCTTAGATGGCTCTCGAGTTTTGGCAGGTACGGTCACAATGATTCGTCCTTCAGCAATAGACTCTTGTATGAATGTCTTGAAACTCTTACACTGAGTTATCTCATGTCCCCATACTTGGTGAGAAGGACACTAGAGATTTCTAGTGCCTCGAACCAGGTTCTTGGGCTACCTTGGAGTAAGAAGCACATCAACCCTTGAATAGCCAGCATTGCAAAGAGGTTAGGGAGGAGATCAGACGGCACCTCTTCAGGCTGCAAGGTTTGCACCTGCTCTTCTTGCACTGTGACTACATGCAAAGCCTTGGTAGTCTCGAAAGCTTTTTCAGACTATCCAAATTGATTTGCTCCTTTTGGATCAAGGCTTCAATTGTTCTTTAATCTGAACACAATCTTGTACGGGGTGGCCTAACATTTGGTGATAAGCGCAATTGTTTCCATAATTAACCTTTCCTACCTGTCCTGGCCTTTTGATGTCAGGTAGAGTCACCATACCTTGTTCTATTAGCATCCTCAACAGAGGTCAGAGCGTGATTCCCCACATGATGTTTTAACAAGCTTACGATTTTTGCAGCCTAGAAGTTGGTTGGATTAGAAGCCTCAACATAGAAGGAAACTTCTTTCTTCATATTCCTTATGCATGTTTGTACTGCGTCGATCTCAGGAATAGGATTAATTTGATACATTGCAAGATCCCTCCATCTTTGGATATACTCATTTACTAACTCATTCATTTCCTGGGTCATTGCGAGAAGTTCTATAGCTTGAACATCTTGTTCCACTTCATAGAAGCATTTGTAAAACAAATTCTCCATCTCTTCTTACGAATGGACTGAATTCAGTGGCAAACGTGCATAGAACTTAAAGGCAGACCCAACCAAGGTTTCTACAAATTTCCGAAGAAGCAATCTATAATCTGAAGTTGATTCTTGGCATGCTGACATAAAATGGGCCACATGTTGTTGGGGCGAACCAGTGCTATCAAAAACAGGCAATCTTCCCTTTTGATATCCGAGGGGGGAAGGAAATTTGATCAATAAAAGGTGGGTAAGGCTTCTTATAATGAATGTTGTCTTGTGACTTTGAAGCTTGTAAGCCTTGGATAATTTTGTTGATCATTCTTCGAATGTCTTCTTGAGTAAATGCCGATGACATAGAATGAGAAGCTATGTTGGGTTGGTCATCAAAGAAGACATGGGGGTTTAGAGGTCTTAGAGTTTGAGCTGTAGGAGGAGGTTCAAGGGGAGAATTTGCCTCTTGATGTGGGGATACTCCAATAGGATGATCATTTTCAAGACCTTGGAGCCTATCCAAGATATTGCTTATTATGTCCTTGAAGAAAGCCATCAGATTTTCAGGATCTTCATCCTCTTAGCTAACTACCATTACACTAGCTTGTTTGTAAGAGCTGAGTAATTCGGTAGTAGGGGTGATCCTGGTTCTCTTACACCACGATCTGGCAGTCCAAGTAATAAGGGTTCAGCTTGTCCTAATTGAACTTGGGAATATCTTACAGATTGAGTGAGTACAGGCTCTTGATGGCCTTGGGGTCATATTGCTGCTGGACTTGGTGCTTGAAGGCTTTGGGGCCATCATTCAACTCGAAAAGGCTCGAGACGGCCTTGGGACCATATTTCCCCTGATTTCTCGTGACTGCCTTGGGGTCGCGGATCAGATTAACTAGGTTTATCTTCTTGCATCTCTATGATGCAGCAATGAATAGGGCCACTTGTTTCAGGCTCTTCCGTGATTTGCCATGGATAGAACGCATTCTACTTTAGTAGGTCTTTTGAGGTTGAAGACTCTACTTTCCCCTTTTGATGTGGATCTTTGATTCCCCTTGTTTGTGTGATGCACAAGTTCCAATAAATTTTCTCCTAGAATTGGAACAGGTTTTGGCATCCTTCATGACTGGCTAGCCCTACAGAGATGAGAGCAAAGTTTATCAATTTGGGCAATGTGTAATGTCCAAGGAGAAGGGAGCTCGAAGTTGACTTTGGAAGTTTGGGTTTGCCTAGAGAAGAGGCATGCTGCTTTGCCGTTTTAGGGGGCATCATGTTGCCCCGAGTCCAGCCTCGAGGGCTAGCTCGTGCATACAAAGAAGAAGTGGATAGAATGGTTCTCGAAGGAAAATTCTTCGAGTACTATGGGGTGAGGGGCTTCGGGGTAGCTAAGGGCGCATTCAACGACCCTTTTTCCTTGTTGTCAATGGCATCATTGGACCTGCGTGTGTGTGCATGGTCCACAAAATTCTTTGGGGTGGTTTGTGATGCAACCCCCAGTGAAGTGAAAGGCTTGGTATTCAAAATACTTACTTTCTCCATTGAGCACCCTTAAGGCCATAAGCATGCATGTGCAGCTCTTTAGGAGACCTTCGATTGTCTTGAATGTCATGTGCTCGTTTGGTACAGTCTTTGGGCTTCCCCGAAGTAAGAGATTATCAATGCATTATTGGTTTGGAGACCAATTGTGATGGGTTCAGGTCCTAAAAGACCCGAAGCAAGTAAGGTGATGGGGATAAGCTTTTTCTTGCACCGTTTTGTCACGGTAATGGTTAAACCATCAGCCATGATGTGTGTGATCATGTGCAAAATGACTTTGGAGCCACTCGAACTGGCATAAGAATTGCCAGGGTAGAGTGTGTGTTGCAACATGCTAGCACTAGCAGCGCCCTTGTAGAGTGGGGGTGGGGTAGCCTTACAGTTACTCAAAGAAATGGTGGTCTTAGTAGAACCCACCAAGTGAAGAGAAGAAGTGGCATCAGAACCACCTTTAAGCTTAGGATTGGTAGAGTGTCTACCAGTAACAGGGTGTGCATGAAAGGAGGTAGTTTTAGGACCACCAATATAGTTGACATCAACAGACTTTCCTTTGATGTCGAAAGAGAGGGAGAAAAGGGTTTGAGTAACCTTTCCCAAAGTTTCCCTAGCCTGAACTAGAGTAGCAGGGCCAGCTATGCCACTCCAAGAATGTATGGGAGAAGTGAATTGAACCGACTTGCTTCCCATGGGTAAGATCACAAATAGGGGAATGATGAAATCCCCACTTTGGACGAAAGAGAAGAGCTCCATTGCAAGTTTAGAAAAAGAAAGAAATGAGATGTCTGTTTGAGAACAGTCCGAACCAACTATAGGGTGGCGTATCCCCAGTGGAGTCGCTAGTTGGTCGAGGCCTGGCTTTTTTCTCTCTTGGTGGAGAATGAGAAAAATCGTCTCTCAAACTACCGCAAAGGGCCCCATGCACCTTGGCGTTTGAAGCATGCGTGTGTGCTTTTCTTGATGTGGATAGGAACCAACAACGAGAGAGATTTTATCGAAAAGAGTGCGCTTGACCACCTACCTTGTCATTTGGGGGTTCGGAGATATGACCAGACAGTTTTCACACGAAATCTCCTTAAACATCAGCACATCATCTCGTTCTTTTATCTTGAAACTTGCAATGTGAGTTCAAATGACACTCCTCTATAATGGTTCACTCGAGTGGGGTTGGCTGGCAAAAGAAGAATGAAAAAGAAGGGATGACAAATGTCCTATTATTCATTCAAATAATACAAAACTTGGCAATCAGAACAGCTAAAGAATCCAAACTCTCTTGACTACCAACTCAGGATGAATCCACCCGAGTGAGTGTGGGCGAGAGAGCTTATATCTCTCACAAGTCCACTCAACTGTACGGAGAGGAAGTTAGAGTGACAATCTGAGTGTTAAAACTCTTAAAATGGCTTTGAGATGTATTGAGTCAAGTGTATGATGAATAAAAGGAAACTGTCAGTACACAAAATGGGAGGCAGAACAGTATCCGCATAGTGGCGTGAACACAGAGGCAGAAGGACGGAGCCGCGAGATGTTGGAGCCACACGTAGTTGGGAATTCATATGTAGCAGAGCCAAGAACAGGTAGAAGGGACAAGGGCACGCATTATAGCGGCTCCGTGTGTGGGGAGACGCAAGAGAGGTGTAGAGCAACTTCGTGCACAGCAGCAACGAGAGAGACGAGTCGAGAGAGAAAGACGGGGCCGCGAGGACTGCGGCTCCGAGGTTCACATATATGCAGAGATGAGAGAGATGGGGTCGCAAAGACAACGGCTTTGGGGCGAACACGCATGCACAAACGAGAGAGGGACAAGGCCACAAAGACGGGCGACTCCAAGGTGAACATGCACGTGGAGATGAGAGAGAGAGGGGCCGCAAAGATGGTGGCTCCGAGGAGAACGTGCACGCGGTGATGAGGGAGATGGGGCTACAGAGGGTGACTCCAGGGTGAACGTGCACGTGGAGACGAGATAGAGACGAGGCCACATCGGTTGGTTTTAGGGCTAATGCACAAGCAAAGATGAGCAGGAGAGAGAATGGAGAAAGGGAGAAGAGACGGGGCCATAGGTTTGCTGCGTGCCAGAGGTGCTGCGCAACAGAGAGAAGAGAGAAGGGGAGGAAAGATAGGGACTAAGGTAGCAGCGGCTCCGAGCCGTTGTGCAGGGAACCAGGGGTTAGGGAGAGAAAGAAGAATGAAAGAGAGGGAAAAGAGGAGAGAGAGTGGTCTAGGGGTAGTTTCTCTCTACCAAAGTTTTCTCTCTCCTCACCACTTGATCACACACTTGGAATCAAAAGCCCAAAAATAATAAGAAAATGCTCCAATTTTTTTAAGAAATGATCAAGCATTCTTCAATTTATCTCAACTTACTTCAACCTATTTACAAATGACTTAGGTTTCCTTATATAGAGCAACCACTAAACAAGGGTGAAACACTCAAAAAGTACCCAAATTGTGGAAAATTACAATTACATGGAATTAAAATGAAACCTCATTTTTTGACATAATAACCAAAATACCCCTTAGATCTTTTGAGCAAATGACAAAACCATACCTTCATGAGGGGCCTCTTGCCATGACTAGACTTCAAGAGCTTTTTTGAGACGATAATTCAGGCGATCAATCATCATAGAATCAATGCTTGATCTATCACGAATATTTTGACGCCATTTGATCGTCTTGAAACATAATTTTCATAAAGGATAAAATCCAGCCAAGTCCATAAACTTCGAATCTAGTGCGATTCACGATGTTCAGAGTCCTCATTTAGATCACAAATTAAAGAGCACACTATCATGATCGTTTTGAACTAAATTTCGTCCTATTTTAATTCCGATTGAGCATATTTGAGATTTGGGATGTCGTCGAGAAATGAGATTCCGGCAATTAGAAAACCTTGCCTTTTTCAACATCCAAATTTGCACCATTCGGTATCCAATTGTGAAGAAAAATTATACCAAATTGTTGCTGTAATAATCCTAAAATTTCAAAAAAAAAATAAAAAGAATAATAATAAATAAATAAAAATAAAAATATTTATTAAGAAATTAATAATAATCATAATATTAACGGTGTTAACAGAAATTAATACAAAATAAATAAATAAAATGATAATTATATATCAGTAATGATAATAATGATAATAATAATTTTATACCGTTAAGATATTGCTATTTTTTATATATATTAACAATATATAAAACGATATTATTATTAATCTACTTGAGGGTTTAATTTTATTTGGGTGAACTTTAGGTCCACCATCTCAAAGACTTTATGTTAAACTCCTTAAAACAACACCTTGCATTGAGGTGCCTTTTTTTTATTCGACATTCTCTCTCTCTTAATACTAAAACCCATCAATGGGTTTCTATTTCTCTCTCTTAAAACTAAAACCCATCAACGGGTTTCTCTCTTTCTCTCTTAAAGTTGAAACACCATCATCAACAGGCTTTTCTTTTTCCCTCTCAAACAAAAATCCCATCAACGGGTTTCTCTCTCTCTCTAGCATGGTTAGGGTTTATGTTTAAGTAATGATACTTACGTGCTTTCTTTCACTGAAAAAGATTCTTCATTCACATCGAGTCTCTGAAGAAAGTACTAATGTTTTTGTGTGGGATGGAACTGATGCTCCCCCAATTTCGGAGTATATAAGTGACATCATCTTCTTGAAAAATAGTCTGTTTTTAGTAAATAGTGATATTTCCGTCCAAGATCTTTATTTTATAAGCTTTGTGTGTAAGTGACCTCATTGTCTTGAAAAATAATCCTTTTTTTTTAAAGATAAAATGAAATAATTATTTCTACTTATTATCATGAATTTTAGGCGCGATAAATTTTATGCGCACGCGGCCTCATTATCTTGAAAAATAATTTTTTTAATAAAAATTGTGATATTTTATCTATGTTAGAAATTTTAAATGCTGTAAATTCTTGGAAAAATAAATTTATTTATTTTTCTTGTCTATTGTTAGAAAATTTTAGATACTGTAAAATTATTAGAAATAAATATGATATTTCTGCTTTTAGTAAAATTGTTGATATTTCTTTATGTTGTTTTTTGAATATTTAGATATT
>NW_006499810.1:1194440-1233390 GCF_000471905.2 Amborella trichopoda | reverse complement strand
CTAAATTTGAGCCCAAAATAATTGATTGGTTATTTTTGAAATGTTATTGAAAGTGAATGTTATTAATGGTTTCAGTGAGATTTATATTAATGATTTCAGTGATACGTTGAGTACATGATATTGCTGCTTTCAAATATTTAAAGAGATTTAGAAATACTTTAAGTATGCAAGTGGACTCATCCGGTTCGCCAGTGAGGTATAAGTGAACCTATCGGGGATGCCGGTAGGAATTAAGTGGACATATCCGGTACGCCGGTGAGGTATAAGTGGACCTGCATGGATTAAGTGGACCTATCTGGGACGCCGATAGGGATTAAGTGGACCTATCAGGACGCTGATGGGGTATATAGGTGACCTACTTGGGATGCCAATAGGGTATTTTGTGAATTCTTTTTAATTATGCATTGATGCTAAAATGTGATATGTATTTCAATTATTCGGATCATACTTAATTATGCATTTTTTTAAAGTGAAATTGTTAATGCATTCCTGTTAATAGATTTTCTTTTTTAAAATATTGATATCTTTCAATCATGATTATTTTTAAGATTATGATGATCACTTACTGAGTAGCCAAACTCATCAAATTATGGTAAACATTTTTTTCAGGATAAATGCGGATTCATTTTGAGTACTAGTCGGGATCAACCTTGGAAGATATTGTTGTTGTGCTAACTTTCTTTTGTTACCTTGTGAGAATTCGCCACTGTAAATTTGTCCTATCAAGAAATATATATATGTTTTGACTATCACATCTCAGGAATATCAGTACTGTAAATTCTTGGGGTGTGACAGTTGCCCTTCGCAAAAGGTCACAACGAACCCAATTTGCGATGAACCAACACAAGGATCTCAAGTTATGACTTCAAGAAGCATGAGATGTATTCTTGCTTAAAATTCTGATTTTTATGGTTTTGGAATCATCTTCTCTCTTAAAATTATCTCGTCTCGAGCCATGTCAGGACACGTGCCGTATGTCAAATGATCGGGTCGTCGAGACTATGATTATGTCCAAATTTGAATTTATTCTGATCGCAAACGAGCAAGTTATGAGCATTTGAAAATCATCCGAAAATGGAAAAACACAGTTTCCATAAATGCAAACTGGATCACTGAGGCTGCACCGCAAAAGTGTAAAACTTACCTTTTTTATGGTAAGTTGGCCTTAGAATAGTCCTGGAAGGTCCGATTGAGCCCAAATTTAGTCCCTGGGAGGTTTTTGATGTGTCGAATCTAATGGCGGTGGTTTGTTACTGTTTTGATGCCCCGAAAATAGGGTTGTAGTTATAAGGTCATTTTTAGCGAAACTTGATTTGAGAACTGAGTTTCGTCCTAATCATATCAAAACTTATTGGAATGTGACGAAACATTGTGAGCGTCCTTAGGGCATCCTAAACTACCCTTTTCATACCTTTTGAAGCCCGTACAGTACCTTTCGATAGGTTGCCCAGTTTTAGGCTTATTTTGCAGTGTTCACATGGTCTGGCAGTGTCTCGAATACCGACAGAACTAGGTTGTTACTGAATCTCTCCTTATGCCTCTCAGGAATAGAAGTACGTAAGAAATGACATATAACAGTAAGCTGTAATTTGATTGTTTATAGCATAGGCTCTCTCTCTCTCTATATATATATATATATATATATATATATATATATATGTTACTAGTCACTGTAATATATAATAAAACCACACTTCTAGAAAATCATGTTTGGGGCATAAGTATAACCCCAAAAGTTGCATATACCCTCTCTTCATCACAATAATCAATATGTCTAGAAAAGTAAAAATCAATTTGTACCTGTAATAATGAATCTAAACCATCCATTTGGTAAATTTCAAGATGTAGGCCTTTTCCAAACTTAAAATCAACATTTTCTTTTTTAACATTTTTCATCTAATAATAATAAAGACCTCTAAAAAAATTTGAGAAGGAAAAAAAATCCTTATGGGGCTTAGATCGACGGCCCATATTAATTTAGCTAAAACCCCACTTTTTAAGGTGTTTTTTTTTAAAAAAAATTATTTTCTTATAATTACTCCTTAGGATGAGAAGAAATGAATGACCTTACCATAGTTTCATTATATTACAATAAAACTGTTGCATCAAAGATGGTTTCATTATATTACAATAAAACCGTTGCATGGAATACTCTTAAGTGAATTTTTACAGGATTTTGCTAATGACTCGTCACTATGCATAATCATCATATGGTCATAGTTGTCTAATAATATTTGAATTTTAATATTTTCTTAAATAGGATCCATTTGAAATTAGGGACATGCATATATCTAACAAAACACACCTAAATAAAATATTAAAAATAATTTTCAAAAACAAGATGACAAAGTACCCCAAAGAGTTGCATAGGGGCAGTGTGGTCATTTTTAATTTTGACATAATATGGGAAAGTATATAATGAGACCATTTACTTTAATACAATGTGGTCACACTAAATCTTGACCATTGGATGTGAAATTGCATGGCTACATTTATTTCATTAACTAAGTTTAAAGTTTAAAAGAAATTTTCTCAAACTATGTGACATACCCAAGCTATCATATTTCACATTGGATGATTGTAAGTAATCGTGACCGCCATGTTTCAAAAGTAAATGATCTCATTCTATACAATCCCTAAAAATATTTGTAAAAGATTAGTGTATCAGCGAAAGTGGACTTCAATTTACATATCCGAAACACACAAGATATCATGTCAATAAGTATGCAGGGGAAAGAGGCAAGTATGCAGGGGAAAGAGGCCGGTGATTCAAGTTGCAACCCAAACGTTTACCCCGGAAAAAATAATAATAATAATAATAATAAAAATAAAGAACAAAAAAAAGAAATTTCAAAGTCCATCTAAAGTCAATTGACACTATTGATGCTCTGAATTTAATAGGAAGATCACGGCGACCCACACATAAAAGGAACATTCCAACGCTTTTAGTCCTCTCCCACGCCATCTCCACCGTCCAATGCCAAGCTGCCTTGCGTGTCCGTCATGGCAATTGCAGGCAGCCCTTAAAACTACTAACATACAAAAGGCTAAATATATTGAAGACCTAAATAAAATTAAAGTGTGGCAAATGGCTTCTCTCCTTTTTCTCCATCTCTTAACAATATTATCCTTCACCTTTCTATTGCCTGAACCTGTCATAGCCCAACAATATCCATACCACAACTGCACAGGCACAAGAAGTTACAGCCCTGGGACTCCATATGACAACAATCTCAGACAACTGCTGAATGATTTCAGAAACAACACACCAACCCCAGGTGGCTTTGCTAATTCCTCCGTCGGGGAGGGCTCCGACAAGGTCTACGGCCTCGTCCTGTGCGGCGGTGGGTTCGAAAGGAATGAGCGATGCACGCGATGTGTGATTGATGCAGCCCTATCCATCCAACCCCTCTGTGCCTACAAGACACAGGGTGTCATCTGGTACCAGTTTTGCCTCCTCCGCTACTCAGAGGAGGACTTCTTCGGGAAGGTGGAGATGAGAGACTTAAACTTTTTCCAGAGCGGAGCGAATTATTCTGAGCTAATGGCCGTCAACAGGACGCTAAGCGGTCTCTTGTTTGGACTAGTTGAAAGGGCCACAAGTGATCCATCGTTGTTTGCAATTCAGATGGGGGTTCCGGTCGCGGGGCATCAGACACTGAGTGGTTGGGTTCAGTGTACCAGGGACCTTAGCAGCCAAGGTTGTAGTGAGTGCCTTCGACATGGAATTGAACAGATGTTTAAGTGCTGCAGTCGAAGCTCATGGGTGCAAATGCTCGGCGAGAGTTGCATCATGAGATACTGGGTGGTCGCCGCTACCGGGTGGCCTGCTGCATCTCCTTCTGCATCAAGTTCAAATACAACTGGTACATCTCTATACCATTTTCTTCTTGTTTTTTTTTTTTAGACCAGAAGGGTACAACTCAAAGCTGAACTGTCACACAGCCATTGTGAATTTTCAAAAAGGAGCAGTTTTTTAAAAAACAATTTAATTTGTGAATTTTTTAATAAATCGGTAAAAATAAGCGATTTTTTTGGGAAGAAGCTTAAAATGCGGCTTTTTCAAAATTTAAAAAAATCACTTCAAAAAATATTCTCTATTTTTTTTGTTTTTGAAAGTACAGTATCTTTTTTTGTTTTAGGAAATTTCTATTTCTATTTTTATTTCTATTCTCCTGAAACTTTCTCTGGTTCTCTGCTATGGATATGGTGCGTATTTTGTCTGGTGGTTATGGGTAGACCATAGTTAGCAAGTCGCCGATTTAATGACGACTTTTTTAAAAAAGGGGCAGTTTTTTAAAAAACAATTTAATTTGTGAATTTTTTAATAAATCAATAAAAATAAGCGATTTTTCCAGGAAGAAGCTTAAAATGAGGCTTTTTCAAAATTTAAAAAAATCGTTTCAAAAAATATTCTCTATTTTTTTTTTCTTGAAAGTTAAATATCTGTTTATGTTTTATGAAATTTTTATTTCTATTTTTATTTCTATTCTCCTAAAACTTTCTCTAGTTCTCTGCTATGGATACAGTACGTATTTTGTCGGGTGGTAATGGGTAGACCATAGTTAGCAAGTATGGAGTAGACAATGTCTTTCTAGAACAATAAAAATTGAATTCACCTACCCAATACTTATCTTGACGAATAGAATACATAATCATCTTATGGTTTAGAGATATATCACATTGAATATTTGAAATTTATATTTATAGGAAGGTTATTTTTATATTGAGTGATATATATATATATAGATATATATAGAAAGAGAGAGAGAGAGATTTAAAATTTCTGATTTTTTTAGTCTAGTCCGATATATTTGCGATCTCTTTACATTAAGTATTTTTGCCTATCTATATTTATTACCCGATTTTTTTATCCGATTTTTTAAAATAAAAACGATTAGTTTCCAATTTCATGATGAGCCCATTTATTGATAATCCCCAACTTGGTAACTATGGACGCCACTCAGGTTGATGCAAAACCAATTAGTGTGTTAACCCGAGATTCTCTCGAATTACCGGAACAAACCGCTGGACTCCCATAGTAGGTCTTCAGGTCACTTCAAAAATAATTAGGATATATAAAGGATGGAGAAGTCAGCTGTAAAACTCAAATTTTAGAAAGTGCGACTCGAACAAGTAATCGGTCCTTGCCCGAGCTGATTACTCGGGCCGATTTCAAGTAACTTGGCCCGATTAGCTCAAGTACCATATCAGCAAAAAAAAGTCCAAAAAATATAAAAATTAGAAAAAATTAAAAAATGTTTAGGAATTTTATGTTTAAAGTAAAGATTAAGCAAAACAATTCCAAATGATGTTAAAAAGGTAGAAAAAAAATGGGAGTATTTTTTAAATAATAAAAATAAGATGATAAAATATAAAAATTATAGCAAAAAAATATTTTAATATTTTCCAAAATAATAAAAAATATAAAAAAAAATATCTCAAATGAATTCCTTATTTTTTTAGAATTTCTTTCAATTTTTTTTTAATATCCCTAATTTAGACAAACAACTCGGACTGGGCAAGGGCCCAGGCCCGAGTAACTCCGCCGAGGAGAAACTATTTCACCTGATCTTTCAATCACCGGTAAAACTTGAGTTGCAGCTCTATTCTATTTCCGTTTTCTTTTGAATTTCTGCCCATATTTTGAAATCAATCATTTTTCCGACATTGAGCTCGTCCCTTTTTTGCTTGTTTATTTTTCGGTATACAGTTTTGATTTTAAGTTATTTCTTCATATTATAAAAGATAAATTATCTAAATTAATTTATATAAACAATTATAGATCAAATTGTCGATGATACATGCTTCCTCAGCCTGCCAATGGAGCGCGTCAATGGACCTGGTAATTATGTCCAAGCAATGTTATGAAACTTACAATAGGCCTCGGACTCCGCCCTGGCCCCAGCCACTGCCGAGTAACTTGGACGAGCCTTCATGGTCCAGGTCCAAAATTTAAAATAAAATAAAATAAAGTTAAAATAACTCAAAATAACAAAGAGGAAGATAATTTATTGAAGTGAAAGTTTTATAAAGAGCCGACGCTCTAAACTATCACATTAGAGTCCACTTCAAAAATTTTAGTAAAAGAGATTGTTTTGACGCTTCAATATCTTCAAATTGATCATGTCGACATCAAGATGCATCGACATGAGAGAAAAATAGATTTCAAGTTTTGGAAATAGTGCATCATAGAATGCATTTTTTGACCATCAATTTTCAAGATTTTCAAAATTTTCAAGTTTTTTTAAATCTGCGAGATCTGCATTATTTTTAAAGCTTTAAATTTTACAATTGAAGATAAAAATATATTTTAGAGCTATTACAAAGACTTCCAGTATTGAAACCACATTTTTTGACACTATTTAAAGGTGAGCTCTAATTTGTTTGTTTAGAGCTTCTGATCTATGCAAACTAGCCCTTCATTGAAAGTAAAAAATAAATTTAGAGCATATAATAAAACCTATACAAATCATCACAACCAAAATAAATACAAAGAAAATTCTTTTTAATTACATATAAATTATTTCTCAAAAAATATGTACTTTTGGAGAGTTTCTAAAAAATGTGAGTTGGATACCTTGGCAACGAACCAAGGCCAAGTTACTAAAGTTTGAGCTATTGGCCGGTTGACCTAGACCCATTGGAGCCTAAAAAATAGGATCTGGACCATTTGCCCAAGGGTTGGACCACCACAACCCAAGGATAGTGCTGGGCAAGCCCTAGGGCATGTCCACTATAGGGCCACGGCCCTGTTTTGATTGGCCCATCCTGACCTGTCCCGTCTTAGTTTGAAGGCTTCAGCCTTGGTCGGGCTTAAACCAGCCCTGTAGGGACTAGGGCCATGGTTGGCCTAGGCTAGGCTGACTTGTTGCCACCTCTAGGTCTCGTCGACCCAACCCAGATCCCAACCTATTGCGCAAAAAGGCATTCCCTAGACGACAACCGTTAAAAGTTTAAACTCTAAATATTTTATGTAAATAATTGTTGTAAGATTTAGTAAAAGGAATTGAAGGTAATATATCCGGGAAACGTTGTTAGGTTTCTTTTATCTTGTATAATTCTGGTCCCAATTGGTGTTTCAAAACCTTGAGATGCGGGGTGGATCATTCACTTCGAAATCCGTTTTTATATTGTTAGATAAGTGATTTGGATTAGTCCGAAGTGGATGCAGAAAAATATTTAAATTAGAAAAAAAAATTACAATAAAAATATGGGTTCACGAGGTAGGAATTTAGGACCTAAAAAATCATTAAATAAACTTGAGAAAAGTATAAAAATAGTGGTTTTTATGTTGGGACCCGTAGCTTCGCATAAGCATTTCAGTCCAGATCGATTTACGATCCGAATTGGCAATCCGATCAGGAATAGCTAGGTTTTAAGCATGCGACTATGCTAGTCCTAGGATGAGATCATGCTGATCGAAGGCATAGGTGGGCCATAGGCTTTCCGCCGTAGATTAGTAGGAACGCCATCTCCGCCTTTGATTGGGGGAACCAATCCATCCACGACGCGTTGTTTAGCTCCATAGTTCTTCTGCCCATTGATGGACGTCCCGTTGATGTGACATGATGCATGTGGGATCTTCAGTAAAACCCAAAAGTAGGGAGCCAGTATTTCCAAAACCCACAATCCGGTCCCGAGTGCCCACTATGAGATCCGCGTTAGGTGATTGCGCCATAAAGGCCTCATGGAATTGACTGATCTTCATTGTTTGTTCTTTTTTAATTTTTTTAGTATATTGTGCATTATATTACGCAATTTTCACTTATCCAAATTGTGGATCCAATCAATCCGGATCAATACAAAGTTCCAAAATATCCGGCAATCTTTTTTGTAATTCAGAGTTACTATTTCAGTTTGAATCTGAAACTCAATATTCAACCTAATGGGCTAGCAGATGCCAGCGTTAAAAAACTAAGATTTAGAAGATCGTTAGAATGTCAACTATATCATTAATCTGTTGTTTAGGACAAAATGTAGGCCTCACCTTGTCTTTATTTTTAATTTCTTGCCATTGTTGCGGTGTAACGTGGTATATGACTTCTGATTTTTGGTCAAAGTGTTTGTTAAGGTACGCAAGGCAAGGTTTGTAAACTCAGTTTAGTCTCACTCGGTACACGGTTTCGGTAAAAAGATTAAAAAGGAGACCTAAAAAGTCCTATAAAAATTTATATTTTTATGAAATTAATGTAGAAATATTTTAAATCATATTTTTAGTTTTTTGATGATGATTTCTGAGCTTTTCTTATTATATGCATTTTTTATATTTTTCTATTTTGTGAAATGTTGCAATTATATATCTATTATTTCTAAATCCATCTTTCATACTTTTTTTCCATCTTATTTATAGTTTACTTCTTTTTTTTTAATATTTTTATTTTCAACAAATTTTTAATTAGTATTTTTTTCATTCTTGGACCCTTTCTCACTAATCAAGTGATGTCTTAAGGGTCACCCAAGTGACTCGCCCAGGCAGAACCCAGTCTCATGCCCAAGATGAGTTTCTGAACCTTGTGTTGGGACAATATCAGTTAAAGCCAAGATGAGTTTCTGAACCTTGTGTTGGGACAATTTCAGTTAAAGCTTCATTTGAATGGTTCAAAATCCCATTAAGGGTTCATTTGGGAACAAGTGAGAACAGATCTATTTATTTTGAGAAACAGAGTACGTGGCTTTTCCTTAAAAGATTGTCTGGCCAAAATGGGCAAAAAAATTTAGAGAAGTGTTGCTAGCAAAAGTAGATGATTCATTTCCTTCATTTTTAATTTTAGAAGTAATATACATGCACATTCTTTAAATTACCGTTAAAAAATTCCCTTTAAAAATTTAATTCTACGTTAAATACCTATTTTTACCCCTTTTTTATTTATTTAAGAAGTTTCCTCACTTCAAAATCTCAAAATCCGAGGTTCTCCGTGAAAGTTCTCTATGGTCTTCAGCAAGCAAGCCACCTTAAATCTCAAAATCCAAGGTTCTCCGTGGAAGTCCTGTATGGCCTTTAGCAAGCTAGCAACCTTACTTTATGGAGGCAAAACATCAGACTTTTACAATTAAAAGTCTAGAATACTTCGGATTTGGAAAATCCGAAATTCTCTATGGAAGTACCCTGTGGCATCCAACAAGCCTCTGTACTTTCTAAATGTTGAGAAAACTTTGTATTTTTAGGAAACTTCAGAATTTCAAGGTATTCATAATTTTTAAGACTTATAACCACCTAGGATGTTTTATTGCATAACTTAATATTTCGATCTTCAAGATCGGAAGTAGGGGTTTTTGTGCGTGGAAGCTCTAAACCCACAGGTTGATTTTTGGCAAATACAGTACGAAAAATAAAGCATAAAACATATACCACAAGAACATAACGATTTACATGGTTCATTCTAGATGGGCTACATCCACGGGCACAGTAAATTAAAATCCATTATACTGATGAAAATTACATCAAAGATTTTGGGACACAGAGTAGCCTCTCTAACCTTCGACAAAACCGAGTCGAGCAAACCTTTTTAAACCAGCTCTCCCAAACAGCACCACTGCCAATCTCTCATCCTTATTTCATAACTAGACCACCATCTGTCATCTCTACTTTATAAATAAACCACTGCCTAAGAAGAAACCATAGCTAGACCACTGTCTAGGAAGAGACCGTAACTAGACCACTGTCTAGGAAGAGAACTTTGAGAGCAATCGAAACTTTATCTCATTAAAAATGGAAACTACCCAAAATATCAATAGAATTCGCTTTTCTACGAGAAACCAGCCTCTCATTCTTCAGGAGTCTACAGGAGGCACCATCGTAATGTTTCTCTTCATAAGAAGTTATCTTCCCTCTAAGGAAGACCTTGCGTCTCATGCACATAAGTCCCTGCCCTCGGCTCTCTTTAGAGGAAGTCAAATTTCTCATATGGTGATACAAATAAGGCACACAAATTCTCTGCTCTTTCATCCTATAATATAAGGTTAGGAATCCATACTAAATAGAAAACTTCCTATAGATGTTATATATATCTCAAGAACTAAAACATCTGTCTAAGAATCCTAAGAGTCCAAATCTTATTGGATTCCTATTTTCTTTAGGAAACTTAACAATATTAATCTCAATCCCACACAATATGAGATTTTTTTATGTGTGATTTTGAATAGCATCAAATCTAATAATCTCTACCTTGATATCAAAATTACCTGCTTACCATGCCATCATCCGTTGAACAGTTTTATGAATTCATCATCTTTTGCCAAATAAACTTCTCCATCATTCTTGCTGAAAAATAGTGTTTGTCATCAATTTCTCCAACTCGAACTTTGCATTCGAAACATTTACCGCCATACCGACAACCTTAAACCAAGCTCTGATACCAGTTGTTGTGCGGAGAAACTTTAAACTTAGCAAATAAAATACGAGAACTAAAGTATGAAACATATACCACAAGAACACAAAGATTTATATAGTTTACCCTAGAAGGGCTATATCCACGGGCATGACAAACTAAATCCACTATACCAATGAAAATTATATCAAATATTTTGGGACATAAAGTTACTTCTCTAACTCTCGACAAAACCGAGTCAAGCAAACCATTGTAAACCTGCTCTCCTAAACGACACAACTGTCAATCTCTCATCTTTATTCCATAACTAGACTACTATATAAGAAAAGACTATAATTAGACTATTATCTAGGAAGAGACCATAACTAGACCGCTATTTAAAAAGAGAACTTTGAGAGCAATTGAGATTTTCTCTCACTAAAAGGGAAACCACCCAAAATCTCTATGGGATTCTTTCTCTCACTTAAAGGAAAAACCACCCAAAATCTCCATTGAAAACGCTTCTCTATAATAAACCAATCTTTCAATCTTCAAGAGTTTATAGGAGGTACCACCACAATGTTTCTCTCCACATGAAGCTCTATTCTCTTTAAGGGAGACCTTGCATTTCATCTCTTCTCTCTAAGGGAGACCTCATGTCTCATGCACACCAGGCCTTGCCCTCCTCAATCTATAGAGTAAGCCACCTTTCCCATATGGTGACTCAAATAGAGCACATAAATTCTTAGCTCTTTCATCTCATATATATAAGATTAGGAATCCACACTAATTAGGATACTTTCTATAGATATTGCATATAAATTAAAAGCTAAGAGATATGTCCAAGAGTCCTAAGAGTCTTAATATTATTAAATTTATATTTCATTTAGGAAACTTATCAATATCAATTTCGATCCCACATAATTATGGGGTTTTCTTATGTGTGTGATTTCTAATAGCACCAAATCAAACAATCTCTACCTTGATATCAAAATTTTCTACTCACCATGCCAACATCCATTGGATAGTTTTATGAATTCGTTTTCTTTTCCCAAATAAATTTTTCCATCATTCTTGCTGAAAAAATAGTGTTTGCCATCAATTTCTCTAACTCGAACTTTGCATTTGAAATATTTATTGCCATACCGACAACCCCAAACCAACCTCTAATACTAGTTGTTGTGCGGGGAAACTCTAAACCCCACAATTGATTTTTGGTAAATAAAGTGTGAGAACTAAAGCATGAAACACATACCACAAGAATACAAAGATTTATGTAGTTAACCTCAGAAGGACTATATCCACGGGCATAACAAACTTCAATCCACTATACCAATGAAAGTTATATCAAAGATTTTGGGCCATGGAGTTACTTCTTTAACTCTCGACAAAACCGAGTCGAGCAAACTTTTTTAAATCGGCTCTCCCAAAAGGCACAATTGTTGATCTCTCATCTTTATTGCATAACTACATCACTATCAAAGAAAAGACCATAACTAGACCACTGTCTAGGAAGAGACTATAACTAGACCGCTGTTTAAGAAGAGAACATTGAGAGCAATCGAGACTTTCTCTCACTAAAAGGGAAACTAACCAAACTCTCAGTGGGAACCTTTCTCTCACTAAAAGAGAAACCACCCAAAATCTCCATGGGATCATATTCTCTATAAGAAACTAACATCTCAAACTTCAGGAGAGTATAGGAGGTATCATCGCAATGTTTCTCTCTATAGGAAGCTCTCTTATCTCTTAAATAAACCTTGCATCTCATCTTTTCTATCTAAGGGAGACCTTGTATCTCATGCACAAGAGGCCCTGCCCTCTTCTCTCTCTAGAAGAGGTCACCTTTCCCATATGATGACTCAAATAGGACACATAAATTCTCTTCTCTTTTATCCTATATATATATAAGGTTACAAATCCACACTAATTAGAAAACTTCCTATAGATGTTATATATACCTTAAGAACTAAGAGATATATCCAAGAGTCCTAATTTTATTGGATTCTATTTCCTTTAGGAAACTTATTAATATCAATCTCAATTTCATATAATATGGGATTTTTTTATAACACCAAATCCAATAGGAGTAATGTCATTATTTTTTTAAAATAAAAGAAAAAGAATATGAACGTAGTAACGTTAAGAGATTTATTAAATAACGGTACTTTGGGAGGATATATGCATAAATTACTCTAAATTTTAACCAATTTCATGATTAATATCTATTCAAGCAGTTCTACGTTAAACAAGGACTTTCAACTCCAGGTAATTGCAGCTATTTCCTAGTTTGTCAACTAAGAACTGATTTAGAATGGCCGATCTATAAGCTCACACTCAACAATGAGAGGCGTGAGCTTCCACCTCTCCCCTATGGAGAGGCAAAGTTCAGAGCAACTCCATTCTGTTTTGGACCCGGGATTCATTTTTAATAAATTGTTGCCCAAACTTTTTCATTTATGCTTTTTTAATACTCAGATTTAAGTGAAATTTGTTGGGTTGTGCATCTTATTTAGGATTATCTATAAAACATCAAATTAATTTTTGAAAAATTAAAAACCATCACATTTCAAAGTGTGTTTTGGTCATTTTATTTTTTTGAAATATATTTATTACATAATTTTTAGACGTGTGAGAGATTTAGAAGAATGAATTCTCATTATTTGGCTATGCAAATAAAAAAATTGAAATATATAGACATGCTCTTAACCATCTAATCAGATTCAATGGTTGATTGATAGCTTTTAGTTGAACTACATTTTAGACTATTTGGTCTTTTAAAAAAATATTTGACCTTATCTTCTCATCCATTTTTTAATGTTCGCCAATATCATTTAACGTGATATCTGAAATGTGCGTGCCTAGATGTATCTATAAAAATATAAAAATAATAATAAAGGTAAAATAAAATGACCAAAATACACATAAAGTAGTATTTTGGCTATATTATATTTTTTAATACAATATTTTGTTATTTATACAGGGTTAGAAGTGTGAATAACTAAAGGGTCCAGTTTCTATGCGGCCAAGCCTGCATATGTAGAAATGCGGGCCTAATTAATAAATCTATTTTTGAGATGGATTTTTGGACTTAACATTTAAAGACATGTAATCTCTAACATGGAGATCATGAATATGGAAAAAGAAATAAATTTTAAAAATTAAAAATAATAATTCTAGTAAAAAACCATTTGAACCAATAGTTTCCATTGTTTTTAGATGGAACACCTACTTGCACCAAAAAACCATTTGAACCAATAGTTTTCATTGTTTTTAGATGGAACACCTACTTGCAACCATCTTTTAGATGGATGCATTACACTTTCTTGACTGCATACGTAGAAATGCAGTCTAACACGATGAAAGAATTTTCCATAACTATAAGTTTAGCTCAATGTGTATGTAAAAGAAAAAAGAGCATAAAATTAATGCTCTCAACCTTCTATTTCAGGGGGACTAATAACCATATTTATTTTTATGTGGTCTAGACCATCAAATCGGTTA
The DNA here is from genome assembly GCF_000471905.2 of Amborella trichopoda. Next base: position 1,219,576 of record NW_006499810.1, on the reverse strand, counting down.
GTCTTAACCAGGAACAACTAATGATTACAAAACCCCTCCTAATTATCAAGCATCACCCTCTCATAAATGATAGACTGAATGAACGTTTGAAACAATCTAAGGGTTTGGTTCATGTGAAAACATTTTCTAGAAAATATTTTCGTGTGAATTTTTTTTTTCGTATGGTTAGGTACGGAAATATTTTTTCATTAATTAGCTGTTAATTGATGTGAAAAATGTATTGGGTCCCACACCTAACCATATAAAAGAATTTTTTCATGTGAAAATATTTTACAGAAATTATTTTCACACGAATCAAATGTGCTCTAAAAGAAAATTCCAGCTTCTAGTCAATACTTTTATGTGATTTTCTACATTTTCCTAATAGTTTCCTCCGTTTCATCAATTAATTTCTTTCTATCTTTTTTATTTAACGCATATTGCGAAAATGACCCAATCAAGGTGCAGATTGAAGCACAAGTGTTTTCTTTTCTTACCTCGTTTAAAGCGTCTATTCAGGATTAAGATAAGAAAATAATACGAACTGCAAAAGGATTAAGTTGCCACTAATTTACAAATGCCTTAGCTATCGAATAAAATATTTGGGCAAGTGATGTTGAAAAACAAATAAATAAATAAAGAAAAAAAAAGAATATTTGGGCAAGTGAAGTTGAAAAAAAAAGAAAAAAAAAAAGAAAAAAAAAAGAGCATGATCTGTTTGTTTTTTTTTGGGTAATTCAGTGGGGGAGAAGGCCCCTACCCGATTTTCAGTAATAATAAGCTCATAGTTTTACAACCCTAGAATAGGGAGATCGTGCCACATCATGAAGTAATACAAGAAAAAGAAAATCCGGTGGTCTAGATCGTCAAATAGTTGCATCTGAGAAGGCGGTAGCTTTCTTGGCAAGTAAATCAACCATCATGTTAGCCTCACAACAAAGTGGATAAGGGACCAAACATGACCAGAGAGCTTATATCTACAGTTAATAGTAGCAATATTTAACGCCCATGGGGCTTTGCATTAATCATGAATTGCATTAGCTAATAATAAGGAGTTGCTCCTGATCGGAAAGGGAAAACATTTGAACTGGATGGCCAGGTCAATGCTTGCAAGGTTAGAAACTCTATAAAATTATTTGATGCTATACCAAGGGGATTGCCAAATACTCCTACAAAGGATCCATCATCTCTTTTAGTTATCACGCCTCCACTACCTGCCAACCTAGGGTTTTTAAATGAAACACCATTATTATTAAATTTGAAATGATTACTAAGAAAAGACCATTCAATTTGTGCAAGTGAACTTAAACCTTAATTTCTTAGTAAGGAAAGAATAATCTTCAAATGATTATTGGGAACGAGATCTGATTATATGACAAGCATGTCTCCAGAGTCCAGAGAGGAGTGGACCAAACAAAACAAGAAAAGACTTCTATAAAAGAGAGAGTGTAGTTTTGGACAACTTGAAAAATTATACCCGGATATAGTAATTGCAATGGAATAGCAAATTCCTCCTGTCGAGGTGAAATTCATTACGAAGTTGGAGCACATGGCATCCTACGTTACCTAGAGACTCTATTGCCTTTCGCAAAAAATAAATGTAATAACTACGAAGTATGAACTATTTTAGACATTAAAAATCAATTAATTTTAGAAAATTTACACTATTTATTTTTTATTTAAAGATGTCACAATCATTATTGACCGTTAAATTTGAAATCAGATAGTTGTTGATGTGTCACTAGCACAAATTTTGAAATTTTTTTCTTGAAGGTCGCAATACATCTTTATCTATTGGATTTCTCATCCAAAAGCCAAAAGTGATTATGCCCACTTTGTACCAAATATAAATGGTTTCATAGTATACAATCCTATAAGGATCAATTTTTTTCTCTTAATTAACTTCTAAAAAAGTACCCATTTTCTCTGATTTAGAGATAATGCGTTAAAGTTAGAGATTATTAATTTTATTCATGATATCTGAAATGCTTTACTTATTTTTGATGCAGGAAGAAATGGGCTGTCTTCGACAGTCATTGCCATCATCTCAATCTCAACAACTTTTTTTGGAGTATTATTCTTTGCTTGTGTTTGCTATTGTCTCTGGAGAAGGAAGGAAAGATTGAAAGGTAAACAATGAGCCGTATATCCTAATAATTTCCGGAAAAGAAAAAAAAAGACATATCTTCTATTGAAATGTAAGCAATAAAGCCATATTTTCTATGACAATAATTTCTCATAGAAATTATACAACTGCTAGAGATTCTCCTTCTGATCTCTTTGTCAATAAGCTGGACACCTTGCATAGGCGTCAGCAATAATCTTATAAAGTAGAAAGAATGTGTAATGGTATCATCCAACATTTCTCAAGTAGTTGGCATAACAAAGCTTTGAAACAGCTCACTTCAGGAGAATGTTTTATTGTTACGAAAATGTCCGTTATGTTAATGTTTCGACTCGCTCCTTTGAATGAAATGTTGCAGGAAAGAACATCCATAGATACCTGCATTTCATTAAAAAGTTAATAATTTTGTTGGTATATTCTAAAGAATAGTCAGACTTGAAAGAGTAGACATATCTTCTATATGGGCACGTGCCAGTTGTTCTCTAAAACAGATTTTCCATCAAATACGAAGAGGGTGGACACTATGTCCTTAATGAGTTGCCGGGGCTGGGATAAGGGCACTATTCGTCATGTCTTTGGACATGGAAAAGTGGTCACTTATAGCCAGAGGGAGGATGATATCTGTACCTTAATTATTAGGCATAGCTTGAGAGAGCCTTGGGTAAGATCTCGGGATAACTTAACCAGAAACAAGATGTCGTGCGAGCCCTTGGCGACAGTCTGGGCAATTGAGACTTGAAATCAATGGAAAGCCTATCTTGTTCCTTATGTAAAATACATCATTCATTTGACTTGGTTCAAGAAGTACTCTTTAGATATGTTGGACTGATAACCACCTTAAAGATGTTACGTGTTACGTATTGTTTGGATTTTTAAGTCACACCATACCTTGAAATGGAATTTAGAACTCTTTTTCTGCTTTTCTGATAGAGAAAACAACTTTAGGTAGTATTGAAATTGTAGAGCTCATTGATCTTTCCAAGAAGGGCCATACACTGAAAAAGGGTCACGAGCAAAAGGATATGGCCTAAAGAAGTGCGTTTGTTCAGTATGGCCTTGTTTTTTTATGCGCTAAACATAGATAACTTTGCTCTGCTGGAGTCGATATCACTTGTTTGGAAGTGCAAATAAGAGTTGCTTCTTCAATAGTCAGGTTTCACAGCAATAAGAGCTTCCTGCTAGAGCGATAGGACGTCATATATTGTTTGTTTGTGCAAATTAAGTGGGAAAATGTGTATAGTGCTGCTCCCACTGGGATGGAAGTGATTTTAGGGTATTTTGGGAGGAATATCTCTTATGGATACTCTCATATCTTCCCTCTGAGAGAGTATTAAACTATTGTTTCGATGCACAGATAAGATTTAACTTTACACATATGTCTACTATGTCCCCTGTTTGTAAAATCAAAGCAGTCTTAACTCCCAATATTCAAATACTTGAGTTCTAGCATCTTTTGGCCCTCAAAAGGACAAAAGACATCTGTCAAAGTGGCTAGTCCAGTACTGGGTATCCCATTGGGAAATAGAGTCAATAATTGCTAGAATAAGAGGAGGCAAACTATGTTGACCTCATTTCCCTTGCATTAAGCTAGGTGAGACCACACATATTGCCAGAAGAGTGAGGAGGATAGTGTGGCTCTTGCATCGAGGAATAACAGTGAAGAGTCACCTCCTAGAAGTTATATAGTGGTGTAGGAACCCCCCACTTTTTGTGCATAAGGAATCAAGACAAGGAGGGTGGGTTATTTCTTAGTTCTTCTTTAGGAATTCTCGTTCACCATACTTGGTTAACCACTAGATAGAGATGGATTATTGAGCTTAAGTCCAGATCAGTTCTACCTTGAACCTCCCTATATGTGGAGTTGGGACCGAAGAAGGATTTGGGGCTTTCCAACAGCTCATTATGTGAGTTTTCTCAGTAAAACTTGGCGCAATAGTTAGTGTCACTATTTGTATGCAGCAGAAAATACGGAACTTGAGCAAGCTAGTTCTTGAAGATGGTACATCTGATTTCATTGAAAACATGAACATTGAAAGAACATTAGTTTAGATTATATGTCCATTAGTATAGATTATATGTATAAATGTTAAATGTGAAACCGTTTGAATCTTGTGAGATATTAATAAATGATTTCTGCCACTCTGCTATCTCTGACTTCAATGTTGAACAACTTTCTCAATTTTAGCAAACCATTTCTCAATTTCAGGAAACATCGGAGAACATGTGCCTAGCAAGAAAGATGGAGAAGGAAAAGAGCTACCTTTGTTTGATTTGGATACATTAAAGGCTGCCACAAACAATTTCTCTGATCAGAACAAGCTTGGAAAAGGTGGTTTTGGCCCAGTTTACAAGGTGATAACTTCTTTCTTTACTGATAGCATTGGTTTTTACACCATGAGCTCTTTTTTTCCTCGGGCAATTTAAACATGAAACCTAAATCAATATTCCAAATGAAAAACCTCTCTTGGATTTTTAGGGTAAGCTAAGTGATGGACAAGAAATAGCTGTGAAGAGGCTCTCTAGAAGCTCTGGGCAAGGTCTAGAGGAGTTCAGGAATGAGGTTGTAGTGATTGCAAAACTACAACACAGAAACCTTGTCAGGCTCCTCGGTTGCTGCTTAGAAAGTGAAGAAAAGCTACTTGTCTATGAATACATGCACAATGGAAGCCTGGATGCCTATATCTTTGGTATGACCACTTTGCTATTTCGGGTATTTATGTTTCATGTTACCTAAGTTGGTTTGTGTTATGGAGAAACTGTGAACCCAAAAACTTAATACTAAAGGGCATGAATATATTATTAATTTTATTCAACATCTTGATTTGAGAAGGTTCTATTTGATGATTGTTGTACTGATTTTATGAAAATGTCTCTAGATTCAAGTAAGAAACAACAGCTACAATGGAGAAAACGATTCGACATCGTTGTAGGGATTGCTCGAGGCCTACTCTATCTTCATCAAGATTCTCGACTTCGAATAATTCACCGAGACTTGAAGGCCAGCAATGTTTTACTGGACCATGAGATGAACCCAAAAATATCGGACTTTGGAATGGCGAGGATATTTGAAACAAATCAAACTCAAGCTAATACAAACAGGGTTGTGGGAACATAGTAAGCAATCTCTGTCTACCTTGTAGCATTCAGCACCATGTTGTCTTATTTTTTCGTGACTTTTAGCTTCACACCTATCATTCTGTGAGTTTTTTACCTGCAAATATTTTGAAAGCAAAAGCAGTAGTTCATAAGGAATGTTACTTCTAAACAACTTGAAATCCAGGTAGAACCCATAGATATTGCTATCAGTGTGAACTTTTTAAATGCTATCAAAACTCATCTTTACTGAGTATATGCTATGATATGTTGTCAACAAATAGTGGATACATGGCCCCAGAGTACGCCATGGATGGACTATTTTCTATGAAGTCCGATGTATTCAGCTTCGGAATTTTATTGCTTGAAATCATTTGTGGCAAAAAGAACACTGGTCTCTATCTTCGTGAGTCTTCACAAAGTCTTCTAGGAACTGTAAGCTTTTGTTTCTCTTAATTACATTATGATATTTACTCCCATATTAGTTCAGGTAATGTACCAAATAGAACTCTCAATCTTCATAATAATTATGTTTGTGCAGGCCTGGAGGCTATGGCATGAAGGGAAAGGCATGGAATTCACAGATCCAGTCCTGTGTCAATCCCGTCATGACAGTGAAATATTACGATGTATTCAAATCGGATTATTGTGTGTCCAAGAAGATCCAATGGAAAGGCCGAACATGACTTCAACTCTCTCCATGTTAAACAACGAAGCTGTTGCACTTCCTGTGCCTAGAGAACCGACATTTTTGGTGGAGAGAAGAATCCCTAGGGTGGAGTCAGATCCATCTTCCAGTAGCATCAAAACGCATTCCACAAATCGGATCACTATTTCGGAAATTAAACCACGATGATGAATGCAGCAACTTTTCGTCCTTGAAGGATCATGGATACACAAGACTAGAGGTTGAGATGAATAATTTCATCCCCCAATAAATTGAAGCACGCTAATATTACTTACTAATATTGTGGTGTGTGTATGCTTGTGAAGGTATTGAACATTAATTCTATTATTTGTAACATACATACTGACTTATCATACAAATCCAATGCAAAGAGACTCCATTGCAAAGTCTTCTTATCGCCCATAGCCAGAGGAAAGGTAAGATCCATCACTCCAAGGTTTAGAAATCCCATTGGGATTATATTGTCGGGTGTGGCTTGTATAAGGTTGCCAACCTAAACAAGGCATACCTTCAAATAGTGCTGAAAGATGTTGATTCTGGATTTGGAATCTTTGTGATGGTCTGAAAATTTACTTTTATCTCTAGTTATGAAATTTAAAACTTAAAACATAGTGTAGTGTTTACAGTGAAAATTTGATAGATCTTTCGATGAAGATCCCACAAATTTTAACACTTTAAACTAATTAAAAATATATAAATAAAGTGGTAGAGCAAATGGGACAGATCGAATTCAAATATGAGGTCGGATTTGCCTGAAATCGAGCAGATCTACTATCAGATCTGTGGCAGAGCCAACATGATCCAGATCATTAAAATACGATTTTTAAGACTAGTTAACAGATAAAAAATAATTAAAAAAAGAAAAAAAATAAAAAGAAGAAGAAAAAGAGAGGAAGAAATAATACCAAACCGGGCCGAATGGCCAGGGATTCTCGAGCTTTTGAGGGCTCGCCCGTATCAGAACCGGTCCTCTTTGCCTCTCTGATTTGGATGTTGACCAGCAGATCTCTAGTGTAAAGGCTTAGATCTAGGGTTGTTGTGCCCTAGTTCTAGTTTTGATCTAAGGTTTTTGTGCCTTAGGTCTGGGTTTTCTTAGTCTTGGGGGTTAGGACTTCAGGAGGCTAGGGTTCCTATCTTCTCTAGGGTTTTCCATCTAGAGATTTTTCTAAAAGCTGTCATCTTTTTCGTGGTTTGGAGGAGAATTTCCTCAGTTTTCTAAGGGTTTTGTGATCTCCATATGTTGAATATTAATTATGAGATTTTCTCTATTTTTTTGGGATTTTTGGGGATTTGTTTCTAAATATTTTGGAGTTTTTCTAAGGGTTTTCCTACTTTTGATATTTTTGGATAATTTTCCTAATTTCGAAAATTTCTAAGTTTTGTTTGGTCTCTTTTTCTCTCTTCTTTTGGGTTAGGGGAGGGGGGGGGGGGGGGGAGTATTTATAAGATTCAATTGGTGATTTTTTCTAAATTTTTTGAAGTTTTTTCGAAATTTTTTAGATTTACCTTGAAGTTTTAACCTTATCTAATTAAAGAAAACGTATTTATTGCATCATCAGATGCGTTGACTGCATCATCAACCCACGTCTGGGCCTGTCGGGGCCGTTACAGCCCGGCCCGTGGCTCCACAGTTGGGACTTATAGGGACTAAATTGTCATTTATTGTATATTTTTATCCGTAGGTCTAATTCAGGCTATTCTTGGACCGTTGGAAAGCTCTTAGGCTCTACTTCAAATCGGGATAGGATTTGGGTAGTTTTGGGGTAATTAAATTGTTACTAGGATAATGTGGTATAAAGGATTCAGAAAACCATAGAATTTACCAGATTTAAAATGGGGTGTCTACAGTTGCCCCTCTTTGGCCCTCCCTGTCCTTCGAGGGACAGGTGCGTGGCAAAGAAGTAGACACTTTACCGTTCCTTGTCCTTCGAGGGGCAGGTGAACGTCAAAGATAAAGAAGACATTTTAAATTTCTTCTTGAGGTCACGTGGTCAAGGGGCACACCAACTATCCCTCCAAGTTATTACGTTCATCGAGCTCACTCATGTAGGGCATTTTTCCTCCTAGGGTTTTCGGTTTGAGATGTCAGTGAGTTACACAAGCTTGAAACTCGAGTTGGATTTTCTTGTCATGCCACTTAACTTCAGGGGTTTTCGTAGTTTGAATTGTTAACCCTGTAATTTTCTTTGATCTCCTTAAGGTTTCCTAAGGCTTTCTATAGGAAAAGGCTTTCTATAGGAAGAGATCTGTCTGGCTGAGTTTGAAGTAAGGGATGAGTCAGCATTGCGGCAATCGCGGTAATGTGGTAATCATCATATACGGGTGTCCACGCTCCTTCGTTTTTTTAAATTTTTTTTTTTTTAGAATTTTTAAAAGTAGGGGGAGATTTGAAATAGATCCCGGATCAAGGATAGGTTACGACTTTAACAAAGAAATTAAAGTTTGGAAAAACACAAGACATATAGTGAAAATTTTGAAAAGAGAAAGATATTTCAGAAAACAAGGTTGGATAGCAGTTTTAACTCCTGCAACCATAGAGCCCTCTAAGCAGTTTTGCATCATGTAGTGATGGACCATACACCCGACCCTTTTAGGTCAATATGGGCATAGACGGAGTCCATCAAACAGGGTGGTTGTGCCCTGGATACACCCTACCTTTTTGGGTCATACGGGGCTAGACGGTACTTGCCTCAGCTCTTTTACGTCGCACGAGTTTGATGTTTTTCCATTGAATAGGGTGGTTGTGCCCTAGATACACCCGACCTTTCACGTCATATGGGGACAGATGGTACCTGCCTCTGCTCTTTTACATCACACGAGTTTGACGTTTTTTCCATTGAAACAGGGTGGTTGTGCCCTGGATACACCCGGCCTTTCATGTCATACGAGGCTAGACGGTCCTTGTCTCGACTCTTTTATATCGCATGGGTTTAACATTATTCCATTGAACAGGGTGGTTGTGCCCTAGATACACCTGACCATTCATGTCATACGGGGCTAGGCGGTCCCTGTCTCGGCTCTTTGACATCGCACGAGTTTGTCGTTTATCCTATCTCGACTCTTTTACATCGCATGAGTTTGAATTTTATCCTATCTTGGCTCTTTTACGTTGCACGAGTTTTACATTTTTTGAATTGGACTTTGGAACATCGTATGCACACACGGGGATGAGCTTGCCTCATTTCACCTCAGGGGATCCAGACGAGAGAATAATTCTCCCAGACTAGCCAATATTGTCATTGGCGAGGTTCACCCATCTCCGATATGTGGTAGTTGATAGTTATACTGATACAACCATGGAGTGCCCGGCTAGTTTCAAGCCTTCATAACAGTCATAGGAAGTTGGTTTCAAGAACGAAGCCAGATCGACTAACAATTTAGCCTCTTGTAGTGATGGAGGAAGTCCTTTATAAAAGGGTTTTGGAAATGGAGGGTTTTAACAATCAGATTGAAAAAACATTTTTAAAAGGGACGGGCCTTACAATTTTTCCACCTGTGGCTCCTTTGGTGGTGATTTTCTTTATTATATTTTATCCAAATATGATGAAAGGATTTCCTTGTGGGATCGTAAGAACTCAAAAGTCTCGAAGTTGTCTTTTTATCTTTGGAGCTTTCATGCTGTGCTTCACGGGTCCATGATGAGTTCTCTGGATTCTTGCTTAGCTTCCATCTTGGAGAGGCCCCAATGTTCTTCGAGGATTCGTCGAATTCACTTCCGTTTTCCATTCATATCATGCTCCCCCCGCATATTTATGAGTTGGTTATGTTGGGAACCGATAGGGTTTAGGAGTAGTCTTCGTCCTCAAGGTCTACTTGTGTCATATTGTTGGAACTTGCAAGTATTTGTTTGTACTTGAGTGTTTTTGCATCAGAAGCTCCTTCTAGGAGTTTTTTTTTGTTATTTTACCCGTGATGCCCTTTCAGGTTTTTACCACATCCATTCTTTTTCTTATTTTTTTTGATGCCATTTCTGGTTTTCACCACTCTTTTGAGCCCATTATGGGTAGTATTTTCTGAGATACATCGCATTGATGGGGTCGTTGAGCTCGCACTGCTCCTGATTTTTGATCTTGTAAGAATTGTCTGCATGCACTAGGGTGACCACGAATGGCCCTCCCAATTAGGTTTGAACTTGTCTAAAGGGTGTGGGTTTACAGGAGTGTGGAAGATTTTCTTGAGTACCATGTCCCGTTCCCTGAACTGTCGAGGAACAACTTTACTTTCGTATGCCCTCTCGATTCTACGCTGGTAAGAAACAATATTTTGTGTCGCTCATAGTCGTCTTTCATCAAAATTAATGAGGGCAGCGATTTGGGCTTCCATCTTTTGTTCCTTATATGAATCTTTATCAATAAGCACTCGAAGAGACGGTATCTCAACTTCAATGGGTAACACTGCTTCTATAGCATACACCAATGAGTATGGGGTTGCCACTAGGAGTCTTCTTAGTTGTCCGGTAAGCCCATAGTGCGTCATTTAGCTTTTCGTGCCAATCTTTGCAACCTTTTATTATTTTGTCTATAATTCTGAGAAGTCATTTGTTTGTAGCCTCTGCTTGTCCATTTCCTTGAGGGTAGTAAGGTGTGGAGAATTTCTGTATTATCCCAAACCTTTTGCATACCTTAGAGACCTTTTCATTTTTGAGATTGGATCTATTGTCAGTAATAATTGACTCAGGAACACCAAACATGAATACAATATTGTTCTTTATATAATGGGCAACATTGTTGGAAGATATTTTTCATCAACATGGGGCCCCCACTTAATAAAGCCTAGCAAACAGTGGAAATTTTAGACAGAATAACCCAGGAATCAGCTAAGATCTTTATAAGGTCTCTCAAAAGTCTCTTGCCAAGTTTTGTCTCATTCCGACATGTCTAAGGCAGTGTAGACTAGAAACAATTCCAGCAAAATCGACCTCTAGCACCCTGAAACGACCCCTATAACTAGAGCTACATTTTTCGGTGTCTCAAACCGTTGTGGGACCACCACCGTTAGATCCAGCACAGTTGAAAACCCTCAGGAGTCAAATTTTTGGCCTAACAGACACTCTAGGAAGAAGTTATAGCAAAAGAGTGAAACAGGAGGGGCCGCAAGCTATTCCCTTGCAGCCACCTTGCAACCCCACACCATGGAAGGAGCAGTCACGAACAATAATTTTCGATGCTCATATCTTACCCATCCAAAGTTGAATCGCGCTCAAATTTGGTAAGCATGTTCATCTGGTCGAGACGAGCGATTCGATATGTGGCACACCCCGTGACGATACCCGAGCACGAAGAAAAGCTAGAGAAAAGTTGTTGATCCGTGAAAAAAGTGTAGGAAATTCAGCAGCATCATGCCTTGCTCGAGCGGCTAGATCATGCTACTCACGAGCTCGATCGACGTAAGATCAATTCCATTGCAGGCGAAAGGTCTCAGGCTATTGCTAAGCCGAACCCCGTACATGATGAATAGTCGGATTCTGCACACAAAGCCGATGAAGCGACTGTAAATTTCGTCATCGAAATTCCAGATTCTGGTTAAAAGTCCAAAGATGCAAAAACTTTGTTCGAGTACGGAATCAAGCTGTGTTTGTTGCTCCTCGATCGTAACAACATGTTCAATGTAATTCAGTGAAGAAATTACCGAAAGACATCAGGGAACGAGTACACTAACGATCTGAAGTATCAAGACCCATTAAAATTTCAAGTCACATGATTGTGCATTAAAAACACGATCCATGGCTCAAAGTTGGTATCAAATCGTTCGCCATGATGAGCCCTACAAGAAAATGATCATCTTACGATCAACCGGGCATAAGAACGACCCTAGATCATCCATGTAAGATCACGCAAGTTCTAGGGCAACATAGGGACTATTATGAAATTCCACAAAATGTTAGGAAGGGGCAAATCTATCATTTTCTACCTTATTTTCTAATTTCTTTTAATTCAATTTAATCTTAATTTTCAGAAATTAGGGTTACTTGTGATCATCCACCCATATTTGGGGCAAATTCTATAAATATGTACCATCATTGTACACACCAGAGGACTCAACCTTTCACAAAAGAGAGAGTTTTTACTTAATACAAGTTTCTCTTTTTTGTCATTGTTGGGTCAGATTCGAGAGAGAGAGTGAGGTGAGATAAACTTTTGATTGGTACCCCTAGGTTCAAGGTAAACCTTCACTCTTTTATTTTCTTCTTCTTCTTCTCTCTCGTCTCTCCTCTCTTCTCCCTCTTCTCTCCTCTCTTCTCCCTCTTCTCCGTCTAAGTTCCTCACAGTGGTCATGTACGACAGTCGCAGTGCCGTGCATGCCTCCCCTGAGGTCACACAGGCCATCGCCCTGCATGAGTCACCTTCTCTTCTTGTTCTTCTATCTCCCTCTTTTAGTGAGGCCTGTAGACGACACCGCCTATCGCCGTCCACAGACATAGTTTCAACGTCTTAGTGAAGAACCCAGATGGTGAAACTTGCTGCCACCCGTAGGTGTTCTTCCCCGTTGCGCGTCTATAGTAGACAACAATACCCATCGCCGCCCGCTAGAGGCCTTGGCAATGCCCATCGGCCTCTACGAGCTTCCTTCGCATATTTGGTGCTTATCGCTGTCCTTCCTGCATCCCACGCCTATCGTTGTGCTCCTTGTGAGGATTACCGTCGCGTGCTTCACAAACGACTATCGCCATGGGGGTGTGTTGTCTCCTTATGTTACCAACGGCGATGCCTAACACCGTCCATAATTCATTTCTCACTCTCTAAACATGAGTAGTAGTGTAGAGTGCCGCTCAAGGGCCACAGCACTGCTACTCAATGGTCGTGAGTGGCAACGCCTAGTGCTGTCGGGACGCCATCTCCCTCCCATCTCGTGTATTCTTTTCACTCTCTTTTCTCTTCTCACTTGATTGAGGGTAGACTTAGAGTAGCAACGCCACATCGGTCTCGGTTTAGAGTAGTATTGACACTGTGCTGGTCTTGAGAACCATGCCCATCTTGCTACCACTCCGAGTCGGTAGCCTTCCGGCCGTCATGCTAGTCTTGCCCCTTTGTCAAGTTTTCTTCTCTTTCCTCTTTTTATTGGAAGCCTTATGTTTCAGCACTCCCGCATGTGAGCATGCGATGCCCTAAGACAAGGTGGGTCTCTTCGACCTACTTGTCTCTCCAATTAACTATAGAAGTGTTTTGAAGAAAACAAGAGGATTACAGGTCAAGGAAAGCGATTCCGAACCAGCTAAGTAGTTGAGGGGCTTTCTTCGTGATCTAAGAGGGCGCCCACATGAGCCAACCCGAGTAAGTCTCGAATCCACCTTAAATTCTTCTCTCATCAGTTGGTATACATGCCCTTGCTCCTAAGTAAGGTTCTGAGAGAGCGATCTCAAATCTTGGGTTCGCTAGAAACCCGAGATACGTGCCGCCAGATCATCTATATCTGAAAGGTGAGATCAAGGCACCTAACCAGCTTGGCGACTCCATTGGAGACTTACTACCCCTTAGTCGGTTCTCTCTTGTTTGACTAGTATCCTCTTTTACTTTCTGCATTTATCTTTATGGCATCTGGGTTGCTCAACCCATTCATCGGAGTCAAGGACTTACTTATCCCCGCACTCATGGCTACTCCGGGGAAGCGAGCAGCTCAAGCCTCATTCAACGCTCTCCTTCTGAGTCAGGACTCACGGTCCGGCTCCCAGGTTCTGACCTGGATTAGTGCGAGAGGGGACTTAAGGTTCCATGTCTCCTAGCTTTCCCGCCCTAGTGGACTCTCCACCAAGGCCCCTTGCATGGGTAGCACATCTGCTGCCGCGTACCGTACTACTGGCAAATCTACTGCCAGTCATATTGCTGAGGTACGTAAAAAGGCTACCCTGTCCATTCCCGCGAAAGGCAAGCAAATTGCCATCGCTCCTGACGTTCGCCGCAGGGCAATCCCCCATATCCTTTCACCTCTTCGAACCTCTAGACCTAGAGGAACTGCACACCGAGGCAGAGACCCTGTGGCCGCTTGCCCTCTCACACATGAGCTCACATCTAAGGCTAAGCCTTCTCGGGCCGAACCCTACATGCGCCATGCATTTGCCTCCCACAGCTCGGGGTAATGCTGACTTTACACCACCTCGAGCACATGAGGGTCGACCACTCCATCTTCCCTCCCAGCACACACAACTTCACCTTATGAAAGGTGGGCTTCGGCCTCGTCCCTTGCAGACACAAGCTCGTGGGTCTCGGCCTCTTCAGGTAGAACCCATTGATCAAGCCCAAGTCGACCCTCAAGTCACCCGGATGGCTAACCCCAAATGTGCAGACGCACCGTCTTTGCAGATCCCTCTTGGAACCAGACTCAGGCAAAGTCATGAACTAGCTACTTCCTCTGTCTCTCGTGTGACACCGGCCAAGCACCTCGAGACCTAGTATTCGAAGGTCTTCCATAAGAGTACCATCTTGAGCCAGCCTCAGGTCAACCGTGCATATGGACCCCACAAAGGAACTCCGGGCAGCGGCCTGGTGTCAGATAGAGGACTCCAGTCTCCGAGGCAGAAGCCCAGGCTGCCTTCTGTCCTTGGACCCCACTCCTTGCTCCAACTCATAGACACAACCCTTGCATGTTTCAAGAAGGCGGGACAGTCCAGGTCTCAGGCTTGGTTTTAGAGCGAAGTCCACAATTGTCTCAAGACCAAGCAGAAGAGAGGTCTTCAGATCTTGACCAAAGAAGCCTCCAAGGCAGTCAAGGTCACCACCCAAGGCAATCAAGGTCACCACCCTTGATGACCTCCTGCCTCGTATTGCTGGGTCGTCACTGCTCAGAAGGCACGGTCCCAAGACTGTCGAGAACCGGTCCTAACAAGATCGACATACAAGGCTTGAATCCAGTCGGTGCAAGCTGAGCCCCTGCAGACTGACTTGCCACCCATGACTTGTCGACCCCGGCAGTTCGCTCCTCCCTCTGGCTCTAATCACCCTGAAGAGACGGTCAGTGTCATGGTGATCAATGAGCTGGACGAAGGCTAGGAAGACAAAATAACCAGGTTCGAGGTAATGATGCAATCCATCCTTGAAAAGATGGAATGCCTAGAAGCCTCCAGGCCCACTTCCTCTCACCATGAGACCGATTCCCCGGTCAGTGAGGACACCTCTCCTAAGCAAACTCCCCCACTGGCCTCCCAAGATAGTTCTACCTCCCACGCTCCCAAACTGACATAGATGCTATGATGGCCCATAGCCTCAAGAACAAGGTTCCAGGTATGCAGGAGACATCGCTCTATCAAAGGCCGTACCCTTCCTACATCGCCCAGGTGTCGTTTCTTTCAAACTATCAAAAGGGGAAGCTCCCCCTGTTTAATGGTGCTACGTCTCCGCACCAGCACACTGCTCACTTCTATAAGAGGGCAACTGACAGACGACTCCTCTTCCGCCAGTTCGTTGAGACTCTTGAAGGGCTAAACTTTCAGTGGTATGCTCGGTCGCCTCTCAACTCGGTACACACGTGGCAAGAGATGGAGCAGTTGTTTTACCAACGCTTTTACGAAGTCTAGAAGAACGTAGAGACCATCGATCTCCTCACCCTAATGCAAGATCCCGGTGAGCCGGTTGATAAGTTCGTCACCCGATGGAGAGAGTTAGCACCCTTCCATGCCACTCCCATGACTGAGAAGAAAGCGGTCTAGACTTGCATACGGAACATGCTTCTTGAGATCACCCTGCATGTTGAGGCATCCAATCCACCCTCCATATCAGAGCTCATCTTTAAGGCAGTTCATATTGAGGGGTTGTTTAAGCACCACGGCAGCCCTCGTTAGCAACCCTCGGGTTCAAACTGTCGCTCCAACAGTCGGGCAACCAAAGAGAAGTGATCAGCACGACCGTCACCGTGACTGACACTAAGATCCTGGCTCCTCAAGCCTTGGACCTTTCCAAGGCACAGACGTCTCCGGCTAGGAACAAGCAGTAGTCTTACAATCAAGTCCCGCCTCCTAAAAATTCTTAGCAAAATGATTTCTTGATCCAGCACCAGAACAAAGTTTACCCCCATCGACAAGGAGTGGAAGCTTGCACTGCTTCGACTGCTGTTAGAATAAAACATGATCCAACTAACGAAAGCTAATACTGAAAAGTCGGCTGGGTAGGAGACAAATGAGAAGTATTGCCCCACAAGAGAGTAAGCCACCCTACTCATAACTGTTATAAACTCAATGACACTATCGAAGCTCTTATCAACTTGGGTCAGATAAAGCTTGAAGAGTTGAAGAAAGCATTCGGGGCAGCTGAGGCTTCTCACATAGTCACGATCTAAGAGGGTGACGAGGCACCCGCTATTCTTCATGAATTTTTCTCCATAATGCTCGAAGAAGGACTCGTCACTCCCAAGCAGACAAGGCAGCCCAAGATCCTGCCTCCAGAAATCGAGAACCTCTAGTGTGCATATCACCAGCTACGAGGTCATGATGTCAGCGAGTGCACCGGCTTCCATACGATTCTAGCAGAGAAAATGTAGCAGTGTCAGGAAGTTCAAGGCAACCCAGGTGGACGCCCTCAAGTCCCTCTTTCGCCTATGTAAGAAGACCTCCCGGCGCCAGCTAGGGAAATGCAGGACCAGACCCTCTGCAGGCCCTCTTCGAGGCAATGCTCCAACAGGGTCTTGTCACTCTCAAGCCCACCAGGCAGCCTAAGCGGCTTGCCCTGGGCATGTAAAAACTCTAGTGCCCTTATCACCAAGTATGGGGTCACAAGCTAAATGAGTGTTAGGGATTCGAAGCTATAGTCATAGAGAGAGTCTAGCAAGGCAACATCGTTTATGCCGTCCTCCCGGAACACTTTCAAGCCATCACTCTCGTTCAAGAGGAGGCAACACTACAAGCCCTTCACAAGCATGGACTGGACCCTTCGAAGCCCTTGACCTCTCAACCCAGGAAACTCTACCATGGGCGGAACAAGCTCAAATCCCTAAAACGTGAGGCAGTCTACCAAGCTAAGACTACTCACCAGCTAGAAAGGGCAGTCCAAACACCCCCTCAAGGATCCAAAAGGAGACCGCAGGCACCTCGATCAACTCGTCAAAGGAATCGTCTTCCTCAGCCTCCAGTCGAGGAAGAATATCTCGAGCCTCTCCCCCCACTTTCGACCTTGCAAGACTTAATCCCAAGCGCATCTCGCCTTATCCTTTCATCCAATCAAGCAGACATCCCCGAGCCATTAGCAGCTCGGAATTCTTCCAATGTGGGTGATGATGCTAAAAGTACCCCACAATGGTCAAAGCCAGAGCAAGACCAAAAATTACCCCTACAAATGTCCAATTTCAGTGACAACATAAAAAGCTGCTCTGATCATTTTGACTCTTCTTCTTCTCCGTCCTCTTTTATTTTCTCCATAGGTGGAACTCAACGATGTCCCGACTTCGACACTCTAAATAGAGAGTTCGGCGGCACCAACCTCACCCAGCCACATCAAGAGAGCCTCAAAGAGATGTTGGCCTAGGCGACAGGGTTCTTGACAGTCACCGACGCGCTGGCAGCTCGAGCCGAAAATGAGCCATCCTCGAGCTCCTCTTTTAAGGAAGCCTCCCACATGGTGCAAATCTTGGAAGTACCAGCCGGCGTGGGGCAAATGGGTCTAAGATCGTGAAAGAAGCTACAGCCCACACCTCAAAGCCCTCAAGTTTTCTGATCCGTCGCTTTCCCCTAAACCTCAACCCCAAACCTCTACATCCCTAATACAAGTCTCTATCACTTCCCCATCAACCCAAACTGCACCAGCCGAGCAACAAAGTCAGCTAGTGTCACAAACCAAAACTTGACCAAAACCTATTCCTAAGCCTACCATATCACCCACGCCGATGAAGGAATCAGGAACACAGAGGACTAATGAGGATAAAGTGAAATACGACATAATTGGGCACTTGAGAAATCTTCCAGCCCTTCTAAGTATCTATGATGCCCTCCTGCTATCTAGAGACTACCATATGGCTCTGGTTCAAACTCTTTCTAACCCAGAGGTGTACGAGACTGAAGTGGAACTTATTGAGTTTGACCCGGCCATCCTGAGTAGGTGCCTGGCAATCTCCTTTTCTGAAGATGACCTTCAGTTGGGAGGAAAATTCCACAATCGCCTCCTCTTTGTGAATGGTGAACTTCAGGCTTACCATCTCAATCAGATCATGCTGGACGGAAGGTCAGCAGTTAACTTGATCCTAAGAAGGATCCTCACCCGATTGGGATTAGGGTATGACGACCTCACTACTACCCACATCACTGTGCAAGGTTTCAACCAGTCAGGGGAAAAACCAATCGACACAGTGCGCCTTTGTCTCAAGATCGGTGACCTCAATGATTATAATCGACACAGATACCTCTTACAACATCTTGCTTGATCGTCCATGGCTTCATGACCAGGAAGTGGTTCCTTCCATACTCCACCAATGCTTCAAGTACAATCGAGATGGAAGGAAACACATGGTATGTGTTGACAAAAGACCGTTCCCTGTAGCTGAGACTCAATAGCCCGACGCCAAGTACTATTTCATAGAACTTCCAGCATCAGAAAAGTCAAAGGAAGACATTTGGAAGCCTATGTGACAGACGGACCCTCATCCCATGATGACGTTAAAGACCTGGGCTGAATGATCACGAAAATGTTCAAAGAAGAGGCAAGACATGGCAAGATCCTTCCTTTGACCCCTATCCACCCAAGCATACCTGGCCACCTCTCCGAGGTCATGGCGTCCTCTCCTTAAGACAAAGCTTCCCCCTCTACTTCTAATTCACTAGAGCTTGAGGAGGCCCTAGAGGTAGACCTTCCAGCACCGAGGGTCACCTACACACCGAACCAGTGAAAGGTCCTACATGTCCCCATCACTCTTCTAGAAGCAGAACTGACATACAACCACCAAGGAAGGTGCTCCAGGTTCCATCCACCTTGAACAAGGGGATCATCAGCAGCTAAAAGAAGGTCTTATGCTTCTCAGGGGTTGTCGAAGAAGTATAAGTAGATAAGAGTCATCCCTCTGGCTCTCAGGAACAAGACCCCATGGCAGAGTTGAGAAGTGAGGTTCGTAACCTCCAAAGTCAATTGGAGGTCATGTGCATCGCTTCAAAGCACTTAAAGGGGTTTGTCCCCGAGACTAAGACTTATGACAAGATCAAAACCAATGCACCTCAAATCGAAGCCAAGGCTCCCCCAGACTGGAGCATCTACAGTGAGCAGGCTCATCTAATTATAAGCCCCGATCCAATCAAACACTCAGGGGCGAGGAAGCAATTTCTCCCCCATTCGAGGTCATTGAAGCCACAGTCGACTGCCATAAGACAAAGCAAGGAGTGGGCTATTCCTTTTCATCTCAAACCATGAAAGGGAGAAGGCAATGAAACATAAAGAAAAGTCAAAAGAATTGTTTCATTTACAAGTCAAGAGGGCATTACAAGCTTCTTCCCTTTACAATGAAAAGAAATGAAAAAGAAAATAGAAAGAGGGTGTCATTAAAATCGATCAATTACTTCATTGATCTTTCCCCTGCACAATGCAGCTGATGCTTTCACCATTCAATCTCATTCTTCAGCTCTGCCACCAGCCTCGCCTCGTGCTCTATCAAGGTGGTCTCCTCTCCCAAAGAGGGCTAGAGGGCCAAAGTGTTATCAAGAAGCACTTTATCCTTCGCTTCTCAATCCACAGTCTCCTTCTCCAGATTGTTAAGTTTCTGCGTCAGCTCTAATATCTTCGCCCTTAGAGACGTCATCTTGCGTTGACGGGCGATGGCCTCCACATCAAGGCCTAATCTCTAGGAATCTACAACATTCAATTGCTACGATTGAGTGTTTACAAATTCATGGTAGCACAGAAGAGAAGACTCCAAAGTGGGCAACCGCGAGCTTTCGAGTCGCTGCACAATTGCTTCTTCTCGCAAGGTCTTCACCCTACATTCCTCCAACTCGTTGAAAACACTGTCAAAGTAAGGAAGGACTTCGGGCCCATTCCCTAGGGAAATTTGCCTCAACTATTGGATCGCCACTCCAAGCTCTTCAAAGGACAACTCCTTCAGCTTTTGGAGGCCCGACTAAAGACAACCCGCTGAAAGAAGACCTGGGCAATATAACAGGAGCAATCACAACAGAAGGACCCCTAGCTATAGCCAAGGTTTCAGGTTCCTTAGATTCAGGGGCAACCTTAGGATGCTTTGGTACCTCAGCTGCGGCTTGCTCTCCCTAACCCCTGGTCATGACTACGTCGGGCTTGATACTTTCATGACCAGACACCGTAGCCTCGTCCTCTACAAGCATCGCAACCGCAGTCGAGACAGGGCTGGCCTCCTTGCTTGGAGCCACTACTCCAGTCTTGGGCTGCACCTCGATAGTCTCCTCGCCCGAGGCAGTGACCTCTCCCTGTGTCCCCTCTTCTCAAACCATCTCCACCTCGAGAGGTTCGACACCCTCTCCCGCTCCTTCTTCACCCTTGTTTTCCACAATGATCATTTCAGCAACAAGCTCTTTCACGGCGCCTGCCTCCTTTACAGTCACGGGTGCCTTCTCAAGGCCTTGCAAGCTTGATCTCTTAAGGCGTCCTGCTTTTGCACCCCCGACAAATCCATCACCCGAGGCAGCCATCTCCTGCTCCTCGGATGGCCCCTTTTCAGCTCTTGGGGCATCATCCTCTTCTATTAGAGTGACCTCTACTAGGATTTCCCTTTCCTTGGTAGGCACGATGACTGTCAGAATTCCAGAGGCCCTCGCTGCCTCCGCCACCTCATCAAGACCAGCCTCATTAGCCTCGTTCAATTCCATCGGGGCTGAGCCCTCCCCTTCAGCCATGAACACTGCTTCCTGATTCGAAGCAATTTCAATCAAGGCAGTAGGCTCTGAGGCACCAGCTTGATCCTTTGAAGGGCTAGAAGAATGCTCAAGCGAAAGCGAAGGAGAAAACCTCGAGAGCAGAGGGTGACGAGGAAATGGTAGCAGACGCACAACCTTCCGAGGTAGCCGAGGGAGAGGAGCCGTCTCTTAGCTCGCAAGTCACTGGGACCTTACGCCCTTTGCTCCCCTAGGCCTTGATCACTTTCTGGGCTGGGGAGCGAGGAGTCACTGGGGCTGTCCACTTTTTCTCCTTTCCTTTCGGCGACTCGGGAGCAGCAGTGTGCCTTTTCTTTTTCATCTGCTCGGGCGCAACAGCATGCTTTTTCTTCTTCTCCGGCTCGAGCACAGCAACCTGCTTTTTCTTCTTTCCTTTCACTAGCTCAAATGCAGTAGCCCACTTTCTCTTCTTCCCTTTCACCTGCTCAGACACAACACCCTTCGAGGTGACAGACTTGGAAGAACTAGTGGCTAACTTGCTATGAGTGCCACTTCCTATCAGCTTATTCAAATCCTAGACTGGATGTCCTTCATAGCCAGGGACTTTACGGCCTTCCTTCCATTTGAAGATAACAGAGAGGCGGTCAAAAATACTCTCTGTCTCCTTCTCCACGTTGAGAAACCTCTGTAAGGACTCGTCCACTATAGTCTGGCGAGGCTGCCCGACCACGTGCCAGTCTTGAGGGAAGCCCAAGGTAAAAATCTCGCTTAAGGGAGGGGTTATTGCCATCTTCCGCTACCTGGTATCTTGGCTCCAACGGCTTCCCTCCCCTTTCCAAGGATGCTTCGCATCCCAATACCCCTTGTTCATGATCTTCCACCAGTACTCGTGGGCCTTGGTTGCCTGTACCTTCCTACCAAAATGGGGCAGCACATACTTATTGACCTTGGCGTCCTTCAAGCATGTGGCCCAGACGGTGCAAATGTTCCTTAGGAGCCAAATCTCCCTGAGGGTTCCCAACTCGTCCTTCTTCCAGCAGGCTGCCCTGCTATGCCGCTTCTCAAAGAGTATGGAGAATGGGCACCCTTGATCCAGCCCATGCTGTCGGCCAAACCGATGAGGAAAGTAGCCCTCAAGCTTTGCACCATGGACAGTGTGCTAGGCAAGAACTCCGCCTCTCACACTCAACATAAACATCAATTCTTTTGGGATGGTGAAGCCATCATCCAGGTGGTGGCCCATCTTGTCCATAAACGCACGATTTGTGATACCTTCAACTGGGAATGCCACCCGGGTCATGTGGAGGTGATCATTGAAGAACAGGCTGCATGCATGGCCTGGGGGATGGACCTCTACCCGAAAATCTTCTTCAAAAATGGGCACATGGTGTCCTCTAACCCTCTGGTTCTGAGGTATGTGTCCGGGAAGTAAGCCCCAAGCCAGCCATACACATAATGGACTGAGAAAGGAGTCTTGAAATCTCCTTGGAAGGCCTCACCATCTTCTATTCCGTTCCCTCCTTCCCTCCCTTTATACGGTCTTCCCCTGGAAATGGCTCCCAGCCATGATAAATATTGTACAGAACAGGCTATGTTAGCACATAATCCTTCCCCCGCGCCATGTCACAGGTCATGTAGAATGTGCCCGGACAAATGACATCTTCCCCTCTTGGAAGAGCAAAATTTCATAGGAAGAGTACTAAGTAAGCCGCTAGGAAGATGTGCACATTCTCCTTCCGCAGCAGGAAATCGGGCAGGGTTTTCTTCTCTCCTTTTCTTGACGACAGACCAACTTCATCTGTACAACTGGCATAGAAGAATCTCACCCATTTGGTGAAAGTGACTTGCCCACTTTTGGGCTCATCATAAAGTCGCTGGTAGATCACGAACAATTCTTGAAGCCCAGCAAGTGGGGTTTCCTTACCCATCTTCTCTCCTAAAACAATGACTGAGTTTGAGGGAATAAACTCGCCATACATGGCACCTAGGAGTGGAAGCCCATCAATGAAGTGTAGGTCCATTAGCAAAATCCCTGCCTCACCGTGACCAAGTAGCCATGTGTTTCTAACATGGCTCCAGGTCTCTAACAACACTTTGACCGTGTTTGAGCAATGATCATAGTAGCCGGCTGAGCACTGAAGGGCAGTCAACAAAAAAGCCTGTCTCAAAGTATCCTTGAAACGCCCCAACACCTTCATGGTCCATGAGGAGTACCCCTTTAGGTACTGGTGTTCCCCTTGTCCCTGTAGACCGAAAGAAGACTACTTCATGCACAGGGTTTCTACCATTCGCTTGCCTTGAGCCGGCAAGCTTCCATTGAGGTTACGTTACGGTGTAGATAGTGTAGGAGGCCTAACCCGTCCTCCACACTCACGTTGTCGTCATTATCTTCCCTCATCACCAACTGGATGGGGGTGCTCACAAAGGTGATGCTCAACGGCCACCTTGGTTCACATAAGGTCTCGACGAGCCAGATTGTCTCGCCTCTCACCAAGCTTTCGCTGGAGAATTCAGCAGTACTAAGCTCCCCTTCTCGCGGGAGGTTCTTCACGTCTAGAATGGCCCCTGAAGACTCAACCATTAGAACAAAAGGAAAGGACACTAGGTAGCCACAAAGAAACTGCGCTCACCAAGGCAAGACTATCGCTGTGCTATCGCCTCTCGCAGCCAAAGGTAGGACTATTGCCATTTACCACCAGGAGCGAATCGCCGCCTCACAATC
This sequence comes from Amborella trichopoda, assembly GCF_000471905.2. The sequence goes on along the minus strand of NW_006499810.1, from coordinate 1,196,220 downwards.
AACCGAGGGCTATCACTGTCCCACTACCAAGGCGTATTAATGCCTCGCTTCAGCTGTCAGCACACATCGCACGTGTGTCCCTTGAAATCTGGGCACACCGCCTGACACTTGCAGCATGGCCTGGCATCGTGCATGAGGAGGACGACCGTTCGACGTCCCGCGACCCTTTATCTCTTCAACTGTAACAGTCCCACAACCCTTTAGGTTCCCACAAGTGTGTCCCTTCATCACTAGGAATCCACTCCCGTCCACCTGAAAAACCTTGCTCTGGCTTCCACTAGTTACCAGAAGGGTTGGAGGACCCAGGGAAATCCCCGAAAGCTTCTCTATGACGTTGCGGTCTTACCCTCTCCCTGATTTCCCACTTCAGTAGTTCACCAAAACTCACTAGGATTCCACTAAGTTTCTGATGAGCTCAATGCACCCCTTCTTCTCCTCCAATAACTAGAGGACCTACAGAGCCTCCTGAACTCTCTGCAACCTCCTCTTCAACCACAAAACGACTGGAGAAGCGCTCAAACCCCAGCAAGGCACCTCCGAAAATCTTGCTAAGGCCCCAAGAAACCTTGTTCCTTGCTCAGGAAGCCTCGGTACTTCCCAAAAAGGTTTGCAATCATGGCACGAAGTATTGTGACCTCCTGAAGCTCCTCAGAAAAGCTCTTAATCTCCTTTCTTTGCAAATTTTTCCTGAAAAGTTCTCTTTGGAAGACCTTCGCTAAGGGCTTTGGCCCTCTCTCTCTAAAAAGCCTTCTACTATTTTATCCTTCGATAAAACAATAAAGAGGGGTTTTCCAACTTTTATACCCAGTAGTGCCACAAACTGCCCCCGACAAGCATGAAATGACACTCTGGTCCTCAGTTCTTGATGGTAATAAGACCAGGCCGGGGTTGGTCAAGCCCTCAAATTGAAGGGGTTATCACCGCTTGCTTCACTCCAAAGGCTATCGTCGTGTGCATCGTCAGGGGGCTATTGCCGTGAACCTCATCAAGACTTTCGTCGAGCGCTTCATCAGAAGGCTATCACTGCGCGCTTCGTCAAAAGAGTTATCGTCGTGCGTTTTGCCATGGGCTACTGCCGCATGCTTCACCAAGGGGCATAATGCCACGTGCACCTTCCAACACTTGATACATGCGCAAGCCATTACACGCTCATCTGTACCATCACCCTATACTCTCAAGAAGTTCATTCCCTGCACCATAGCCTCACTTCTCAGGGAGTTTAGCCTCTGGTGATGGCTCTGTTCCCCATGGAGCCACATTCCCTCACCACACCACGGTCCAGATGCATGACACAAAACTGCATGGTCCAAACTATATGACCTTAAACTGTAGCGGTGGTCTAGTTGCATGACCTTAAACTGCATAATCCTTATCTCATGACTCAAAATTGTACGACCACGGTCCAGATGCACGACCCTAAACTGCGTGGTCCAAACTATATGACCTTAAACTGTAGCGGTGGTCTAGTTGCATGACCTTAAACTGTATAGTCCTTGTCTCATGACTCAAAACTGTACGACCACGGTTCAGTTGCATGACCCTAAACTGCATGGTCCAAACTATATGACCTTAAACTGTAGCGGTGGTCTAGTTGCATCACCTTAAACTGCTTGGTCCTTGTCTCATGATTCAAAACTATACGACCACGATCCAGATGAATGACCCTAATCCGTACGGTCCAAACTATATGACCTTAAACTGTAGCGATGGTCTAGTTGCATGACCTTAAACTGCATAGTCCTTGTCTCATGACTCAAAATTGTACTACCACAGTTCAGAT